>VZTY01029295.1:22211-243244 GCA_013400935.1 Turnix velox
GGCCTGGCCTGGGCCTGAGGCCGGGGGGGCCGCGTTGCCTTCGGGGTGCCGCACTCGGCTTCCCCCCACCCCTCCCCGCAGCCGGCCCCGGCCCGGGCCGCAACTTTCCCGGGGCGGCGGGGCTGTGCGGGGAGTCGGGCTGGACACCCTTGTCCGGCTTCCCCTTCTCTGGGGCTCGGCGGGATTCCCGGGTGGGCAGAGCCCCGGCTGCGGGTTCGGCTCGGCCCCTCCGCCGGCCTGGCGCGGCCCGGGGGTGGGCGGCTGGGGAAATAAAGCCAGGCTGGGAAAAGGGCCTGCCTGGGTCTCCCAAACTTTTGTTTTCCTTGGGCTCAGCTCCTTGTGGTGTGTAATAAATAATTCTTCAGATAACTTAGATCCTGGCACTGCGGCGGGTTTGGGTTTTATTTTTCTTTTTAGCCTCTTCAGGAAAGACGGATGCTTTTCTCCAGTTTTAAATTGCCCATGCTAAATAATCAATTTACAACGACTTCAGAGGCTGGAGCAGCATGTTCTCACTCGTGTGCAAGTGCACACCTCCTTAGCTCATGTGGAAACACTGCTGCAGCATAAGCGGCCTTTATCCTGGTGTTTTTCTCTGCCTAAATGTCTGAATGATTGCTCCTTTAACGTTCTGAGGTTTGTGGACCCCTGATGTTCTCTAGCTGAGCTGTATATGCTTTATAGTCATTGAAAGTCAGCCCACTGACAGCACACTTGACTTTCAAGTACTACTCGCACATGCGGGGTCCACAGATTTCAGGTTGAAAATTGCTGATCTAGGTCTACACCTTCCCCTGTGCCTTATGGAATATCATTTGTCAGTCTAGTTTTATTTCTGATGCCCCAGCTAATGGGTATTCTGTCACATCAATGACTTTGCTGTCATATCATAGTGTAAAAAAAAAAAAAGCAGCTTTTACAATTATATCTAAAGCAGCCACCTGCTGATTGATGCCAGATGCATAGTTCATAGAGATATCAGAAAGTCCAGCTGCTAAGAAATGTGTGGGGTTTAATCACATTGCTGTCTCTAGAAGGAGTATTGTAACTTTGTCAAGTGTGAGTCTGTCTTGCTCTTCTACTGGAAAAAAAGGAGGTAATAGAATAGTTAAGGTTGGAAGGGACCTCAAGGGTTTCAGCGCCCTGCCATGTGCAGTGACACCTCTCACTAGACCAGGTTGCTCAAAACTCCATCCTGGCTGGCCTTGAATACCTCCAGGAGTGAGGCATCTGCAGCTTCTCTGGGTAAGGGTGAAGTGAGTTATCTAGAAAATGCATCTGAAATAAGCAGGGTTACCAACCATTAAAAAATGCAAGTGTCAGTGTGGAAAGGACTGGAGCGCAGTAAATGTCAAAGAGAATGAATGGCAGGAGTAACCACTTACCCAAAAAAATTAACAGCTACACTGACATTTGTTCTGAGACCTGTTTCAGAAGCTAGGTGTTATGAGATGAGATCATGTCACAGAAATAGTCTCGGTTTAATTTCCTTGCTCTTATCTTGGCTGATGTTGAGTGAATGAGATATGAAAGAAAAAGAGAAGATTATCAAAGTTTGCCTGATACTGTAAAACAGTCTCATTACATGCCCAGTATCAGCACATTAGGTGAGGAGTCTCACTCCCAGTGTTCCATAGATTGCTGTCCCAGATGGGCTTACTGGGAGTACATTGCTGCTTGATGTTTACATGGCATGGCACGCTGCTGCTTTGGGGTTAAATAACCTATTGTGTCTGGTGCATTGGAACAGCAGCTGGGTTTTTCAAGATGTAAGAGATGTGAAATGCATGTCAGCTGGCTCGTGTTGATTCATGCTCTAAGGATAATGTTCCTTAAGGTTGTCTCACTGGAGTGAGAAGTGATGAAATTTCAGTTGAATTATAGGCTTCTTAGGACTGTCTTAAACAATCAGCTACAGTGTGCAATAGCCTGTTTTGTAATGTTACATGTCTCTCCTGCCTCTCTACAAGGGAAAAAAGGGGGTATAGGTTAAGCTGAGAGCCTTAGAGTATCTTTTATAAATCCCAAGATGTCAAAGTCCAGCCCGCTCTAATTCTCAGCTTTACAAATCCTGTGAACATGCCCACACCAAGTATGAGGTCTGACTTGCTCCCTCCTGGGAGGTTATGTCTTAAGGCATCAGCAAGCAAACTGGCTGAAGCACAAGCAAATGTGATGCAGGGACTAGAACTGTGCAGAAAAGCAGCTTATTCCTGTTTCCCATCTATGGCTCATTTCCTCCAGGTCCCGGGCTGTGACCTGCTCTGGTGTGTTTGCTTTCAGGCAGCCGCCATTGAGCAGGCCAGATCATTTGTAAGTCTCCAGAGGGTGTTTTGGAGCAGGAACACCTCAGTTCTAAACAGAGCATTGCCAGTGATGGGCTTACTTTTAGGATGGCTCTGTCTTCTCCTAAGAAGGGCAGAGTTTCTTGGAGAATTATGAGAGGCCAAAAGATTGATTAGACAGTAATAGCAGCACATAAAAGTTGGAGCTGGATCTCGAGCCTAATTCATACTAGCCTCAGTCTGTTACGGGGCTGTGTGGAGCTGGCAAAACCTTGCTTGACTGTATCAGTGGAGTTGAGATGAGAATTTGTCACATCCTCAAATTCTCCTCAGTCCTTTTGTCAATCACTGGCACTTCCCATTACTTCACCTCTGCTTGGCAGACCTGACAGCATGCCTGGACCACCTGCGCTTCCTTTGTCTTTCTTTTACTACTGTGATTTTTCAAGGTCAGGATGCTTACATGTATCCGGAGAGCCATTGTGTATATTCAGGTGTGTCTCCATTTGTAAGACTGAATTAATAAAACCTCCCAGCTCTGCTGTGTGTGCACCAGCTCACTGCACGTCTGCCTTCACACTGGCCAGAGCAAGAGGAGTCTGTTCTGTAACAAGAATTAAACAGATGCTGCTCTGCCCATCCTGCTGGAAATGAAATGGTCTTTGCAGATTGGTACCAGCTGTTTCATTATCACTGCTCTTTTTAGCAGGTTTTCATTTCAAGAAAATGTTGCCTGTCAATTTAGGAAAAAGTTCCTTCTGGAGAGCTGTATTGTGATCAGAGGGTGTCCTGCATGGTAAGATGGATTTATTGGTGACCCTTTAAAGAAGGTACAAAGAAAAAGGTGATCATTAAGTGATTAATAGATACAAGGTTGGTTTGTTTTGTTTTCTCCATTATTTTAGCTCAGCCATTTCCTGTCAGATATTCCAAGCTTTGATGAGCTTTGTTGTTGCCTTGTAGTGTCAAAGGTAGCACAGTTTCTGCAGGATGGTGAATTCTGTGAAGTAGCTGTTTTCTGGCCACTCACAGATTGTGTGACTTCTTCAGCTGTATATCCAGAAGAGCCTTGATTGGTTTTGGAGTTAGTTGCCTGAAAACTCTGCACTTGTGCCTGTGAGTAAGATTTAGCTTACCAGCTATGTTTGGTTTAGCACAGACAGGACAACTTGCATTGCCAACTTGCTGTCCCCATGTAAAGTCCTTAAATGTAAAGCACTCTTAAATGTCTTGTCTTTCTTTGGAGGGGAGCCTTGGGAAGGAAAAGATGAAATGGGAACCCATTCACTTTCTTCTGGCAAACTCTTAATGCCAATAGAAGTTGCATATTACTCTGTCTTACTGCTAAAGTTGAGTGAGACAGTTACTTGTGTGGAATGACGAAAGGGCAGGAAACCCAGTGTCTAGAAGTACGGGCATGGCAAGTCATTACAGATTAAGCCTTTTGGCTACGGCTGTCTGATTGCTGCTGCTCTCTCCTTGACATGATGTTCACCTGCCTGCTGGAGTTCTTATTGCCCTTCTTTAGTATGAAGGATGGTGATTCTGTTTGAAATTTGTCTTCTTTACTGCTGCCCCTATCACCCAGCAGTGATAATAGGGACAAGTGGAAATAGGGCCGCACATTTGACTGAGATGCTAGAATGGGAAGTTATTAAAAATGTGACTTCCTCCTGTAGAATTGGATGCAACTCTAGAGCTTCATTAACTTCTGGAAAGCCAAATATTATGCTGAACCTCTGCTTTGATAACTGGACAGCAGTTTCTTACTATTTTCTTTTGAGGGCTGTGCAGTGCTGCATATCACATGTCTAATTTGAAGTTACAATAACTGCTTTCATGGTGCTTCTATGGAAGGCTGACCAAGGGAATTTGCATATTAAGTAGTCGGATTTGTTGCTCACAATTGGACTAATATAGCAGGGCTATGCATGGCTTGCACGGGGGGGTTAAACAAGCATCTCGTGACTGAGCAGTTAATAGCATTTGATGCTTACCCGTTATATCAGACCATACAAAGAGTCTTCCTCTCCCAGACTGCATTTTGCATCATGTTTTAGCAGCTGGGTGCAAATTGTGAGGGTGTGCCCACTCACACAGCACCCTTCTGGGATCTCAGTGCCACCAAAGAAGGTAGCTCTATACATGAGGCAGCTCCTGCTGGTTTGTAACACAACACTAAAATATGATGCTGGATATGTTTTACCCAAAGTAGTATGAAATTGCGGCTGGCATTAGCTGGAAGGTCTTACTATAGCTTTTTTTAAACAAAAAAAAATAATGGAACAATAAGAAAATCTTAGTGTGGCTCTTTCAAATTGCTCTGAATCTCTTGTGATGTCCACAAGAGTATGTGTAGTTTTCATCAGGGCCTTGTAATAAAAGTGGCCTTTTAATGACTTAGTTTCCTGAGGGCTGTGGGTTGCAGACTGAGAATGCTTGATAATTCAGTCCCGAGCATTTTTCTACTGGAATGTCACTTTAATGGTATGACACTTTTTATTTGTAAACTAATAGACTTTGTTTTGTTTTTCAGGTGATAACAAGTAACTCTTAGGAAATGAAATAAGGTGTTATTTTTACTGTTAATAAGGGCTGACAAACGCAGCTGTTCAGTTTCTTTTTTGGCATTATTCCTCCATGTGATTGTTTGTTTGGTTTCTGGATGAAGTAATTTGTTTTAATTTTTCTGTTTGGGATTTCAGTGTTGAAAACAACAACGTCCTCCTCTGCTGAATATTAAATATAATGAATTGAACATTCATTGTGCTTTGGAGATTTTTAATAAATGAAAAATATTATTAGCTTGAATAAACTAAAAATGCAGCCATCCACTCTTGTTGCAGCAGGTAGTCTGATAGATATTCTTTCTCGTGTGAATGTTGAATAATAAAATTAGAGAGCCACAAATTATGATACAGTTGAAGCCAGAAATAGTGATTTACCATATAGATAAGTCTTCTTGCAGGTACAGAGAAGGACCAAGTTGGCCATAGCTTGTGTGTTTAACCACCTCCTAAAAAAAAAAAAGAAAATATCTGAAAAACTTCTGACCACATGACTGTGTTTAAGAAATAAATGCCACTGCTCCTTTGGTGATTTATAAGCAAAAGCATTATTCCTACAGGGTTTGACATAAAAAATACTTTTCCCCTGTCTTGTAGATAAACCCTGTGTATGCAAGTTGGTTAAATTTTTAGGCAATTGTTTTCAGTTTGTGTGGCATCTCTTGGGAGCTTCCCACCTAAGTGGTGCCTGAAAAACAGGAGCCTTCATCTTCCCTGTGTACAAGTGCTTTGGCCAAAGTTTGTGGGGTTTACTTCTCTTACAGCTGGAAGCTCTGTAGTGACTCTTCCCTTTGCAAATGTCACATTACAAAATTGTGCCCTTCTAAGTCCTCCTAATTCCAGTTTTAAAAGCTATTCCATTTAGACAGCTGTAGTCATCATAATTGCAGTAAAAAAATAGAGTAAGCAGGCAGGCAAGATGGTCTTGCCAGCTCGGGATGTTGAAATTCAGCATGCGGCAAGGTGCTGACCTTGGGATGATGTGAGTGCCACTTGTGTAGGGTGGGCTTTCCCAGGCAACTGCTTGCTTTGTTTATTGAAAGCCTGTTTATGAGCTCTGTTTGCTCACAGTGATAGTAAGCCTTTGGTGTTTGTATTGTGGTTTGGCAGGGTGGTGAATCTGCACGTGGGGCACGTCAGATGCTCTTGCTGGGGAAGTGCCAGTGCCACGCCTCCTGATGGATGGAGGCTTCTGCCTGGCATCACTCAGTGAGATTGACAAGGCTCAGCTACCCCAGATCAGAATGGAAGTACTATGGAGTGAGCTGTTCTGTGAAGCAGGTGAAGTACAGTACAAGGGGAAGTAAAAAAGCTGAAGCCAGTAACATGTTTTCTGGCTGCTGGATTAAACATTTCACTTGCACTCTGAGGTTTTTGGTTGCAGCTTAATCTGCTACCTGTATGTTGTCAGGCTGAAGTCTAAGATTTGAAGAAAGATAAATGTTCCACTTCTTAGAAAGCAAAGTAAGGGCAGGCATTTTGGTTTGGTTTTTGTTTTTTTTTTAATGGGAAGAAATACCCTCCCAAATTTCTTTCAAGTTGTCACTGTTACTTTTGTGAAAATCTGCCGTCCAATTCACTGCTTTATACTGAGCTACCAGTATCAGCAGAAGTGATGCATCCAAAAGCAGAGTGAGTGCTCACTGCACTGCTTGTATGGTTGAAGGAAAATAGCTATAGGATAGATATATAGGATAGCAACTTGATATTTTATTTTGCTGACCTGTGTGCATGCAGTAAAATATGCAGGATGTCTAGCATGTATTTAAGGTTCACCCAGCACATGAATTTTGCGTTTGCTGCCTCCTGCTGCCCTTGGAACCATTGCAGGAAGCCAGGAAGCTTTCTCTCCTGACACACTTAGCTTTGTGCAAATGAGAGGTGGACAAAAGATGAGGCAGTACAACCTGCCTAAAGAGTTTTTCTTCTTTTCCCACCCTTGAAGTAAATTAAAAACTGTGTCTTAAATGCTGTATGGGGCTGGAGTTTCTTAGGCTACCTTAAATATTTAAATGACATAAATAGCCTGTCATCCTGAGACTTCACAGTGCTGAGAGATTCAGGGGCACTGCAGGTTCTGCAGGTAATAAGTGCACAAGCAATTAATACTTGCTGTCAATTTACAGAAGCTGTTCCACATCCAGTTGACCTATTAGGGCCTAATGGAAAGCATTTGAAAATTGTACCTCATAAAGCAGAAATACTGGTGGGGCTGTGCTTGAGTATTAGATCACTTTAACAGCTCTTCCTTTCATCCTTTTCTCTGTGTCCTTTTCCCATCTCCCCCCTTCCTTAGTGAACATGATTTAAAAGGGAAAAATTCAAAGCCCTGCTTGAAAGCCATTTGTGGGAGGAGATGGCAGAGTTGTGAAAAAATGATTCTTCACTTCTATAGAAACTCAGATCTGCTGAAAGATTTTATACATATATACCTCTGTGTGTGTGTGTGTATATAAAGACATCCTTATGCTGAAGATTAGGTAGAAGGGAGGGGCTTGGGGATGTTTCTGATCTATCATTTGGTTTTCCCATGTTCTCAAACATGAAAAAAAAGACGCTTTACGAATGATAGTGAAGAGGGTTCAGCAGTTTTTGGCAAGAAATGATTCTGCTCTGGGAGGAACAGATTAGAAGTTTAAATGTGAAAGTGTATCATACAGTGCTGTAGATTGTGTTATTTCTGCACATGACTAATATGGAAAGTTTACCCTTAGAATATATATATTCCAAGTCCTGGCTATTGACACTTTAATAATGTTTTTATATTCCTAATTTTTTTTTCATAAATTAAAATATAAACGTTTAATAGTTTAGAAAATAGTATGATTAACAATGATTTAGAGTAAATGCAGCACTTCTAAATCTCATAATTTAGAAAACATATGATGCAGGAAGGCATTTTCTACCTCTTCCCAGAAGATGCATGTGCTCTTTGAGAATGCTCTTGGGGCCTGGGATGGTTTTGGTAGCAGAGTACAGGAGTTTGGAGTTGGAAGCTTGTTACCTTTGCATTTTTAAAGTGCAGTCATGGAGCTCGATTTCCTTTCTCACACTGTGATCAAGGGCACTCTGCCTTCATAAAGATTTCTCATGGCATTTTATTGTGTCACTTTACTTTTCTGCCACAGAACTATCATCTGTGATTTCTTGTCTGTATGAGTAAATACAGTCTTTTTGTAAAAAAGTACCTACAAAATAGCAGGTAGTACCTGCAGCTGGTGAATGCCCTTTTCTCCTGCCAGGTTTTTGGTTTTTTTTTTGGCAGCATGCTGCTGCTTGAGTGCCTGAGCACAGACAGCTGCAGGATTACAGCTAGCTGGTGAAAAGGTAAATGATTTCAGTAAAAACTATGAACTCACACGCTTCATACCTACTGCACAAAGTATTTTTTGGCAAAGGTACAGCAGAGCATTGCATATGTCTCATATGCTGGACTTCTTAATGCCTTCAGTGTGTTTTTAGATGCATTTGCTTATCTCTGATACCAGGAAAAGCTGTGTGCACCAAAGTAGTGTCTTTAATGTAGGATATTTAGCCCTCCAGATTATTCTAACCTCACTCACGAGTCATTTCATTGCTTCCATGTTTCCATGGGAGGCAAGAGGGCCCAGCTGGAAAGGAGGAGTGGATACTCAGTGTCTTTCAGCATGGAACCATGTTTTAGATGCTCTTTCGTGCAGAACCATACTGCAGGTAAAGTCCTGGTTGTACTAATTGCAGGTTCTGATTGCTCCAAGCTTGCTAATGCGTGGACTGAAGGCAAGGAGAGAGGACATGGGCAGTAAGCAGTTTGGAAGTGTCAGCAGGACGCAAAGTGTAGCACATGTGTTAAATAGTTTGGAAATCACAAGCGTTATCTGAAGGTTGGACTAATGATTTCCCTGACTCTTGCTGGATGTCTTGGCAAGGAGACTATATTTGGTGGCAGCAGTAGTTAAACATACATTCAGCTGAAGCTTAGCGCTCCAGTCCTTCACACCTCCAAGTAGCATCATCCTTCTCTGTTCCCAGATTTGGTCTGGAAGCCTGTTTGGGACGTGGTGTGAATGCCCTACTCACTGAGGGTGAACAAATCTCTGCCTTTGCCTGTGCATTTTGTACATCCAGAGCTGTAACAAGCAAACCTGTAGAATGGGTGGGAAATCACAGGTCCCAGCTGAGGGTTAGCACATTTATGGGTGAGGAATGGGAAAGCTGTCAAATAGCTATTTAAACTTAGCTTAGTAAAGAGCTGAAACTTATTTGTGAATAGCATGTTGGTGACTTGGCTCAGTAAATACATAACAGACTGATTTTTTTTTTTATTTTTTTTTTGCTGTGTTCCTACGGAAGTACAGTAAGAGAACATGGGTTGCTATAAATACAAAGGATTATTGAATAAAAATACATTCTGTAAATTGCTTATCAATATCAGATGCTATTCTGAGGCAGGCTTAAATGCTGATTTGAGATAAATTCTCTTAATCACTGGTGTGCTGATTTTTCAAATCCATAGATCTCCTTTGTGTCTTTATCCAAATCTAAAGCAAATTCTGGTGCCAAACAGTTTGAATTGCAACAGAAAAACCACATGTGCATTGAAATCCTATTTCTTGATGGAAATTACAAGCTTCTGGTACAGCATCATGCTGATAGTGCTTCATGCAACGTCCCATCTCTGCCTTAACGCTGCTGAAACAAGCTGCTGCACTGATACTACAGCACAAAAATAGCTCCAGAAATACTACAGGCTCAGTTTTTGGCTTTAACTGAAACTCCTTTAGAATGGAACAAGACGGAGTGCACAATTTTAGTCACTCTCCTCTGGGAGGAAAAAGGAGCATTGTCAGAACAAATGAGCATGGGTATTGTGGTTTGGTATTGCATGACAATACTGGAATAAGAGTCCTTTAGATGTAAATAATCCTCTAGTTTTGAACTTGACTAGTGATAGAGGCTTTCTAAACCAGTGAGCTTTCTCTCAATATAAGGAAAAAACAATCCAACATACAGTAAGATTATTTTCCTGTAAACCTCTAAAAGCAGTTTAGTTGTATTTGGAGTATCTTTTTTCTTCTAGATGGCATGAACCCTTAGAAAATATAGCAGACTCTTCTCAGCTGTGACAGAACTGCCTGGGCCACTGCTGCCTTGAGGTGATGTTAATTGTGTGTTCACATACAGTTTTCCAATTGCTTTTTTGCCTTTTGTTTCTTAAGGAGAGAAACACTACCAAAATACGCTTTTTGGAGTTAGACTCCAATGATCTGTGACCTTGTGGATCTTTCATGGATTCTGTCCTGTTGGTCTCGTCTTCAAATTGCTTCTCATTCACATCTGAAATTGTGTTATTACTTTGGACAGGTTGAAGCCTTGATTTGCTTCATAGTCCTTCACTCACTGAAGTCCAATACATAGAACATTAGTAGAGCTGAGATTTGAGTGGGCTTTTTCTCCTTTGTATGTCTCATGCCCTTTCAAGTAGAGTGACCAATCTGCTGTGCACCAGTTCTCCTAAATACCCTTCCTTCTTATAATTAGATTTCAGTTGAAGAGGAAAAGTCATCATGGCTTCTGAATAAATTACCACTCCAGCATTTTAGGTAGCTTGGGAAGTGAAATATTCCTCCATTTTTTGGAGGGCTAGTGGCCAGCTGCAGGAAAACATGGAAATTCCATTTGAAATAAAAGCAATCTTAGTTCCTTATTTGTCTTTAACGTAGTTAAGACATTGATAAGTCAGTTATGCAGAGATGCTTACAAAGCAAACTGGAAGTAGAAATTTGAGGGTGCATTAGTTCAAGCCCAAGTGAAACACCCATGTTGTACTGATACTGCTGATGGATTTCTGTCTTTCTGTTTCACCTTGAAGTGGCAATTACGTGAGGGAATGGTGGGCTCTTTGACACTCCCCATTCCCAGCTCTCATCTGTTCCAGGACATGATCAATCATGATCTGTTCTCAAGGTGCAACTTCTCAAGAAGCATATTTAAAATAATACTTTACCATAGTTTCCTCACAGTCTTACATAGGAAAATAGCCAAGTATTTGTTTTGTATTCTATACAACAGCTCACTTATGGAATATGACTTTTTTCTGGCTTTATCCATCCCATCTGAAGAATGCAAATGTAATTTTTTAATTCCAATTAATGTTCTTTTGGATTAATATATTCAGAGGAAATGATAAGCTGATGTACCACACAAGAAAAAAACATTACCATTTCATCTTACTGTGCTGGGAAGCTTATTACCAAGAGTTTATCGTTTGTGTTGGGCTCTCCCTTAGTTAGGAAAATATTACAGATGCTTCCTCCCCCACCCCTAAGTATTTAAATTCCTGCCAGTGTCCTGCCTTGTTGACGTCTCTTGGCAGGGTATATCCAGAGATATGCTGAGCACGCTTCTATGTGATCATCAATCCTTTTTAATAAAATGGGTTTTTTTAAAGTAATGACAACTCAGCTTAAAACAAGCCTGTGCTGAATCCAAGATGGCAGTGCCAGCAAAGGCTTCTGCGTTTCCTAGTTCAGTCCTGTGTCAAACTGAATATTCTGTCTTCGAAATTCTACCAACTGATCTAATCTTGGCTTAAAACTCTTTCCAGGTTTGCCTGCTTGAGTGTGCTGTGGCTATCTGATTGCTCTGCCTGCCAAATTTCCGAGCTGAACTCATCTTCTGTTGATAAAGCACGCTTCTAGCTGCTCAGTGCAGTCACCCTTCCCTTCTTTCACTTGTCTCATTTCATTATTGTAAATTAATACAAGAAATTTTTTTCCGGCTGAAGGAACTCCTACTGTGCAGTTCAGGTTTAAGTATTTGCACCATTTCTTTTCTTGTTCTTATTTTTTAACTTTCCAACTTTCACTTGTTTATGTTGAAGGTTAACAAATAAGCAACCCTTTTTCTCAAGTATGTTTCTTTCAAGGTATCTCAGTGCAGATGCTAAATATTGAGCCCTTATGAATGAGTTCTTTGCAGCTGATGGAGCCAGGTGAGTGCTACTCAGACATGAATGTTTTCTGATCTTTTTTTCTCATAGTCATCCATAGCTTTTTCACAGTTCCAAACCTTGGATTTCACAGCTTTCCCCTCTGTGGCTAAGTTGTTAAATATTCCAATCAGTAGCTTTCCAATGAAGTGTCAGTGCTGAACATGTTCATATTCCAAAGGCTTTCTTGGAGTGGCAGTTTGGATAGAGAGCTCTGGATGGTCTGGATTAGTTTCTGCTGTTCCAGGTGTAGGTTTCCAACAAAGTGGAAAACACAAGCTTTTCTGTGACAGCCAAGAGGTAAATGCACTTTGTGAAGGGGAAATTATAGTCCTGTCATAAAAACACGGGTTGGGTCAGAATGCTAGAGATCACACTTCCAGGTTTGGTATGAAGAGAACATGCAAAAAGGAATATTCTTCTTTCTTGATTTTTCCAGCCATTTCTAAGTAGTTGCTGTTCATCTTGGACATAGCCCAGCAAAGGAGAGTCTTATTGCTTTTCTTATTATTTTTAATAGCCTCTGTTGCTAGTAGTGCCTAAATATTGCTGTAATAGGGAGGGCCCTGGACACTGGCCATAGTTTATGAACCAAAGCTACAGCTCAGAAAGTAAGCAGGAGAGAAACTACTGTTGGAAGAAATTGCTGCCTGAGGCTTGGCCTCAGATGAACAGTGCTGCTCGGTCCCACTGTATGCTTTTCATTCCTAGTTTTGATGTAGGCTTTTAAAGCAAGGAGACTTAACTACTTTGTCTGTGTATTTATTCAGTTCTCTAGGGGGGAAGTTTGAAGGGTTTCTTTCATGTTTACAATTGGATTGGTACTGGGATGAAGTCTGAAATGTAGCCCTGGTTCTGCTGAGTCCACCGTTTGAGGTGCCCTTGGACAGTGTTGCAGAAACAGCACTGGGCACTGTTAGCTCATTAAAGGATAGTAATTATTGCAGTGAGCTGAGTGGATCAGAAATCTACTTGCATCCAACCCCATTTTGTGAATTCTTTTAACTGCTATAGCCACTGTTTTGAGCTCTGTTCTTTTCCCATGGATTTCAAAAGTCCCTTCCCCTAAACCAAATAGTTATACCTGTCCTGAAAAATCACAGGAGATCTGGGATCTGGTTCTCAAGTAGCTGAAATAAGAATCTCTTTTTTCATAATCCATTCTCATTTCCAGACAAAGTTCTCATCCTTCAATTTGGAGGCTTATTTTTCCTTGAAGGAAGAAGAGAGTCTGTCTAATACAGCAGAGTTGTGCCTTAATTCAGAACCAAAGACTTTTCCTGCAGAAACTTAACTTTCAAGTAGAGAATCGGCATACAGTTTTGTAATCTACTCTTACAGCATTACTGTTTTAAATTGTGTGAAAAATCACTGACAAGCAAGTACTGCTTTTGCTTTATGAGCGATGATGACATTGGGTAAATGAGCATTACAGTGAGTAGCTTTTTAGAAGACATGAGTGTAGGGCATGGTCAAGACCTACTTCAGCTGTTCCTGGATATGCAACAGCCGATACCATTGCCAACATCATCATTGCACTGCCAGTTTTTAGCTTGCTCTGGGTTGTTGAGAATTAAATGCATTTTAAATCAAATTATGTTCCATGATGATCCTTTTGTTTGAAAGGAAGAGGAGTTACTTAAGGGATGTGCTGTTGAGTCCATTGGAAATGTTGCCCTTCAGTACAGAACAAGCATTGCTCGATCCATTTAATAGAGTTAAAGACTTCTGTGCTCGGAGACTTTAGAAATAGAGATCAGATGAATTTGCTAAAGGTGGAAGGGTTCTGGCTCCTTTCATCTATTTTTGTTTGAACAGTTTAAATGAAGAGGATGGTTTTCTCTGCCTACTCCAAGATCCTTCTGTCTCATGGAGGGCAGCAGGCTCCTTCAGAAGAACAGAAGCTGGTGTCTGTTCTCAGCATTGCTCAGAGACAACTGCCTTGTTTATGCTCCTTATTCAGACAGTTTTGGTTAATTGCTTAAAGTTGGGTTGTGTCAGTTTCTCTGGGTGCATCCACAGGAGGCTAAAATGACCTTGACAGGATGTAGTTTTAAGACTGCTTTATTCAAGTGCTCCCATTCAATAGCAGAGTTTCATTTTTGCCTGGGTGTATGAGCCATACAGATATCTATCTATATGTATACAGACAGATATATGCACAAATTGCAACAATAGCTTTCATATTTTGCATTTTAGGTTAGACAGTGCACTAGTGTTCTTATGTACTATTACTTGTCTCTGGAATAAATACGTTTTTCTTAACAAAAAGTGTACTTGAAAAACAGGGATTCTTTATGGCTAAGAACTTAGTACCTGTAAAACAACTGGTCCACACATACTTTCAAAAGGCAGCTTGATCTCATGTTCTAGAGTTAGTTTTGTTTTAATCCTAAATTTTGTAATCTCTAGCATCTTTTGCTGGAGAGCAGAGCTGTTGCTCAGTTGCTGTATGCTGTGTCTGGGTCCCCAAAGCTTCTATAAAGTGCTTTCATTTTATCACTTGGCGTGGTCATTTGAGTGGGTTTCAGGGGCCTGCTTTAGATTCTGTGGCTTTTCTGCGCATTCTTGTAAGGCAAATTCCTATTCTTCATGTGGAGTGGAAATCAAATGTAGATTTGGCCCCACCAGAGTTTTAGGCAGCAGTTAATTTTCAAGTAGATAGTTCCAAATTTATCTTCAGTTCTAATCTCTGGTGGGGTTGTGAAGAGTGACAGACATTTCCAGCATCCCAAGACAACTGCTGATAACTGATTCTCTTGTCTGAGAAGCCTAAGTGTGCCTCTGAGCTATTCATGCTGCTTGGTCTTCACACCTGTTCATAGACCTTCCAGCTACTGAGCTTTCTCCGGTCTTGGCAGTTGTAGTTTCCTGCAGAGTGATTGTCTAGAAGAACAGATAAGAATTCAGTTTGAAAATTGGTTATCTAAAAATCTGACTTCCATCATAATTTTTCCTTAGCTGTTTTTTTTTTTTCCCCACTTACTTCAGGCAACAAGCTGGGGTTTAGTTAGGCTGTGAGCATATGTACTTCCATGAATAAATTTTCAGGCTTATTAACTGGTTTGTAGATGCAAGAAGTATAGAAGTGAAGTAAATAAATATTTGTGGTTTTCAGTTAAGCCACCAGTCTCTCAGAGTGTTACCCTGCAGAAGTGCAGTGTGCAGAGACGAATGTAGGAATGTTTAAGTGGACTTGGTTACCTCACTGTTTGGGAGTACCCCAGTGATGTTATTTTGCTTCTGTAGTCATACTAATTTGTTAATGTGATGAATTGCTTTTTACTGATATGAAACACAGGGCAGCAGGGGAAGAGAAAGGCTCCTGCTAGTTAAAATATTGTATCATGCATAAACCTCTGTGGGTGAAGACTTTTGCTGAGAGCAGCTGAAATATCATTGGTTTGGTTTTTTGCATCCTGGCTTTTTTGTTTGCTTTTAATCAACCTAACACAAAAGTGAAGTCTAAACCTTTCAAGGTCTTGAAACTGTTCATCCACTGGCTGTAAACTTGCCAGGAATGGCAAATATTCCAAAAAAGACACACTTGATGGTAGATGGGGAAACCAGGTCCATGTCTTGGAGGAGTTTTGATCCATGCTGTGCTGTCATGACACCTTAAAGGATGAATGTCAATAAATGGGGTACTCCTTTTTCTGCTCTGGAGTTGCTGGTGTGCTTGCATATGGCAGGACTGGCTTGACAGCTATAAAAGAAGATGTTACCTCCTATTGTTTAGAGCTGGGTGAGAGATTACTTTGCAGAAAGAAGCCTGACATCTGAGGAGCCTGGAGAAGGCATTATCCCACTGTTACACATCCGTTGGCAACTGTAGGTGCTCAGCAGGGCACCTTGAGCTGGTAGGGGCAGACACACCGTGTGGAAATCACAAGGGGATAATCCCTGGGAATGAGTGGTATGTTTTAGGTAGACACAAAGGTAAAGCACTTATTACACAAGAACCAAGCTGAAAGCATTTAAAATTGATACAGGTGTAATATGTAATGAGTATGAAATGACAATTTTATCATGAAAAGCTGCCTTGTGAATTAGATCTTAGTAAAGCAACAAGGATTATTCCATGTTTGCTTATGTGTCTTTTACCCATTCCTTAAACTGAGCAGTTGCCTTTTAGTTTTCCAAATAGCACCTGTGGAATGTAATACAAAACTGTAAAATGAAGTCATTAAGATAATGTGTATTTAGTATGTGTCTCAGGTAAGATTCCTATTTTCAGCTTATGCTGATCTCTTAATTAACTGATGAGCTTAAGTAGCTGAGATACAGTAATAGTGCATTTAGTTAATTGGCTAATGTGAAACTTTATCCTTGCCAATAACTGTGATGCTGGAATAAATTCAAGACATGGTGTTAGATCCTGTAACTAAGCTAATTTAATCATTGGCCATTGTGAAAACAGTTACCAACTTGGAGGCTTTTTTTGGTTCATTCCCTTTTGGAGTTTGTGACTGCTGCTCATGGCAGGAGTGACATGGCAAGCAATGCTGTGTTCACCTGAGGATACATTAGGAACATTAAATTGGCCATCTGCCTTGTGCATTATACCTTGGATTACACAGACCGTGTTAAATACCAAATTTTGGTGGAAGGGTTTAGTGTAGCATAGTCCCCATGCAATTAAGATAGTCGCAGACAAGATGGGATCTGAAAATTGCGCTGACTTCTGCAAGCTCCTCCTAAGCAATTTCTCTTCAGGGGAACTCTGTGGATTCTAGGTTCTCTGTTGGTTTTAAAATTTTCCTAGGTACCACTCAGCCATAATGGTAACCTAAAAAGATTTAAATTATGGTGAAACTAGTTCTGAATCTCCATGGCACTGGCAGAGCTAATTTCTGTCAGGAGACTGAAGTGCCCCAGCTCCTCACTTGCTGTTCTTCCTTCTGATCCAGTGAATAGCTGAGGTGCTGTAGAACTCTGGATTTACTTGGTATAATGGAGTAAATTCACTGCTGACATCATCCAGGAAAGTCCTCAGAAGTAGCAGCATCATGTGCCCATACACTATTCTGTCGAGGAGGATGTGGCAGCTGCCCTGCAGCACCCTCACACTTCATCAGGATGGAGCTGCCCACATTGTTTGAGGACTACTATCAACTTTATTATTTTTTATAATTCTGGCAGTCAATGGAAATTATGCTAGTGCTGGAAGTACTTGTGGTGCGTTAAACACAGACCAGATGTACAGCAGATGTCCCTGTCTGTCACTGATCAAGTTCAGGAAATTTGTGGTGACCTTGTGTGGTAGCTCTGTGGCTACGTGGCAGAGGCTGGCACTGGCTGTGCTACTTGCACAGCTTAGGCCAAAATAAAGCAAAGCTTTGGTTTAAATGCCTCTGAGCCAGATTCCGATCTGTGCCTCACTCAAGGAGCGCAGAGCTTGGCTGTTCATGTGAGGAGAAGCACTTGCAGCACTTCCAACTGTAATCTTTTTGACTGGAGGTATGTGAGCCTCTGTAAATGTCTTTACATTTTTCCTCAGCAGTTCATACAGGTGCTCGCTATGCAGTGATCAAGGAGGAAGGATCTTTGGAACCAGCTGGGAATGTTAGATTTTTCCTTGTACTCAATCCACAGTAGTCGATGAGACTGGTCCATGCTGCTGGCATGGAGCAGAACCTGGTTCCAGCATCACAGCAGTGTACTGGTGTGGAGCTGGCCTGTTAGAGGAACTCAGTGCTTTATCTGATGTGTCTGAAGTTTCCCTGTTAACTGAATTGAGGGGAAGCCACAAAAGGGTTTTAGTACTTTAAAGGTAAAGTTATCAAGTTACATTCTTCCTCTTGATGGGACACAGAAAGCATTGGAGTGTTTCTCAATTTACGTAAGCTCTGTGCATTCCCACTGCATTCCTACAACTCTTCCCAGCTCTGCTGTACCCCATTCTGTGCTTATTTTGTTTTGCATGTGAGAGGCTGCATTGATGCCAAGCTCTCTCAGTTGTGACTGAGTTTTAACTTAAATGTACTTTTCAGAAGTCAAGAGAGACTGCATGAAGTGCTTGCTTATCTCACATAGAGTATTTTTCATGTTCCTGACAGCTTCCTTAATAGTTCTTGTCACAGGTTTCCAAAATGATAGTCTGGTTGTGAGCTGTAGAGGGTACAGATAAAAGGTCTTGGTTGCTTGTGTGTCATGATTTGGGAACAGGTGAATCTTTATCCTACCGTGTATCTGGCTGAAAACATGCATCTATCTGAGATAGGAGCAGTTTAAATTCTAGTGTAAGCAATGCTGGCAGGTAATTGTATTGTCTGTCCCTTGAAGCTGTTCCACTGTAGCACTACAGGAGCTTCACTGCAAGGTTGAAGCTAGCACTGAGCAACCAGTATACCTGCTGGTGTCTTCCGACTGGTTCACTTATGTGGTATGATTGAGAAATATGGGCATCATCTGGCCTTTGCCCTTCCTGACACTGTTCCTGCTTCAACCATGGTCACTCCTTGACCAAAGCACTGAGGATTTGAGGTGGTGACTCTACAAATGTGTTTGCTCTCTTAGACCTTCTCATCTGTTAGGAGAAGAGGTGCTGTATCATGTGCTTAATGGAGATAATTGGGAAATGCCCTGCTTGTGCTTCCAGCAGAAAACTTCCTGAGCAGGCAGGGCTCAGGAGTAACCACAAAGCTTTTGTGAACTAATAGCAAAGCTGTAAAATTAACACTGGGAAATAGTGCTGAGCTTTTGGTGGGAGCACAATGGGAAGAAATGTTTTGAAAAATGCTGTTAAAAGTGTAGAAACAAATAACAGCTGAGAACTTCACAGTTGCTCCCTTTGCATTATTGCTCCATTCAACACCACTTATCCTGTGAGTCTCTGTCATGATTTGCTGTCCTGCTCTTGCCACTCTGGGAGCAGAGGAATTGTCCTCATAAAACCTGCACGAAAAGGCAGGAGGCTGAAGTTCTTCTCTTGTCAGCTGCATCTTGGCTGTGAATTGCACTTTGTTAGACAAAATACACTGATATATTTTTAAGTTTCTGTGAAAGGCAATCTGTGTTATCCCAGCACAAAGCATGCATCAAGGCTATTGGTGGTCTGAGTAGACCCTTCAATATTGGGAAGACAGGGGATGTTTGGCTCTGTTACAGCACCAGGGAATAGATACAAAAGCTTGCAAGTTGTGACTTCTTTCTGCAATACTGATGGTTTCTTTGAAATGTGAAGAGTGATGACCTGCTTTTAAATACCAGGCTCCCTTTATTTCTTCTGCAGTTCACATTGGAAAAGAGGGAAATAGAAAATACAGTGTAATAGCTCCTAATTAGAGTAATTTTATTTTCTTTGTCCAGCACATTCATACACCCTCATCCTCTTGTGTTTTATATCGCATGCTGTGAATTCTCTGGATTCACTCGGTGAAGATTTAGTGCCTTGTGTATGGGGAGAGGCAGAGAAGCATCATGCATGTCTGACTTGTCCAAAACTGCCTGTAATTACCAGTGTGACTTGCATTTTATTCACTATTGTTTCTTTTGTGCAATTACCTCCTTTTAGAGGAAGATGTTAGGTAAGAGCTGAGAGAACAAAGAGTGCATGTTCCCTGCTCCTGCCTTTGAGCGATGCTTTGTGACATCTGTAGTGCAGGCACAGGTGAGCAGCATGTGGGGGGTACAGCACTGTTTGCCTGCGTGGTTTTGAGTATTGAGGTTACACTAGTGATTGATGGCACCCCTTCTCCCCAGAGGGGCCACATACATCATTTAGCACCAGCACATGTTGTGTCTGGCAGGATGCTCCCAGGGGAGTGTGTGCCTGGCTGGGAGCAACACTGAGCAGTCAGTTGGCCCCTGCTGGGTCATCACATTCTCCATCTGATACTATTTTTTCCTTTTTAATTTTTTCTTCCTTCACCACTTCAGGTAGGAGAAAGGGGAAATTGCCCAAGAAGTTGTACATTTCCTGGGCGTAGGTTTGTCTCCACTGGATTTATGACTCTAAAAAGATTCACCCCACAAGTTTGTTTTTTGTCTGGCTTTGGGTCTGTGGCCCAATGGTTTCTTATGCATCTGATTGCATATATAACTAGAATTCCTATCATGAAACTTAATTTTTGTAGTGTTCATTCCACATCACTCAATCTCCTTTCATGTAAAAGATGAAAATTTAATTTGTTTTCGAGCATTCTTTGTATCTATCTAAATGTACATAGCATTTAGAAGATTCATGACTTTCTCATCTTCCAGGTTCCCCAGAAATATTACCGTGCTCCAAATCCTTAGTAGATATTTTCTTCAGTTTTCACAAAAAATCTTGGTGCTCCTTCATTTCCTTGTTAGGGAAATTTAGTTGTTCAGTGAAATAATTCATCTGTGTGGCTGAAAGTTACTTACTACTATCCAGGGACACTTCTGTTACAAAATACTGTTCGTGCCTTGTGGAAATGTGACCTGCTGCTGCTATAAAAATGCTGGAAACTAGCAATAAAGAGATAAGGTTCTGCCATTCTCTCATTATTGAGTAAGCTATCTAATATAATTCAAATTGTCTGCCACTTAGATACAATGCATTTCCCCCTGCCCCCTTCCTCGTTCTGCAGTTTTTCTGCACCTCTTCGTGATACAACTTTTCGTCTGAACTGTTGTAATTCAGCTACTGGAAGTATCACACTAGAGAAAAAGAAAATAACTAGGATGAATGGTCTAGATATTGATAGGAAATTACAAGATAGCTTATGAGCAAATTGTAGCAAAACAGATTTAAAATGAGACTCATTTAGGAGAGTTCTACTCACTTATTGTGGGGAGGGAAACCCTTGGGAGTGCTACTGAAAGAAACTTTATGGGTAATAAACTGTTACTTTGCATTTCATTTGTCTTAGAAAAATACTTTATAGTAACTGATCCCCAACAGGGAAGCAATTTTGTAAAGAAAATATTTTTGATCATTTGTTCAATTTATATAATGTCTAGTTAGCTACTCCTGACTGTCTTCTGATAATAGCTTGCTGTTTCTCATAATGTGCATCCCTGGGAGGGGATCACTTCCCCTTTTGAAGATCTGCATGTTTAGGGTTTAAGCAAACCAAACAGTACCTGCCTGTCGTGTTCTCACTGCTCTCAGCCTTGGCAAGTCTTCGTCTGTGCTGTTTCCTCGACAGCTTATCACTTGTGTCCTCCTCCTATGAGCTGGATGGTTGTCAAATCCCATCGTTTCCAATGAAAAGAGTTTCTGAAAATGTCTCAGCTGCCCCATTCAGGGAGATTGTTTTGGTGGTTTCTGTCCTTCAGTATTTCTGTTGCTGTTTCTGCTCCTTTCCACATGATTCCTGCAAAATCATCATCTTTTATTTTTCTAAACAAAACAAAGACAAAAAACCCAAAGCATTACCAGATCTTTCCAGTTTTTCCTGGTACTAGAGTGTCTTCTACAGGGCTTCTTTAAGGCAACCATTTGGCTGAAACAGGTCCGCTATCTGGGAGGATGAAGACCTTCTGTGACCATGCTGTGACCACTCCCTTGGGCAGCCCAGGAAGCCCAGAAAGGGCCTTTGTAAGGCCACATAGTGCTCTATGGTTCTCCTTCCTGAGAGAGGCTGCTCTTAAGCACTATCCTACCTCTCATCAGCAACTTCTTACCTCTCTTTGGGATGTACAGCACCGTGAGAATATCTGTGAGCTATTGGTGCAAGAGCAATCAAAATTATTTTAGGGTGTCACTAATGTGCCAGTCTTTCTTTTTGAAAAGCAGACTGTTAGTGGTCTTCATATTTCCTTTAAATAAATCTCTCAGCAAAAATATCAGCTATTGAGTTGGGCAATGTTCAGTATTGCTTCAGTGAGAATGTGCCTTCTTGGCATTTATAAAAGTATTCATATTTTCAAGCAGGATATTAATAATTTCTTACTGATGTTGAAGTGATGTAAGATGAAAAATTAATGTGGTTGTTACTTTGTCTTCCAGATCTTGCAAGCTTGTTGTGCCTCTGATGCGCGTGGTCTTAAATGAAGTCAACAATTTCCTTTTAACTCTAGTTTACCTCCTAAGCGAGAAATATAAAACTGACACTAAATACCTGACAAAGTGTTTCGGAATGCTGACATTTGTTTCTTTGCCTATTTCTGCTAGTTTTTATCAGCCTTATTATAGAGAACAGAAAGTCCTTTGATGTGGTCCAAAATTTTGATTGTAGAAACTCATGTAGAGACGTTTCTCTTTAGAGACAAGACTGAAATATGAGGTGGAAAGTGAGAGATCTGGGCCCAGTTCCACATTAGTTCTTTTACGTATCCTACCTTTTTTGTATAATTTCTGCTCCTCCTGTCCAGGTAGCTGGAGAGAAATTAACATTTCTTTGGGCATGGCACAAAAGCTTTTAATGGACTCTTAAAACACATTTAATGAGTAGTAAACATCATCCTAAAGACCTTCAGCCTGGAGGGCAGTGAGACACTGGAACAGGCTGCCCAGAGAGGTTGTGGGTGTCCTCTCCCTGGAGGTGTTTAAGGCCAGGCTGGATGAGGCACTGAGCAACCTGATCTAGTAGGAGGTATCCATGCCCATGGCAGGGGGGTTGGAACTAGGTGATTTTTAAGGTCCCTTCCAACCCAAACTATTCTGTTATTAAATACTGGACAAATTGTGCTTAGAGGCTTAGCACTGGGATAGATGGCATATTAGAGTGGATTTGACTTTGAGAGACATTTGTAGTGTCCTTTTCTCCCACCATCTTTCCTTCCAACTTGGAAAACAAAAAAAGAATTTATCACTGGGTTTATCATCCCTGCTGTCTGTGCAGGAAGGATTGTATCTCTGGGGAGAAGTTATCTGAGCCCATTAGGATCTGTCTCGTTCATCTCTCCCCTGCTGTTCTGGCTGAGTGAAGAGCAGTATATTTGGATGCCATCGTGGGCAAAGGGGGAAGCCAGGGGAGAAATGGCCCGTTGCAGCTGCTGCAGTGGTGTTGGGTGCAGGGCTGGCAGGGCTGTGCACAGGTGACACCACTGCACTCAAGGGCTGCAGGAAGAGCCTTTAGCTCCCCTCCATAATTCATGTGTGGGGAGAAGGAGAGTGTCCTGTGGGATAAATTAGCATTCATTCACTCTGTATCCAACCAGATGTTAGCTGAGGTAGAATGAATGCCCACTGACCCACATTTCTTTCACTGTCTGGAATTTTCATGTCCTGACTATCAAGTCTTAAGAAGGAAACAATTCCTTGTTGAAGTGTTTGACACATGTTTTTACAATTTCATGCTATACTTTTTAATGTATGCAGTCCCTCTTGGCGGGGCTGCCTTCATCACCATTGTTCTGGGCTGGAGCATCACCAGTTCCCAGTTTGTGTGAGCTCATCTGAGACTTGGACTGTGAGCGGCAGGGCTTTGCCAGAAAGCTTGGTGTTTTGTAAACACATGGATTTGCTGCTCTGAAATCTGTTAAATGGTCAGCACTTCTTTGAAAATGGAAGCAATTCTATGGAAACAAAATGCAATAAATTATTGTGGTCACTTGAAAGGATGCAGAAGTTTATTGTTTGTGCATGGGATGCAGAATGCCAGCTAGAGACATTGCATGTGGGCCATGCTATTGTCATTTGGTACTTTTAATTATGATCTGACTTTGTTTCCATGCAAATATATCCTCTCTCTGATTTTCTTTTTTTTTTGTAGAAGCAAGCTTGTGTCTTTGCGCAGTTAGCAATGTCCTTATCAGAAGTTCTTTCAAGTATCCTATTTTCAAGTATTAAAGTCTCAGCTTCTTAAACATGAATGTCATTCTGAGTTATGTATTTGCATATATGACCCTTTGGTCATAGAAAGTCAGATTGTATAAGGGTGCAGGCTGTAACTTTGTGCATGGTTTTAGTCTCCTTAAAGCTTGTGTGAAGTGCCTTCACAGAATTGCACAATTACACAATGTCAGGGATTGGAAGGGACCTCGGGAGATCACTTAGTCCATTCCCCCTGCCAGAGTAGGGACACTAGATCAGGTCACACAGGAATGCATCGAGGCAGGGTTTGAGTGTCTCCAGAGAAGGAGACTCCACAACCTCTCTGGGCAACCTGTTCCAGACTTCTGTCACCCGCACTGTGAAAAATCTTTTTCTTACATGTCTGTGGAATCTCTTGTGGACCAGCCTGCACCCATTGCCCCTTGTCCTGTCATTGGAGGTTGCTGAGTGGAGCCTGGCTCCATCCTCCTGACACTCACCCCTTACATATTTATAAACATGCTCTGGTTTATTTGGAAAAATAGCCAAGTTCATCAATGACAGGAAAAAATCAAGGAGGGAAAGGGAACCTTTGAATAAAATGCTATTTTTGCAGTGTTACAGATTACCTGAAATGATATATTGTCACTCAGTCTTTTCAACCCCACTCATGGTCTTCACTGTAAGTATAGCTGTAGAGACAGTGTAAGTGTGGACTGAGAACTATGAAGAATATTCAGACACTACTTCTATTGAAAACTGAACACTGGAGTAAGGTTGTATTTTTGCCAGCTGTTGTCTGTTTTGGCTAGGAAAAAAAAAAGCAAGGGTCTGGAGAAGGAAAATGTTTCTTCTTATCTCAAAAGATGCACATGGGATACAGAATGCTAAATGTAAATTCTTGTGTTTGTCCTGATGCTCTCCCATCCTTGCAGATAAGCTAAGAGCACCTGATAAGCAAAGCAGCAGCTTTGTTCTGCAGGTATATTACTGCAGCAATATAGCAGTGTCTCACTCTAAAATTCATTTCAGCCTTGGTAAATATGGAATTGAGGTGACAGCATCCCCTCATGCTTCCCTGGCCTGACAGCAGCTGGGTTCCTCTGCTCTCTTGGAAGCAGGGGTTCTTCATGAAGAGTACATGAGTGGATGTTTCTTCAGCATCATATTTGGTGTGATCCTTAATTGACTTCAGTTCTGTGCAGCTTACCTGTCATGTGGGAGCTTTCAGTGCTCATCATGCAGTTTCTATGAGCTGTCCCTTGGAGGGGCTGCTCCAGACACGCTAATGTTTAGTTTAACTGTTGAAGGATGCCTTATTTCCTCTGGAGATGCTTTAACTACATAATTAAGGTTTTGTGGTATTGAGCTGTGATGAGAACTGTTTTTGTGGCTTGTCGCTGCTCTCGTCCCTGTACTGTCCTCGCAGGGTCCCCTGTCAGCAAACTGCTGAAGAGGGATGAAGGAAATGGTGCTTTAACTCTTACAGAGAGAAATTCTTCCCAGCTTGTGCAAGCTGAAGTTTGCTCTTCTTTTTCCTCTTCCATTCAAAAGAAATTGAAAAAACAATCCTTGACAAAACCATCTTAGCACTGCTGTAGTGCAAAGTGAGGAGGTAGTTTTAGTTCACCAGCATCCTATCTGTGATTATCTTAACTGGCTATTATACAAAAATAGCTGTAGTCAAAATGAAACAAATGCTTTCTTGTTTAATGTGAACGAGGTAACCACTTTTCACAGCTTGATAGATTTCTGTCTCTGGTAGTTCTAGCTTTCGTGCATCTGATTTGCCTTTCTTCACATACTTACTCTGAATTAAAACTGTTTGAAAGGAGGCAATGAAAAAAAAATTTTAGCCTTCACACAGTATTTTGTTAACACAAGAGTCTTTATTGAGCTGGGAGTGTTGCTATCAGTGTAGAGCAGACATCTAGGTGCAATGTGATCTTGATGTGCTCTGCTTGGTGGGTTAACAGGGTTCTCATTGTAACCTGGTCCTGTCTTCAGCAGAAGGATGTTGGGTGAGAGCCTCCCAGCCAGGTGTACATGGCAGAGGCATGTGAAGTTACCAATACAAACTTGGGGTGAAGTTTTGGGGTGTACAGGGATGAGTATGAAATCAGCAAGCAGCAGGGAGCCCCTTGGCTTTCTAAGGTGTGAGACCAACATGGAACTCAGAGGAAGTAAGGCAATACCCTGAAGGAGATGGGGAAAAAGTATCAGGATTACTTGAAAGTAAACTTTAGCTCTGTATATCCTAAACAGAATAACCAACAATTTTTTGCTGGTACCTTTTTAAAATTTCTCTTTCTCTTCCACAGTTGCTCTCGGTCGTAATCAGCCCTTGAAAAAAGAGAAACCGAAATGGAAAAGTGATTACCCCATGACGGATGGACAGTTGCGCAGTAAGAGAGATGAGTTTTGGGACACAGCACCAGCTTTTGAAGGTCGCAAGGAGATTTGGGATGCCCTCAAGGCTGCTGCACATGCATTCGAGAGCAATGATCACGAACTGGCACAAGCAATCATTGATGGTGCAAACATAACACTACCACATGGTAGGTTTGTCTCCACTGGACGTGGCTTAAGTGTAACAGGTTAGGGCAAATGGTTTTTTAAAACAGAAAATCAGTTGAGACATATATGCAGTAGTTCTAAATGCTCGTATTTCGGTACACATAATCTTCTGATTTGTGCTTCATGACATTGGTCATATTATCTTTTTTTTCTTTTGTTGATGGTGTTAAGGACCTCTGTTTCCTTAAGAAATCACAATTCATCATATACTTAATTTGGAAGGGAGAGATTTGGGGATCTGTCTGTCTCTTTCCATGCTAAAGTGTGAGACATTACTAGTTGTTGGGGCTTGGCATGTTCTTTCTCCCTTCTGTTCAGCAGTCAGGATCTATGGAACATCACTGAGAGGTGGAAACTTCCAGTGCTGCAACATGACCTGGCTGTTCCATAATTCATGGGCAATCTTTTGTGGTCTTCCAGATCATTGTTTGTTTTCAAGGAGGTTTGTGTTTTGCTGGTTTAACTGATAATAAGTGACTTTTTTCTCAAGGGCACTTACACCTACAGAAATTATTTCAGTAGAAGCTGTAAAGAGAAAATTACCAATTATTTGCAGAACCTGCCAATGTAAAGGAGATCTCCTCTTTGACAGGCCTGTTGGAGGTCTGTATATGCTCTAAGCCTAGTCCACTGGAGAGAGAGAAATTATATCCCTGTTGAAACTAGTGTGGTTTTCAAAAAATAGTCAGATTGTCTAGGATGGAACAGGTACTAGCAAACTTCTTATTCCCACACTTGTCATACTGTGTTTCTTTCCATGCACCAGTTAATAAAACTGATCAGAATCTGGAAATCCTAAATTATCTGCCAGATCTCTTGATTTTATACATCAGTGATTTTTCCTGTGTCCATGAAACATCAGAATATTTTTCTAAATAAATAGTGTTGCTGGATTTTTGTTCCCCCAATACATCTGGATTGCTGAAAATATCCCATAAATAGCTGGGTGTTCCGGCAGCTTGTGAGCTGGAGAGCATGGTATAAGTGATAAAGGCCTGACAAAACTGATAGAGGAATTACCAATAATTTTAAGTCACCATTCAGACAAATTGAAATAATTAATATCTCAGAGGCTGAGTATTTGCAGACCTAAGGTGGTCACTGCAAAGTTTTGCTTAGTTGCTTAAATAAAAATAGTAGAGGTCAGGAAAATGTGATAGTATATATGGAACAGGTTTAAGAAAATATCGATTACCTTCCACTGTGGTCTCGTACTGCTGCTGTGAGTTGCCCTCCAGATCAAATCCCGGTTTAGGGCTAAGAATTGTGTCTTAGTTTGTGGATGCTCACCCTCTGCAGTGAGGATCCGTGTCTGCTTGTGATCATAGCATAATTCTTTTAGCAAATGAAAATTTGATTCACAGGCATGCTTTTGCTGTGAGAGGGATATTATTTGTGCAATGTGGTAATGGAATTTGATGAGACGCTGGTATTTTAACAGCATTAGATTATGCATTCAGCTTAAATGTTTCACAAGTGTCCATACAAACAGCACTTTCAGGGAAAATCATAGAATGTCAGGGATTGGAGGGGACCTCATGAAATCATCTAGTCCAGTCCTCCTGCTGGAGCAGGAACACTTAGTCTAGGTCACACAGGAAAGCGTCCAGGCAGATTTTGAGTGTCTCCACAGAAGGAGACTCCACAATATCTGCAGAGAATCTGTTTGATGTGTTAGGTGTCTGCTTCCTCTCACCGTTGTGGCATGACAACTTGTAATTGCCAAGAAGGATTTTAGTTGAGTGGCAAAATTTAAGTCTGCCTGGAAGAATGTTTTTGGATTTTGAGATGGAGCTTCATGTGTATCTGTGAGACGATGGGTGATGTGTAATTTTGGCGCACTCAAATTTTGTCAATAACATTTCATAGTCTATTAAGTAACTGCTTATTAATCATATTTAGAGCTTAGGGCTTTAAGTCCCAGCAGTTTCTGGTTGCAAGCAAAAATGCAAAACTGGGCAGATAACACACATTTCTTCTCTTGAGCCATCCGAGGAATGTCACATGGATGGTGTGCCCTGGAAATTAGCCCTTTTAATGTCATTGAGTGTAATACTTCAGGGAGAAGAAGTATGTGAACTCTTAAATTTGGCTTTTCAGCAGACAGTTTGCTTGAGGTCCTGCCTGCTGCTGGCAGCTGTAGTCCGCTTTCCAAGGTCCACGTGCAGAATAGTCAGAATATTTCAGTAATAAGTCAGGAATCAAACTTGTATCAGATGCTTTGTTGCCCAAATCAGGCCTTCCCTGAATTCAGATTCCAAATACAGGGTGTATTTTTAATGTTTATTCTGGATCTTGAGCTTAGCTGTGATGTTTGTACCCACAAAATTGCATTACTTTTTATTCAGCTTTCTGCGGGTGACACTTGTCTTGTGCATCAGCTGCTGGTGTAGTTGTCTCTGCAATGTGACCTTTCCACTACAGAGAGATACTTCTTTTAGAAATTCAAGTATTTCTTAGTCATCAAGCATTGTTAAGTGCTATGTATGAATAGATTATGAATAAAAGCCTTCCATTTATGGGCTCAATAATCAGCAAACTGAGCTTATCTCCAGGCAGGTAGAACAAACAAACTGTCCTTGTTCTGAGTGACACCAAAAACCTCCGTGTTTTTATTTACAAAAGCTCACTTTGTGGAAAATAGCTGTTTAAGAAATTCAGCTGCTGCATGTGCATTAACTGCCCAGCCCTGTGCTTACCTGACCTAAACTACCACCTATTAAGCCATTCAACTGCTAAGCCGTGTCATGCCCCACGCAGGGGATATCTGTCCTTCCACCCTGAGACCTGAGGCATGGCAGAGGACCTGTGTCACCTCTGAAATTTGTCTTTTGTACCCTTTTTATTGCCTGTAGCTGTTCAACTGGCCAGGCAGTAAATGGACATCCAGTTGAGGCTATCTCCTCTGTAGCAAAATTAGAACAAGATTCAAAATGCTTGCACAACCTTCTGAAGTAACACCTAAATGTCTATATGTGATTTTGTCTTTCAGTCCACCAGAGTGTCAGGGAGAAGCTTCTCAGGAGTGCTGATGTGCCTTCTTGGAGTTAAGGCTATGCTTCTTCAAATAAGAGGAAAAGAGAATATTTCCTGTGTGTGCAAACACTCCCTATTTCCTCCAGGGAGACTGCCTTTTAGAAAGATAATGTGTAGAAATAAGTCAAGATTTATTTTTTTTTCCTCTCAGTACATAATATGGCAATGTAGATCTGGCACATTTTGTACAAGAGGGCTCATATTTGTGACAGGGATTCCTGTGATTTCTTAGCTCACCAAAGAATCTTGTTTCCTGATGAAAACTGCCATCGATTAAGATAAAGCCTTTTAACTCTATTAAAAAAATGGAAACTGTTTAATTTTTTCCCCTTCTGAAAGAATAGGTCTTCTGCAAAATCATGCAATAGTGCAAGACTGTGGAATTTCCTTTCATTTATTTTCTAAAGCTTAAAAAAACCAAACCGAAGCCACACATCTACATCTTAACTGTCCCTGTATGTGTTCTCTATTACTCACAGAATTAAACCTTGTGGGACGTGAAGGGGTGGGTGGGGAGAGGGGGCTGGGGAGTGAGTAAGGACTGGCAGAGGTTTGCAGATACAGATTCTGGCCTAGCTGATGCTGCAAAAATTAAATTGCTTTTTTGTATCCCAGAAACCTATAGGAAAGGGAGGAAAAAGCACATTTCTTCTTAATACTGTGTTCAGACAGATGTCTAACCTGTGTGAGGAAGACTAACCAGTGGGATTTCTTTAATTGGTACCTTTTACTGTCTTCAGTAGCTAAAGATAGCACATAAGAAGTATTAAATAAATAAATAAATAGGCTTGTGGGATGGGCTTAGCACTTCTCATCTATCTTGGGTGCCTCTGTGGGATGTATTTTAAAATAGAAATAACGATATCACAATTTATACTTTTTTTTTTTCTGATGTCTTAAAGCAGAACATCCTCAGTCTTTTATTAATGAGTCCATTTCAATTTAATGAAGAACAGTTTTACATACTTCTCAGCTATCAAGAAGGAAATGTTGGAGTGTGTAGTGTTTTATGAGAGTCTGCACCAGATGTTCGTGTTGAGTTGAACTTGTCCTGAAAGTAGTTAATATTAATTGGAATCTGTGTTGGGTTAAGTGAAGGTTTTAAATTTCTGGATGGACACTTAATCTGTGTAGTACAGTTATGAATTTATTTGATGTATTTCCTTTAATGCTATTTAGACAATAAAAGGGCCACTCTGTTAAGCAGTGGCTTTGTACTCAGTGAACTTCTCTGTACCCTAAAATACAAATCCTGTAGCTTGCAGCGAGCTTTTTCAGTGAGTGCTGCCTCTTTGTGTGCAAGCAAAACTGTCACATTTGCTGTGTGTAATACTTGAGATCATGAATAGCAGGGATGTGACTGTTTAACTTCAGTGCTGGAGAAAAGTATGTGAAATTAATGGAATGTTTTTGCCATGAATAAAATGTTTTCTTCCCCTTTGGGTGAAACTTTCAACAGAAAGACATAAAAAAAACCAACCAAACAAGCCAATAGCAGTCGTGTAGAGGAAAGTATCTTTCACCTCTGCTGTCTTACCCAGTCCAAACACAAATTCCTAATTCTGGAAAAGCCCTGTTTTCCTTTTTAACTGTGCCTCATATGGTGATTCTTGCTGCCTTCAGGTCCAAAGTTTCCCTGTGCTATAGAGCAGCTTGTAATGGCAGTGCCTGCAGTAATGTGTCTCTTGATGCTTCTCCATTGTGTGCCCTGGGCTTTTGGAGACTATTGCTATTTGAAAAGACAAGGCATGTTACTCCATCTACCTGCTGTCCCTTGGTGCTCAGCTGCCTCTCAGTGCAGCTTTATGGGTCAACAGGCCATTGGGATGCATGATGCTATTGAGCAGGTTGGAGTTTTCCTTTAGTACTTAACCAGGACTTTGTGAGTACTCACTGGTGGTCCTCAACTAAGAGATTCATCCTCTGCTATATCAAAAGCTCCCTTTATGTTTGTGAATGTAGGGGCTTGTGCTGTTGCTCAGGACTTTGGGAGTGCAAGGGGAAGGGGAGAGAGCTCAGCTGCTGAAGCTGATGGAATGGTATGATTTGGGGCAGAGGAGGAGTGGTCCACAGCCGGGCTGTGTTTGGCAAGGTGTCAGTGCTGCTTTTAGTGTTGATTGCATTCATTCAAGAAGCCCTGAGGAGGAGGAATTTATGCTGCATAGGTAAATCACTGGGAGCATTGGAAAGCAGCTGCTCCCTGCTGCAGCAGGTATTTCACCTTCTCTCATTGATCTCGAAGTAAATCATATGAGTTATTAAAGCTTCTTTGGAAGTGAAAGCTGTGTCTGCTCAGAAGTGTTGGACACACAGATTATTGATGGTGGCTAGCTCTGTGCTTTATTGCTGCCTGGCACTGATGGACTGTTTTTACGTTAACTTGTTTTATTAACTTTGTTCAGAGAATGATATAACCTGGTTTCCATCCTTGCTGAGATTACTCTGTTTGGGGAAATTTCTGGCTGTCAGCTTTTGCTTGCTTTAACATCTTTTCAGCAGTAGTTTTATGAGAAGTATACATAGCAAGATCACAGTGATGCAAGAAAGATTTGCCCAACCATTTGTCCCCACTGTCTGAGACTTTACGGACAACACAATCTGTACTGCTGGCAGAGGTCAATCATAGACAAAATACCACTTTCTTTCCTTGCAGAGCTGAGGAATACAATGTTGATGGGAAAGCTGCACAGTAGATGCCATCAGCACAAATTGGTCATACTAACCATCCTCATCCTTGCATTAAGGCTAAGGGAGAGAGTAGTCCTGGTCTCTCAGCCATTAATGGCTGTGCCACTTCATGTTAATTTTTTAAAAGGTATTATATACCACAGCCATTTCAACAGGTTGTATTAAGGCCTTATCCTATATCGAGGATCCAAGAATGAAATCAGAACTTTTTTTCCCTAAGTTCAATTTGAAGCATGATCTGTAGTTCAAATTATTGGATATGGATTTTATTCTGCTGCAGATTTTGTACATCACCTTGTAGAAAACAAATTTGCTGTGGTGGTTTCACCTATTAAGTGGGAATATCTGCCAAAGTCTTTGATCTTCTGTGAATGTTAAGGCTTCTCGTGTTGCATGCCTGACCTTTATTAACATCCAAAAGATGTGGTGTGTGAAGGTCAGTGGTGGAATGATGCTGTAAATGAGCTTTCTACAGCAGGCCCTGTGCATCCCTCTCATCTGTTGATTTTTCCAGCCTCCCAAACCAGTTACCACTAGAAGTGAGGTGCCAGCTGGAAATGGGAAAGGAAGCAGTGGAAGGTAATCTCAGGTTCTGAGGAGTTACTCTTCAAACTTCAATAATTGAAAAATACCTACAAAAAAATCTTTAATACTGGCTATTTAATGTATATTTCTCTTAAAATTAGTAGCTTCAGAAATAGAACTCTGTGTTTTTAACAGTGTCGTGATGGTTATATTGGATTTAAGTGTTGTATTGATGAATCTGTGGCTGAGAGAATCTATACAGTAAGTATAGATTCTTAGCATTTTTAGCATTTTAAACTGCATTTGCTTCCCTGAACTGCTGCCTACTAAGCCACAAGATTCTTGTAATTTTATGCCACTCTTGTCTGCAACCTCCTGTATCCATTGCTTAGGCTTTGCAAGGGGTTTAAGGATGTAAGGATTGCTTTCCCAACATTTGTCTGAAGAAACTTTTTAATTGTCATTGACACAATATTTTTTCTGTAATATGTTAGATTGGATACAGAATACTCTGGTTTTTCTCTTGTCTCTTTAAAGCAATAGTGGATGCTGTTCTGATGACCCTTGTCTAGTCTTAGATTTCAACAGACTAAGGTGAGCTTTGAGATTTCTGTCTATGCAAGCATATCTGTCAATATGATCAGCAGTGGTACTGAGTGAGATGAGAGTGCAGGCTGTAAAAGTTAAGGAAACTCATAAATCTTTCTGTAGTGAGTAACAAAATTTATTGTCAAGTCTGATAGAATTTTTTTTTGTTTTGGATGTTGGTTTGTTTCTTTTTTAATGTGTTAAACTCTGCCTAGCAGAAAGCAGCTCTTAGGTTTGAGGGGAGCTTTTTCTGGTTTTACTTTAACTTAAAAAAATAACAAAAATAAGGGATTAAAAATCAGAAATTACTGGTGTCTTGCAAGGTTGGCTGCTGTTAGCCCTGAGGAGAAGCACACATTAGGAGAGCGCTTGTATTTAAGTTTTCTATTTTAAAAGCAACTGATGTAAAGTTCCCTTCTTAGGTTTGTCTTTGCTGAAATGGTTGGCAAATACATTGAGTGTAGCTTTTAAAAGACTGAACCCAAACGGCTGTGATGCCTTCCTTATTCCACGTGTTCACAACACCGATAGATGCTCTGGAAAAGGGCTGCCCCCTCCCGGTCTCGGTGGTGCCTCTTATGTTGGGGCTGCTTCAGTTGTTGCGGTGTCATCATTGCATTACTGAAGCACCGACATGGCACAAGAAATGCCACCGACCAACTGCTGGATGAGCATCTTCTCTGGGTTCCTGCAAAGCAGTGATGGAGACCAACTCACCTTCAAAACCCATTTCATGGTGAAACTTTAAGCACATTCCTTCTTCCCTCTCTGTTCTCAGAATGTACTTACTGCTGATGAGAAATCTTGGAAATGCTCTGGCTGTTTCTCTTCTGCTTCTGCACAGTAATTGCTTTTTCATTAGAAGATTTCCTCTAGATTAAGAATCTTCAACCAGTGCATTCCAAGATGCATGCTCCCTGCTCAGACACCAAACTCAGCCTGCTTCATCTCACTTCTTGGTGGATGCTTGGAGGCAGATGGCAGGGAGACAGCTCATCCTCCTTGATTGTCTCTTGCCTCCATGCTTCTTGGCATATTCTCTGTCTGTTGTTGAGTTGCCATGCCTGGAAAGATGCCTTATTCCTCTTGGGAAAAACCCCTTTCTGTGGAGGCACATGTGCATGCCATGCTGGGGAAGGGCAGATGTGCTGCGCCTGTGGTGCTGCCCTGTTACACCAGCAAAGTCCTTACACTTTCCACTCAGATTTGTAAAGGTTCCTTTGCTATGCAGTTCTTGAAGTTGAGAACTGGCCAGATACTTAGAAGGTCTAGCAAGTTGTCTGGAAAAATGAAGAGAGTCATTTTGTTTTTGCTTTTGATCCACATGAAATTAGAAAAGCCAAAAGTGAATTATTACAGCAATTACTTTAACTTTTACTGCCCTTTGGAAAAGGAACTGAGGATTCAAAATGTAGACACAATCTGCAAAATGTTTAGATCTTTCCTAAAGCCTTATTTCACATTCTTTATTCCCTATTTCTGTGGTCATTTGGTTTAACAGTACTGTCAGTGTGTAAGGCCTCTTCACATGACTCTTGCACAGTTGGCAGCTTTAGCTGCATTTTTCTTTTTGAACTGAAACTTCAAGGAGGAGATACTTAGCTTTTAAAAATACAAAACCAGCTCTTTCTGGCTGAAAATACAGCGCATTATTTCAGGTTTTGGATACTTAAAGCAGTCCATTTGTTTACTTCACACTCAAAAAGTTTGCTGTATTAATTTATAGACTACAATGGAGTAGAAACACCTTCCTTCATAGGAACCACTTCAGAGCTGGGAGTTGAAAGCTTTGGAGAAACCTTTGATTTGGTTTTTTTGTTGAAGTGGAGTTGTGAATGCTTATGCTCTTTAGTACTTTCCCCTTTTGTTTTGAAAGCCTTGCAGGGGAGAAGGACAGGGAGTTTATGTGCTAACTCCATCCTGCATTGGCCTGGAGTCTTGCAGCTGGTTTGTTTTGTCCTTCAGACATGTTACACTTTTGTGCTTCACCAGTCTCCTAACTTTGAAGCTGAGTCTATTTTCTCAAAAGCCTGTTCACTCTACAGCTACAATTAAATTATACTTTCCATCATTTCTGCTGTGATTGGTATTTTTAAAATAGGCACACAACATCCTTTCTGAGGGACAGTGGATTTCCATGTTTTCTTCAGCTGCAGTGTGGATTCGCACCATCAGGATGTTTAGCAGTTGTGGCTGGCTGAAATATTTATATATCTAAGTGCAGGTTAGAAACTGTCAACCATTGAAATAAAAACCCACTTATGGCTGCATCCTACAGTTGTTTTCCTTAAATATTTTTAACTTCTGCACTTGTTTTTGGAGGTATTTTGAGGAGCTTCGTCAACATAATTGCTTGGACTCTTCTCAAGTCTCTTCCCCTGGTAGCATATGCCCGTCTGTTTCCTGTCTTGGGTTTCAGTTTGCCTTTTCTGGTGCATTGAGGATGACTGTACAACACTGTTTTCAGAACTGCTATTTTCTTTGAAACTAATAATGTGTGACCAGGAAAGTGCAGATAACCCTTTTAAGAGGGGGAAAAAGCCAAACAAACCAACCAAGTCTAACTTGATGCGATGGTCATTAAATGCTCAAAGTAAACCTGGACTTGTGGCAAAAGAACATTTCAAATTCTTCATCTAAGAAGCTGGAAACTGTGTGTGTGTTGCATATGTTGAGACATGAACATGTGTGCTTTAGCTGAATAATCCTAACTCCCTAGGTTAGAAGGGCCCTTTCAAGCCATTGAGTCCAACCATCAGTGTAATTCTGACAAGCTTCTACCTGGACAGTAAATTGAACCTTTAGCCCTCAGACTGGGAGTCTCTGACAGTGGTGCCTAGTGGACATTAGCTCCATCATTGGCCACTTGTAGCAGTGAAACAGGATGTTTGCTTCATCTGCTTTGTCTGCTAGTAAAATAAGAAAAAGAAATATGAAGTGTTTAAAATGTATTTCTCATTGAAAATTTCAGTGCTAGCCTGTGAGAGACCCATAGATGCTGCCTTCTGTGTGAAAGAAGCAGTGGTACTGTTTGTTTCTGTGATTGAGATGGAGCATTTTGCCTTGAAATTGGTGTGCCTGGAGGAGCTGATGTTCCTGGAGGAGCTGACTCAAAAGTGTCTCAGCTGATAAAAGAAACAGACTTGGGGTGTCTTGCTCACTCTTTGCCCATGGCTGCACCCTGCTGCTTCACATTCTCCAGTTGACAGCAGCCAGGACATTTGTCATCTTTCTCTGCTTTGGCTTCAGGTGTATAAATAATAAGAAGATGGTAGCTTTTCTCCAAGACCAAGGCAATAAATATAGTCGTGATCAGAATTGTCTGAGTCACAGGGAGGAGGCTTCTCCCTAGGGCAGTTTTTTAGGGTCAGGAAATAGCCGCATAAAGTCTGCAGTACTCTGGGCAGTACTCTCTAGCCTGGTATCCAGCCCAAAGAAGTTATTTTAGTACTTTTAAATCTTCCACATCATCTTTTGGTAAATACTTTAGGATGGTAACTTCAAGTCATTACAGGATTTCAGAGAGCGTGTTAGAGAGCAGACTGACCTCTGGAAATGAACGAGAAAACTGAATGTCTCCTGTATTTAGCAGGCACATAAGGGTGTACTGAGGAATGAAAAAGTACAAGCTGCATCTGGGGAAATCCAGTGTTGTCAGTAAGGAGAAAATACAAATTTCTAAGAAATTTTGGTTTTTACAGAATCACAGAGTATCAGGGATTGGAAGGAACCTCAAGAGATCATCTAGTCCAACCCCCCTGCTGGAGCAGGAACACCTAGACCAGATATCCAGGCAGGTTTTGTATGTCTCCAGAGAAAGACTCCACAACCTCTCTGGGCAGCCTGTTCCAGTGTTCTGTCAACAGTGTTACCTTGGTACTAGCGTGCCTTGTGTTAGTTTGACGGGGTTAAAACAATAAGGGACTTCTAAATCTAAAAGAGAATGAGTTTGTTGAAACCCAGAACCAGTAGTTGCTTTTTGCTGATGGTTATCATTGAAAAGTGGAACAGATTTTGCTTCTGTGCTGTCACACTTGTGATCCTAATGCAGAGCCTGGCACTGAGCAGGCACAAGCCACGTTTAGTTCCCAGCCTTAGCACAAAGACACTTGCAGCAAAATAAATGTGTTTCCAAGTATGTTTTGATTATTGGTTATTATTCAGAAATATGGAATTCTTTGAGCTGCCTGTGTTTGTTACATAGCAATCTTGAAGATATTTCGTAAAAGGTCATAGTTGCAGACAAGTCTTGAATTTTTAACCTTTCTGGGCTCTCACCTCTGCTGTGTGCTCATTTAGTGTGTGATGCAGCTTTAATATGCAGTCTTCCATGTTTATGCTTAATACATTTTTTCTCTTTTATTTTAAATAAGGTAGCTCTGAAGGTACAGCATCTTGTTAGATGCAGGACAATGCTAAATACCTCTTCCTTAAGGTCTCTCAGGTAGCCTCCCTTAACCACCTCCACCTCCATCTTTTCTGAACATCCATGTCTTGTAGTTTTATTTTAGGATGTTTGTACTAAGGTGAGATTGTGTTGGTTGGCTTGACCTCCCTGGAGCCTGTAGTGTTTTTGCTGATTACCTGTGGAGACTGAACATGTAAATTAATGACTTCCATTAACAGGTCTTGGAGTGTCAGCACTGGGATACAAGTAGGTTGGTGAGCAGTGAAAGAATAATGATACATGGCAAATTTTTGTCTAGGTCATTCTGTGCTTTCTTGCTGTCCATCCCTTGTGGCACATAGGTAGGTTGAGTAAGAAGAGTTGTAGTTTAGTCTCAGAAAGTAGTTTTCCACAACCCTTTCTCCTTGCAAACTGACAGGGGACTTCTCTGCACCCCATGAAGGGCAATATTTGCTTTTGTGTTTGGTCTAAGGGATTATCTCTGCTGCTCTGTTTTCTGATGCTATAATAAGCCAAATTTCCACCTATATCCACTTTTGAGCTCAGATTAAAATGTCTCTAATATAATTTTGCTGCCTGGAGAGGGCATTGTATTGGGCAGGGCATAGTTTGAGAGTTAAGCTCTCTGGCACTGGTCACGCTGTGATGATGGAGAAGCTGAGATGGCTGCAGTCGATAGTTGCTAATTTACCTTCCCTGTGTAGGGCAGTACTTGTTAACGTGGTCAGCCTCTGCCTTCTCTGCTTGAGAAGCTTAAGAGCGTGTTTATAGGTTGATTGGTTGAAATTTTTTTTTTAGGTGGCTACAAGCATCAAGCCAAGGTAGAACAGTCAGTTCAGGACAAGTGGATTATAATTAATGAGATTAATCTCAAGCAAAGGTAAAAGTTATCTTTGCAAAGGAGTGCAGCATGCTCTGATGTATTTGTCAGATGATGTAGTGGTCCACGTTGATGACTAGTGTCCTGATCTCAGCTAGAAGAAAATCCTCTTGAGGTAAAATGCAAACAGCATAGCAGTTACCTTGGCTTCCAGGAGTAGCTGGAAATAGCAAAGTAGTTTGTATTAGGGAAGTGAGACAATAGTTGTGTTTCATATGTGGTTATTATACAAGAAGTGCTCCTTTAACAGACTAAGGGTCTAGGATAGGATAAACAGAATAAATGGCATCTTCTCTTCTGCTTTGTGAGAGAATTAAGTATTTATATCTCTAGAGCCATAATGCAGTGGTTTCTGATGGCCTTTCTGTAGCATCGTAGCTGAGCATTGTGACTTCTACATCAAGAAGCTGTTACCAGCCTGTTTTAGGAGAGCAGCAGAAAAGCTTTGTAGACCTCTAAAAAAAGTAAAAACTGCTGAAGTCTTTGTAGTTGACATGCAAAAGGAAAATCTCTGTCAGTTCCATAAAATGCTATTGTTACCTTCCCATTTGCTTTACCAGATTTTGGTATTTACTCATGGTTATGGGAACAGCAGAGTGGTTCAAAAAATACAGTGATGGGGAAGGCAGTGACAACTTCTATAAGTCTGAGTTCAGTTCCTGTGTGTCCTCATGCTGAACAGGTAACCTGCTTGCTTTAAACAATGCCAAGTTAGCTGTTTGTGCAGGGATGTATGCTGGGATATGATGCTTTCTTTTTTTCTCCAAATCCTCCATGCCCTCTTTAGGGAGAACAACAAATGTAAATAAGGAGAGTACATGAAGAAGCTCTTTTACCAACTAGAGTTTTTTAAATTTAATTTTTATCTTAAAAAGCCTGTCTAGACAGGCATCTATTTTAATGACATGCAAAGCAGAATAGTACATGAATACTTCATTAGTGAAAAGACTTGTTATCTTTGAACCCTGTTGTAATATTCCTTGGAAGCTGTTACTTTCTTGCCATATTAGATCCAAGTTTTACAGAGTGATACAGAAATGGCAGTACATATGGTATTGCTAACATGACAACTGCCAAGCATTAATACATAATTGACTTTATCAAACTTGATTTGAATAAAGAATGGCTTGCTGATGAGTCTGTTCTGGAGCTTGTATTGTGGCAAAAGCCTGCAAGGAAAGACATTGGGAAACCTATAAAGGATGCCATGACTGAGTGACTGGTTAACCAACCTCTGAACCCAGGATTGCGGTTAAAATTCATCATCTTCTTGCATTGTTTAGTTCATAGTTGGTATTTCTAGTAACTGGAAGTCCTTAGCTGTGTGTGCCAGCCCCAGGGCTGTCTTAGGTGACTGCCACAACCAGAAGAGATGAAAAGCCAAAGAACTGCATAGACTTTGAGATATTTGTATTCCAGTGAAACTGTACTAAGAAAGAATTAGCTCTGTTCTGTAAGTTACATGTCTGTCAAGTCTTGAGCTTTCTAGTGCAGGTCCCCTCTTTCTCTGTCAGGCTAGCACAGTGGAGCTGCAAAGCCCTGTTCTTCTGATGGAATGGGCACTGCTGCAGTTGGCTTCAGTGAGGTTTTTTAAAAGAAATTTTGAGGGTTCATGACCCTGAGCCCCCCTTTCCCACAAAGGTTCTCCTTCCCAAACTGTTGTCTGTCCCCATCATTCCTCCTGACATGGCAGCAAATCTCTCTCCTCTCCCTCCCCTACTCTCCCTCTCCAGCACACCGGGAACACTAAGGGATACACACCTGATAACTGCAGCCAATATTTGAAGAAAAGGAACTTGCTTATCCAGTGCAGCAATTCCTGTCTTTTGGGAGACTGTGTTATTCTTAATTATTTTTCACCTTCAGCCTAGTTAATTAGTGCTAATGAATTATAACCAGTGCTGTTGCTCTGTTATGATAAAGGCAATGAAGCAGCATGCCCAAAGGTGCACCTTGAATATCTGCATTGATAAAAATTCTCCAAAATAAACCAACTCGGCTGTACTTCCCCACCATCTACCCCAAAGCAAAAGGTTTCTGACAAACCTAGCACTGGCATGCAGGCAGATTGGGTTTTGTTTCAAGCACATGGACAAACTTACACCAGACTGTGACAATGGCATGTCCCTCTTAGCCATCAGATTGCTGCAGAAGGAGATGCACGAATGCTTTATCTCACTTTACTGTTCATATGCATCCCAGTTTCTTTGGCAGGTGGGTGCTCAGGCAATGTCATCTCCTAGTGCAAACTTCATTCCCTGCAGTTCTACTCCCCTCTGGTTTCTGTAGGTACTGGCTGCTGCCCACTGAGTGATAGCGGTTTAGGATTTCCAGCCTGCAGGCATGAGCTGCAGAACTGGTTTTAAGAATGCTTTACTCAGGAGATTGCTAGATTGGTTCAGAAACCTGCCCCAACCAGGGTAAGATGTGCTTGGTTCAAAGCAGGGCAACACAGGGCAATGTTTGGTTAGATACTCTGACCGAGGTTTGCTCTGTAAAGTTTTATTACAGCAAAAGCAGCTATTTAGGATCATTCAGGTTGGAATGGACTTCAAGAGTTTGTGTACTCCAGCCCTCTGCTGCAAGCAAGTACATCTCAGGTTATTGCTTCACGGAGCTTTTTCAAGCAGATAAGTGCATGTTAGTTTATCAGCAATCTTGGAGCTTGGGTGAGCTGGGTTTGCTGAAGAATATCCAAGTGAGGAGGTGGGCATAAGCAGTGCAAAAGCTGATTCAGTGCACCAGCTCCCAGCTAATTCTTCTGCCAAAGAATGGGATGGAAGGATTGCAAAGGCAGTTGAAGAGTATTTTACTTGTCTTCTCCTCTCCCTTGTTGTAACACACTAATCACAATTCCAGTCTGTCTTGTGCCACGAGCAGGAGTGAGCCGGTCCCCGCTCACCAGGCAGCTCCTGAAGCCCTGGAATCTGTTGCTGGCTCTGAGAGTTGTTCTCCTTTGTGGAAATGAGCCAGACTGATAATGTTCCCTTAATGGAAGAGCTATTTTTCAGTGAATTTGAAATGAGAATTATTAAATGCTTAACACTTATTATCTACAAAACCCATTCTTTAAAGACCTGGAGTAAGTTCTTTGTAATAAATGGAGGCTGAGGATGAGAGCAGAACTGTGCTGTGGAAGCAGTTGTACTGTGGCTTGGGAGACCTTTATTTATAAAAGCTTTGTTGAGTACCTTTATGGCCGTTTAAATTTGCATAGCCTGTGGAAGTTCAGTGTGAGAGAAACAAGGGAGGGGGGGCTTATAGTAGTGGTTTATTATCCAGTGTTTCATCCACACCATTAATGATTATAGCCACTTTATTGTTCTCTGTTTGTGGTGCAAGGCACAGGCTTGCACGAGTTCTCCCATGTGTTGCCCTGCAGAATATGGCAGAGCTGCAGTTGTTAACTGTAATCTGCAATAATCTGTGTCAGCCATTATTAAGTTATACAAGGTTTAATGTGAAAGATTTTTTTTTTCTATGGAAGAGGGTTTTTTCTATTATCTCCTCCCAGTCTGCAGTGGTCGTAGGTGAGCTGGAACAAAGTGCTGTGTGCTTTTATTTGTCCCACTCCTGTTCACACACTGAGCAAAGTCACCCTTCACCACGTTCCTGTGCCATTGACGTCAGTACACATATTTTCTTGCAAGAAAATTCCCAACCATAACCTGGAATCAGCAACTATTAAATGTGAAGAGATAGATCAGCTTTTCTGCCTCAGTCATTGCTCTCTAGGAATTGTGCTGTAGGACCCAGAAGTCAACCTACTTGTTCTGTGATGCTCATAATGAGTTTCAGGCAGATTCAAACCAGTAGTTTACAGGTGAAAGCTCTACTATTGCAAATTTATTCAGGAATCCAGGCTCAACTTGTATTTGAAATAGAGCTTTTTCAGTAACAAAAACAAATGAACCAGCTGTTCCTTGGGCAAATGTGTTATATGCAGACACTTAAGCTCCTTAAATTAGCTTGTATCATTGCAATGCTAGATTTTGGGTTGTGTTGCCTTAAGTTTTCTTCCTGCAGCAAGTCTGTCTGGGAGAGGGGAAGACGAGAGTGGAATTTTTTTCATGTTCTGAGTGTTTCTGAGCAATCCTCCTCAAAACTGCTCAAGCCTTTTAAGAAATAGGAAGGCACAGAACAGAAAGCAAGAAATTTGCTGCTTTTTTTCTTAAGAAAATGGTGTGCAGCCTTAAAGAAATGCCAGAATGCCATTAAAATACATTAAAACATTCTGGGTTTGGATGAGTGCGGTCATATGCATCTGATTTCAGTGGCTTCTGCAAAAGCATCTCTTTGTGTCACTTTGCTCTCTTAAGTTGCTGATCCTTTCATGTCAAAAGGACAAGTCAGACCAAACTCTGAATGGCTTAGAGGTGGAAGCAATATCTTAACCAATCCTTTTCTGGTGTTTTCCCAGTCCAGATGAGTATCTCCATCCTAATAATCTCAGTAAAACAAAATCTGTATGGCCTGCGGGTAAGTAATTTCAAAATGTTCCGATTCTGTATGCTTGATGATCACAGCTGCTTGTTTTTCTGCCTGAAACTCTCAAGCTGTCTTCTACCTGGATAACAACCAACAAGAAGCTCTGCCTGACACCTCCTTCCAGAGTTCCCCAGTCTCCAAGCTCCAGCCTTTTTGAAATATTGAAATAGTCTCATTCACTCTAGCTCTAGTATTATATCTTCTGTCCTGTCTGACTTGAACAAGCCTATAAAGGTAACTCCATAACTGTGTGGCAGCATAGGTACTGGATGACTCTAGAGCTTGCTTGACAGTTGAGTCTGGGAAATTTGCACAGTAATTAACTGGTCATTGAGATCCTCAGAGCTCTCCTTATGTCACGTGCTGTGGCACCATAATTCTGAATATAGAAAGGTGGAGACCATTAGGGCCTGGGTAGGTGGGGTAGTTTGTTGGCTGGCTCAAAGGTTTTGTGTTGCTACCATGATGTTTTGTGTCTAAGCTTATTGAAGTTATGTCAGCAGCTAGGGGAGTGTGAAGTATACACAGATATTGATAAATTTTCTTCTCTTCAACGTTGTTGTAAGATCTTTCTGTAACAACTTGGTCTTTTGGGTACCACAGGGAGTCCACTGCCTTAGACCTTCTGTCAGTTATCCTGCTGCTTTCTTCCTGAAATCTGCCCCTTTTATACAGTTTTTTTATATGATTTGGCATTAAAAACTCACCCCCTGGGCTTTGACACTTGGTCTGGTTGCCTGATGCCCCATCCAGCTACAGCTCCAGTGGCAGGAAGGGGCAGCAAGAGGGTTGTCCACACATGGCTCTGAGCACCCTGCCCAAGGGATGCTGGCAGGCAGGGCAGCTGTGAACCCTCTGTTTGGATTGCTTTTTCCTTCTCCTGTTAAAGGGAGGCTGCATCCTTCCTATGCTGTAACTGCCTGGTGAGCACCCTTGTTGCCTAGGTAACAGAGAAACCTAAAAAAAATATATAAATCCTTTCTTTTCTCATCAAAGCTTGACATTCTTTTAGTGCCCCTTCCTTGTGAATAACTTTGGTGGCCCAAGCTGATGTATCTTGCAGGAAGGATCAGAAACACGGTTTTCAATTACAGCAGCAAAATTACAAAAGCTTTTGTGGTGGGGATGTGTGTGTTGCGCTGCATAAGGGACACTGCAGTGAGTGACTCGCTGGAGAGATGCCATCTGGCTGGTGAGATAGGCCTCGCCGTGGGGGCTGTGGGTAATTCAGCCACTTTTTCTCTTCCTCTCCAATAATATGTGTTCTCCTGCATCGCTTAAAATAGCTCTGCATTCACTGCACCTTTGGTTAATGCATTCAGCCATTGTTCAGCTTTTGAACTCTAGCCCATGTGACACCTCTTCACCTTTGAGTTTGCTGCCACTTGTGACATCTTGAAGGTTCTAGCAGAGCCTGACCCTCTTCAAAGGGACAAAGTCTCACAAAGCCAGTGGGAATGTGCTGGTTCAAAAGGGACCAGGCTATGTGTTTGCAGCTCCACATCTCTTTGGAGGTGAGGACCAATTCTTGATCACCTCCTTGGAACTCCAGCATGGCCTCCAGCATGCATGGCTTACCAAGGAGCTGGTGCTATTGGAAAATCTTTAGTCATCTTCTCTGCTTTAATCTATAAATCCAGTCTTGAAAGCCATGGAGAGGTAGTGAGTAGAACATGAGATTCTTAGGGATGATTTTACCAGTGAAAATGGAAGAATGGGATTACCAGTCAGGTTTATGGGAACTTTTTGTTACAATAAAAATTTGACATAAACTTGTTTCTCAGATGGGGATGGGACTGTGCAGTTTTTATTGGCAAAAGGTTTCCACTAACTCTTTCTTTTCCCCTTTAAAAGACAGACCTCCAAGTTTGCTGCTTGCTGAGGATTTTTTTAATATTGCTTATCTGATTATCACTAACCAATCCAGTGTTTATAGCATATGCTTTGACCTTGATGTTAGTTCAGCTGGGCAAAGATATAAATAATGAAGAAATTCCTTAGCAAGTTTATCCCACTGTATTTGAAATTAACTCTTTGATACACTATTCTAAACCAGGAACTTTTAGAGAAAGACACACGTGTAGTTGCTCTGGCTGAATTTAAAGGTTGTTGAAGTTTGGATTTTTCTTTTCCTTTTTTTTTAGCAGTAAACTACATCTACTTGTTTCTGGGAACTGTGATCCAGAATTTAGTAGTGTGACATTTTCTAAATCGATCAGGCGTACAGAATGAAATGGACGTTGTAAAACAATCCTGCAGTATGGGATCTGCGGGTCTGTAAATCACAGACAAGCCACCATGAAAACTGTAGGTCCAATATGGTATTGATGCAAGCCAGTTCACTCTGAGATCCATATGTGATACAGAACTAATGAGTTTTATAACTGCTTTTTCTGGATTTTCTTTTTTGTTTTGTTTCCTCAATAAATCTCAGGGCGTAGCAGCCTTGGTGTTACCTGTACAAACAGAAAAGCCTCCAAAAGCAACTGCACCTAAAACATTGATCTTCTGGATGGAGATTTCCTCTGTGTGTTTTCTTCAAAACAAATCAGACTTAGAAAGGGGACTTCTTTCTGAAAGAAAGATTTCTAGCACAAGATGCTACTGTCACAGTGGGTGAAGTGACACAGTATATTCCCAGGTTAAAATTCTATATTGCAGTGATTTTGCTGATTGAAGGGCAAAGTTTAAGACAACTCACTATCAGCATGAAAAAACGTCTGACAAAAAAATCGCACCCCATAGTTTGTAACAAGGAGCAGTTGGGTGTTGTGTGGAAAAGTGCCGAGTCAAAGAGTTTTTTTTAAATATTCTGTAGCTCAAGGACTTGGATCCTCTTCAAACATTTCCAACTACAAAAGGATGGGTAGTCTCCCAAGTGAATGTGCCCCCTCTAGGGGCAAAAATGTGTAAATCAGTTAGGGCAGGTTAATTCAAAACAGGAAAAGCATTTGCTTTGGAGGGTGAATATCCAGGGAGTTTTAACCACTGTGATTTGGGATGCAGCTTCCTCAGCATCTCCATGATGGTGCACGCACAGGGCTCTGCTCTCGGCCTTACTTCAGCTCTTCAAACGTTAGGATAAGCGTTCTGACATTTTTCCAAGGTAGTTCTTGAAATATCTTTATGAAGTGCATCCCATGAAAAAGTCTGCTTGTATTTATTACTTTAGCATTATGATTCTTGAGCTGTTCTGTGTATTGTACCTTTTTGGTCAGAAGGAATGCCCTGCGTGAGGCATCACGCCACTGCCCAGTCATCTTTAACACAACACCCAGATTATTCCAAGGAGCCCTGGGCTAATAAAATCACTCCTGAAACTTCAGGGCTTTGAATATGGGAGTAACAGATGCTGTGCAAATGTGGAGTGTGTGCCGGGTGTCGCTGCTCTGGCTGTGACACCACACTCTGTACGGAGTGGTCTGATGTGGGTGGTCCTGTTTGTTTGTTCTGGCAGCCATCACTGAGACAAGTCCTGTATGAAACCCTTTCAGTGTTTTTTGAGTTAGAGATGCTTGAGAAGTTACAAAATCTTTCTTTCACAGTGGTCTTTTTCCCTCTGATTTTTGCCTTTTTGCCTTGTCAGAGCTTGGGTTCAGGGCTATGGAATTCATCCAAGCAGCTTTTTCTGGGTGCACACATGGCCTGAACCTGAGGTTGGGCCGCTAGTGAAATGTGCCTCTTTTAAATAACATGTGAAGAGAATATCCTCTTCCCTCATCTCTTCCTTCCTGCTGCTTTAGAAGTTTATCCTGGTTTATCTGGAGGAAGGGGATGCCTTTGGCTTTTAGAGGATGCTTCTAAGTCAGCCCCAAGTTTCAGTATCAAGGTGAAGTTATATTTTATGAAAACTTCAGATTATTTTATATCAATCCTTTAAAGCCTGACTTCAGACCTCATTGCTTGGATGGTTTAGCAGCAGAGTTAGTGCTTCTGAGCATAACACTTCAATGTTAATTGTGAAGTGCATTCATACTCATTGTTTTTCCCCCTCTTATCTCCTGAAGGTGCTCTTACAGAGTGTTACGATGAACTGGGCAACAGGTACCAGCTTCCCGTCTACTGCCTCGCCCCACCTATCAACATGATAGAGGAGAAGGGCGACCTGGAGACTCTGGATATTCCTGATCCCCCACCCAATTCAGGGCACGAATGCCAGCTTCGCCTGCGCCTGTCCACGGGCAAAGACCTCAGACTCATGGTCCGCAGCATGGACACCGTGTACCACATGAAGAGGCGGCTGCACGCTGTGGAGGGAGTGGAGCCGGGCAGCCAGCGCTGGTTCTTCTCGGGCAGGCCGCTGGCAGACAAAATGAAACTGGAGGAGCTGAAAATCCCAAAGGACTACGTGGTGCAAGTCATTGTGAGCCAGCCCTTAGCAAACCCCACCCCGGTGGAAAACTGATTTCTGCTTGTTTATTGATTCTCCTTTCCTCCGTCTCTGTCATGGGGTTTGTTTTCACTGCCCTCTCTTCTTTCAGTTTGTCCTGTTAATGGATTGGTTCCAAGAAATGACCAGCAAAAATTCCATCTGTGATGGAGATCTGCAAAAACAAAACAAAATCGTAAACTAGCCTTTGGGGTTTGCCTGATCTCATATTTAACACAACACTGAGCAGCAGAGGGCAAGGACAAAGGAAGGAGAGGGAAGGAGAAGGGAAAAGGGAAGAAGTTACAAGTAAGGAGGGAAGACATTGTAGTTCACTTCATACAAAAAATGTGATGATTCTCAAAACTGTAGGTGTGTTGTGATCCATGGAGCCAGAGCAACAGAGAGCACTTTTATTTGAGAAAAAAAAATTAACCTATGTATAAAATGTCATATCAGCACCCCATACAGTTGATGCAAAAATGGCAGCTGCCCTGAGTAGGTCCCACACTGCGTGTTCACAGGGATCCTCTCTGCTGTGATCTGACTCCTCTGCTTTGCCTGGGCACTGCCTGCCCCAGGCAGTGGAGCGGGTCTGGGGGCTCAGTCTCTGTCCCCTGTGATGCTCAGAACAAGGAATTGTACATTCCAAGATGGCAATGCAGTCCTGTGCCATTGCTGGCTCCCCAGCAGCCTGCTGGAGCCTGAGGCAATAACTTAGTCCATGTATACTCTCGTGTACTGTACTGTAAACAGACTGACTTAGCCTGAAGTTTACAGGCTCACTGGCACCTGAGGATGTGCCTGTCCAATTACTGTTCATCACTCAGCTCATTAAAATGAGTTTGTATCAGGCTGGCTAAGATGAGTAACGTGCTGGGCTGCAGTTCAGCATTAGGTGCATCACCTTTGGCAGATTAAACTGCAGTTACACCCACAAAATGGATCACAGCTTTCCCTGCTTGGTTCTGTAGGATATAAAGCCTGGAAAATGCTGAGGAGGCAATGACAGCACGTGGTTTCCAGCTTTTCATGTGAGTGTCAGCTACCCCTGGTACCCTCCGGCCAGGTCAACTGCTATCCTCACCAACACATGCCTCCAGCTCTGAGGATGATGTTGGTGTTTCATAGCTGGTGCTTTCCATCAGAATGTAAGAGCAGCCATTTTGGCAAATGACAAATCCTTTTGTAGTCTCAAAAATCTCAATCGGAGTGTATCTGGGGGCAGAAATCCAGTTGTTTGTTCCCTCATGTAGTGATACTCTCTGTGTTCCTTCTGCTGCTCTCCCCTATCTCTGTTAATGTCTTTTGATTGGAATCAAATGCCCTGTTCCTTTTAAACATGATTTCTAGTTTTTTCAGCTATTGTTGGAACAACACTTCTTCCAAAGTCAAATGTGCTATTCAGCTATGAGTAGCATATTTTTGTTGGTTTCTGTCTTCCCTCTCTCAGTCAATGGCCTGAAGATGAACTTGTCCCAGCTCTTTCTCGTCTGCTAGTGAAACTGGTGGGTTGTGCTCACAATTTTAAACTTGGTACTTTTGCTCCTTTGTTAATTCCATTGAACTCAGTTTCTTGGACTCAAAGGGAGTTCTTGCTCTGTGAGCATAGAGCCAGGACAAGCAGAGGTCACTTGTACAACATCCCGGGCCTTTCCCAGCAGGTGGAAGCAGGCGCAGAATTTACATTGATGGTTGGAAAAAAGGTCTGTATTTTATATGTATTTCCCACCGATTGCCAAATAAATACGGCTTTGTATTTGTAAAATTAATCCTGGGATTTTCTGATAGCTCCTCTGTCCCCATTTTGGTACAGGATGGCTGAAGCTGTGGGAAGGAAATTAGATCTCTGTTCTCACAGTCACCAAAGTGACTTAGTTTTCTTTTTTTCTTTTTAAAGATTAAATCAAAACTGATAAATATTAACCTACAAGAAAAGTTTTCTATTGTGGAGTTTTTTTAGGACATATCATTTACTATACTGGGGTTTTGCAGCCAGATCTTTTGCATTCCATACGGATGGGAAAAAATACTTGATATCTAAACAACTCAAAAAGCCCTTGAATTTTCACTGGCAAATGATGGTTTGGTGCCAGTAAGACCCTGTTTGTCTCAGAAGGCAGAACTTCCAGCTCTGTGTAAATGATCTATGCCATGTTTCCCTGCAGTCCCTTCTGGAAGGGGCAAAATTGTGATAGATTAAGGAGGAAGAACACAGAGTGACAGTAACTGTAACTGTGAACAGTAAAACACTACTTTTCTTTGTAGGATACCTTTTGTTGCCTTTTTTTTTCTATTTTCATTCAGGAAATTGTCACATACTGGTTTTGAGACTACAGCATGTGGGGCTGGGGAAGCTCCTTTGTTCCCTCTCCTCCCTCTTTGTTGGGAAAGGTTCAGTTTTATTATATTACAGTAGAAACCCATGGTTTATATTAATTGCTTTTATGTCAGGGAGCAAGGCGATGATATGAAGGCCGTGTTGTGAGTGGGTTTTGAGTAAAACAGAGATTTGGTTTGTGAAAATATTCTTTCAGTAGTTTTCCCCCTCCCATCCCTTAAGCACATATCTCAAACTGAAGAAATTCAACAGTAAAATACTACAGGCAAAAGTGAGGACTTTTCAACAACTTCTGTATAAAATGACAGATTTGTTAAGCACGGCCTGTGCTAGAAACAAATTTTGCAAGAATTGTATTTGAATCAAATTTTAAGTTTCAAAAATACGTATATTAAAAGAATACCAGTACTGAAGGCATACAGCATGCTGACTAACATATCCCCTGTATATAACTAGAGGCTGCAGCATACTTTGAGAGAACAGTCATTTCTGTGTCTGAAATGCCTTGTCTTTCTCCTGTGAGAGGGTTTTTGGTGCAAATGCCATGAACTGCAATGCCAAGTACAGAAGAGCAAGAAGTGATAGGATTTACTCTCTTTATTTGCCAGACCTTTCAGCCCTTGGTGTCATTCCTGATGAGCTCTGGCTGTGAACTGATGCCAGCAGAGAACATTTTTTTAACCATATTAGTGGCAGGTGTGTTTGACATGATTCAGATTTTTATATTCTTGCCCCAGAAGTAATAACCTTGTGGAAGTGCCCACCCTGAGCAGCTTGAAGAGCTGAGAGGCACCAAGAACTGTGTTCTGATGGGGTGAGGGAGATCCAGAATTGCCACAGAGGCTATAGGCATGTTGCTCAGTGGCTGCAGAAGGTTGTCTTCCACAGCTGATCCCAAAAGCATCATTTGCTCTTTGTGCATCACAGCTTATTGCTGTCCTCTGCTGAGAACACAGCCAGAACTTTTTAGTTTTCTGAAAGCCACTGCTTCTCAGGATCTGGGAAATGTTTTGGGAAATTGAATGATGCGAGTCAGCAGTGTTATAAGTTGGGTTGTTTAATAGACCCCCCCCACAGTGCTGGATGTGGTAGTAACATCTAGAAAAAAAACTTCACTTTGGGAGCAACCAAACAAAATCCAGCTCCTCTTTGCCTTTCACAGAAAATTCCAAAGTTGTTTTGGGAAGAGTAGGGGTTCCTTGAAGTGACAAGGCAACACGTGGTGATGTGCATATCCTTGGTGAGGCAGAGAGCCAGCTGATAAAACATTGCTGTAGTAGGATGTGCTTCTGCATATATATCCATTGTTAGTAAAAAAATGTAAAAAAATTTTGAAAAACTATTAAAAATAGCCTCTCTTAGTTTGTTACAATGGTGGGAAGCTTTTCACCATGGAGTTTTGAAAGCATTTTAGCTGTGTAAGTGTTGACAAATTGAATGCTGTATGTCTGTCTCTCTATTTTTGTCTTCAGAAGCGTAAGCAGCAGCTGCATTTCTGATTCTTGTTCTGTATTTTACAAACTCTTTTCTGTGTTGCTGTAAATACGTCCGAGACCCTGCACCTTATGCAGAGAATGTTTACATTTAAAAAGAAAAAAAAAAGATTTTTTTTTTTTTTTGTTGGCTTTTTCTCTGCGCTGCTCAGATCCTGTTATGTTGAAACAAAAGTAGTCTCTGTAAGAAAAAGGGGCTTTTATTTTTCCTTTGCCCTTCACCACTTCCCTTGTAATTCCTCCCAGATGATGGCTGGCAGCTCTAGGACAGCTTCTGCTCCACTGGAGAAGGATGTAGAGGTGTTTGAGAGAGGCATTCTTGCTTTGGGTGGGAGGGGATGAGCTTTGCTTGCTCTGTAACTTCCTTAGAAAATGAAAAAAACATACTTCAGACCCCTCAGTCTGCCTTGGAACTGAGCTGATTTAGGAAGCCTTTGGGTTAAACTTCCCAGTGCTCACACTTCTGTCTGCTCCCAAAGAAGATGAATGTCCTGCTGTTCTATCTGCAGCTACAAACACTTCTGTTGGTTAATGACTGTATATACAAGTCCACATACTTTCAAGACTTTTCATAAAGTGTTTTTGATTGCTCTGTTCTGCAAATGGTGCTCTTCCATATTTCATCTGCTTTGATGCTCTGTAGCCGCGTGTGTGTGTTGCTCTTGTTCACAGGAGATGGAGCTGCAGCTCTCCTGCCAAGGGAGATACATGCCACTGAGCCTACAAAAGTCAAAAGAGTTGGAGATGTTTTAACCAGCAGGTTCTTACCATGGAGTCTGAGACTTTTAATCAACAAAAAGTGTGTTCCTGCCCTCCCAGCAGGACTGCTTTTTGGGTATCTATCCCATAGAACTCTGTATATTTTACAGGTGAAGACCATTTGGTCAGAGCCATGGGGCAAATAGAGAACTTAAAATCCTGAATCCTGCCTTAAAACTTTTAGTTCATCTTGAGCTCCAAAAATTCTCCTGCTTGTTCCCAAATCCCCTTCTTGCTTTAGGAAATTTCAAATCCAGTCAAAGGCTGGAGACAAATTTAAGGAAATTTTAAAAGAAATAAATTTTAGCTGATGGCTTTATTAAAATGACTAACTGGTCTTGTATTAAAAACCCTATTTGTGCCTCTCTCAAGTCCAGGGAATGTTTAAAAAGCGGAGGTGGCTTTTGAGCACTGATTGACAGGACTGGGTTAGCCGGCCATTTTGTGAAACACTTGTGTTCCTGTGCTCTGAGCAAGAGACTTCAGTTTGTGTCCTCTCTGCCTCATGGTAATGGCTTTCAAAGATGGCTGGTACCATCAAATTTGTACTTCTTGAATAAATATCTTCATTTTTATGGTAAAATTTTTTGTATGCGGTTTGTTTGCATGTGCCATGGGTCAAACATTTGTATGATGTGGGATGAGGTGCTGGGTTTGGTACCACAGAATCACAGAACATCAGGGATTGGAAGGGACCTCAAGAAATCATCTAGTCCAATCCCCCTGCTGGAGCAAGAGCACCTAGACCAGGTCACACAAGAACACATCCAGATGGTACCAATGCAGGGAATGAAACATGCATGTGGGAATTACTATGGTGTGACCATCTTCCACCCCTATAACTTCAGTAAGACCTTTCAGAATCAAATACAGCAGTTGTATAAAACATGTTTTTTAACTACTTCTCCCTCTCCCTGTCTGTCAGTGAAGATTTCCAGCCCAATATAACAATGCTGTGAACAGCAGGTAATTTTTATAATACATGATGTATATTTATGTTGTACCTCTGTTTCTCAGTTGACATCACGCTAGAGTGTGCACAGATTTTCAATCAACTGCAAAGCACAAGTAGGTTGTCTTTAGACTGTTAAAATATTTGATTTTTTTAAAAAAAAACCTAGGGAAGATCTCTTAGCACTGAGAGCAAGCCACCGTGAGCTTCTATCAGAAATGCTGTCCAATACCTCCTGTATTTAAAACAAAAAAGCAAACTTTTTTCCGCCTCTGCATTTAAAAAATCAAAGCAATCCTGGAAATGCCACAGATTAAGGAATAAACTCATTGTTGGTTTTCCTTTTAAATTTCTTAAGAGAGGCTGAATACTCAGCTTGAGCTCTACAACTTTTTCATTACTGGCACCCCAGGCCTTTTGGTGATAATTTCAGCATGTGACAAAGTTTTCTGTTGGAAATAAGGTCCTAGAGATGCTCTCAGACATCCAGCATGAACTCCTCTGGCTCGCTGCTGGCCCCCAGGCAAACTCTGCCCAATAACAGATCTGCACCATTGTCCTGTAATTACATTAACTGACATCTTGTCTTAATTAAGGTCATTGCTTTTACAGTCTTGATTAACTACCTAATGTATCAGAGGAGTAGGGCTAATTATTTTTTAGGCTACTTTGGTCTGATGTTATTGAAGCTAAACATTTCAATCTATGGGGTTTCTTTTAATCTTAGGATAACATCAGGGTAGAATTTACAATGTGAGTAAAAAGGGAAGAATCTTGATTTTCCTGGAACATTTTAACTTTTTCCCATGTATATATATATATTTAAACATATATATTCCTTTTCTATGTGTGAGTATAAATAATGTCTCTCATACTTACATATTACAATGTGTGTGTATATATATGTAAAATACCAGGTGCAAAGGCTTGTTTGTAGCCATTTGACCCCTGAGACACCTCTGCTTCCACCTGCCCCAGCATGGAGAAGTTCTCAGTGTTGATGCCCTCCAACGGCAGGATTATAGAACTCTGTGTGACCTTTTTCCACCCACCTTCTTGTTGACCAAAGTGTGGTTGCTTGTCAAGCAGTGAGAGGGATGTTCATGTGGTGTTGTCACATGCATACCCTCTCCCCACCACACCAGGCTGTTTCTGCTCTGCAGCTGTAGCACGTTTTTGTGTATGAAATGGGCTGGGGAACTCTGAGTTGAGTCTCTAGCTGAGCCAAACCCTAAAAGGATGTGGATTTTAGGTCAAAAGTGCACAAGAGTTGAATTTTTTCCAGTTGCTGCTGCAAGAAGATGCATCAAGTGCTGCTTCACAGCCCTCAGCATATATTGGGGTGGAGAAGGAGGTGCAAGTCTCCTGTACAGGGATGGGACATGTGGGAACATTTCAAAGTGTGTGAGGGGAGGTTTAGATGGGACACAAGGAAGGATTTCTTTACTGAGAGGGCTGTCAAACACTGGAACAGGCACCAGAGAGAGATGGTTGCTGCCCCAAGCCTTGTCAGTGTTGGAAATGTGTTTGGACAATGCCCTTTGTAATGTGCTTTAACTTGGTCAGACAGTTGGATTGGGTGATCCTTGTACACCCCTTCCAGCTAAACAGACCAGTCAGGAGCTTAAGGGAGGAGAGTATATATAATTTGTAGAGCTAAATTCTGTAGATTACAGTGTTTATATTCCTAACTAACATACAATTCATGTTTGTATTGTGTCTGCATTCATATCTCATTGACCTATATCTTGCTAAATGGTGTCCCACAACGTGCTATGAGCAGTGTGGGGTTTCTGCCCTGTGGTGGATGTTGCACCATCACCCTGGGCCCCATGCCAACTATTAATCCTTTTATCTGGTGGCTAAACCTGCATCCCAGTTTGGACAGTGCTACCATCCCACTCAGACTACACTCCTGTGGACCCAGTGCTGTGCTAATAATACCCAGTGCTGGTCTCCATTTACAGGAGTAAATGGTTTTTAACTGTATTCTGCTGCTTCTTACACCATAATGACAGCATTGGGTGAAGCAGAAACTTCGGGGTCACCCTGGACACTCTAGGGAATATTAGGCTGGAAAGCTCAGGGTGGCTGGTCTATCTAAATCTAGGCTGAAAATCTGAAGGTAACTTATAGAAAAGGCACTGTGCTCTGCAAAGAATGTTGTGTTCTCTATTCCTCTGAGTAATCTCAGAAAGTTGGGATTTCAGCTGCACACTTTATTTTCTCTGGGCTGGGAGCAGTTGCAAAGGTCTGGAAGGTGGGATGGCACCTCAGTGGCATGGAAGGTCAGTGGAGACTAGAATTTTCTATCCTAATTAGCCCCTTATGCTATAGCCATGCTGTTTGTTAGGGAAGCTGTTTAATGGCAGTGAGTTTGGATGTGATGGCCTGTGTGTAAGGTGAGAAGGGGAAATAAATTCAGTTGATTGCTGTGCCCAAAGGGTAAACAGTCAATATTTAGCAGGAGAAACTAAACAGCCTGTCTTGCTTTCTCTCCACATGGACTTAATTAGGTGGTTTAGCTAACAAAGCAAACAGGGTTTCCTGTCATTGGGCTGTTCCTCAGGAGCTGCCCCAGCCCAGAGCTCACAGGGGAGATGCAGAGTGAGAAGCTGCCAGCACCAGTGACTGCTGCATCAGACACCATTCTGCCCCATTTCAAACCAGTCCTGCTTTCTCTGCATTCTGGGCAGATGGCAGTGCAGGTGAAAAGGGTGTTCATAAATCGGTGTGTCAGGAAGGGGAGAGGAAGAGGCCATGGCTGAAATAACCAGACACAGCTGCTGCAGCGCAGGGGGAGACAGTGAGCAGCGGGCTGCTTCATTGCTGGGCAGAGCTGAGAGTCACAAGGTCGAAGTCCAAGTTGCATCAGTCCTTCCTCTTCCTCACACACTTGTCTCTAGTGTTCATCCTGGCAGAGCCATGCCAATGTGCAGTGGAGAAAAGAGAACAGGAGATTGCTCTTCTGCAGTGCCTCCATTTATTCATTTCTTAATTTGATGCATCCATCTGATGGCTTTAAGCTGATCCCAGGGGGACAGAGGAGCAAAGCTTCTTGTTCCCAACTGGGTAAAGAGTTTTTGTTAGTCTGCTGGAAGCTCACTCATCCTGCTGGGAGGCTACTCACAGTCCCTCTCCTCTTTTTGTTGTTGTTTGTCAATGCAGAACACTGCAAATGTCAGCTGGTTTTGGAGAGGAGGCAGATCCCTGGCACAGTGAGACAGCCCTGCCCAATGCAAAGAGTCATTTCAGAGAAACACCCCAAATCCTGGCCCTCATCCCCTTCTCCACCTTTCTCCAGTTTCCCAACAGACTTAGGAGAAATTGGTTTCCAGTGCTTGCCTCTGGCTTATCCCAAACAAGGGTAATGGGGCACCTCCCTGGCACAGCGTTGTTTCTCCAGCATTTGTAATGACTTGCAGATGTTGGAGTGATTCCCAACAGCTGGAGTTAGGGGTGGAGGGGGGAAGCGAGGTGCCTTCATGGCTCTATCACAGCCAAGCTGCTCCTCCTTCACATGGCCTTTCCATCAGGCAGATGGAGATGAAAGGATGGGATCAGGGCAAGACAGAACTGAAATAGCTTACTTTAGGAAACTGTCTGCAGCCCCCAAGCAGGATGGAGGCTTTGATTCCTTGCTGCACCACTGAACCATGCAGGAAGCAAGCTGTGAGCCCTGCAGGGCTAGAGGAGAGATGCAGCAACTGCAGGTAACAAACAACTGGTGGTGGAACACAGAGGAAAATTACCAGTAAAAACAATAACTCAGAAACCAAGCAGGAGGAATAAAGGAAAAGAGGAGGAAAGGGATCTCACTCAGTTACTAACATCTGTCTTGCTAAATGTGCTTCTGAGATGCTGAAGTCATGAAGACTCCATAAGACAACAGGAAAAGTCAGATTGGAGTGAGAAGTGCAATACAATGGCAATACAATGATTAATCCCAGGGATTAATTTTAAGTTTAGGGGCATTTTCATGGCCTCAGTTTCTCTAATTTCACCTCATTTCTAGAGCTATGAAACAGCTTGGATATCTTAAGTTCTTTCTGGATGCTGGAAAGAAACCTGGCAGCTTCAAACTCTTCAAAATCAATCATATGATCCCCAACCACATTCAGTGGCAGAATGGTGGGTCTCATGTGCTGGGGATGAGCTGCTTCTCAAGTTCTGTTTCAGGGCAGAAAAATTTAGAAACAGATCATAAGCACTGATTTCCTGCTTGGAAAGAATATGTGGAATATCAACCAGTGCTGGTGTCCAGAGGATAAAGGTGACCTCCTGCTCATTGCGCCTGCAGGAAATACCAAAATCCTGGTGCTTCCTGCAGTAGAGCCAGGCGGGAGCAGGCAGCTGCTGCTGCTGGGTTTGGGGAGAGCTTCTGATGGCCAGCCAAGCTCCAAGGCCTTTTTGTGAGTTCCCTTCCCTTCCCTCTCATGTGCCAAATGTCTTGCAAGGCTACATCCCTTGGTTGGCTTCTGTCCTTCCCTCACAAGTCCCCGGCTGCTGGCCTTCAGATGGGTGTCTATTCCCAAGCAGAGCTACAGAACGTGTCAAGCAGCAGGGTTGAGCTCTGGGGGTAACTCTGGCTTTAACCACTCCTCTCCCTCACCACAGTCTGCCACCCTCACTGATTTTCCCTTGAAAGGCACCAACCTCTCTCCCAATTGGTGATGGTAGGGAGGGGAGCTGAAGAAGGGCATTGGCATGTACTACAACTTCAAGATGGCAAGAAAATATGGGTAAAAAATAGATGCTTTGCTCTCTCTCCTATGGGTGGAGAACCAATATGGGCAGCCTGAAGTGGGAGGAGTGCTTACACAGTTCCTACCTTGCAAAAGGTTCAGGGATGGATTTATCCCAGGGGAGGAAATTGGTATTAACAGGGGGACTGCCTGCTTCCCTGCTTTCCTTTTCTTTGCAGCAGCAGCACAGCCACACCCAGACCCAAGGACCCTCTCCATCTCTTGCATTCCATGAGTGAATATCAGCTCTGGTGAGTTTATTCCCTTTCTGGGGGTGTTAGATGGTGCAGATGTCCCTGTACCAACTCCAGGAGGATGCAAACCACCACGTACAGTTCACTATAGAAAATCCTGCCCCTCTTGTTTTGGTCCAGTAAGTCAAAGAGCAGCAGGATCTGGTCCTTATTCAGGTTTGTCACATAAGAGAGAAAGCAATAAAACTGCAGATCGGGAAAACAGTGAGCTCCCAGGCTTCATCTGCACAAAGCTGAGAGCAATAATTAGCAGGATTTGTTTTATTTTAAATGCCCACTGCTCCCAGATGGGTTGCACGGGCAATTAAAAGACAGTAGCAGATGAGAGATACTGTTCAGAACTAACAGACAGCATTAATAGGACAGCATGATTTATGAGAGAGGCATGTGTAATTTCTGCACAGAAGGCAATGCTGAAGTGCTCATGATTTTCTGTTTTTCTTCTCTTCCACCCCACCTCTGCAGGAAAAAAGGACTTTTTCCAATGTTTCTAGTTTGTTGGAAAAGAACTGATTTTTCTTCTGGAGGTGTCACATTTAACTCCTGATCCACTCGCTATTCCTTTCAATTCTGTTTAATCTTTTCCAGTGCAGAGGAGCCAAACCTACAGATTTCCTTCAGTCTCCCCCAAGTGTGAACACAAACAGTCCCTGCTAAAAAAATCTGCAGTTTGGTCTAATTCTGCTCCCATTAAACCTCTGCCAGTAGGGTAAATCCATGGAAAAGATGTCATTAGAGATTCAGAGATGGTGAGGAGATATAAAATCATAGACTGGAGAACTGTAGGCAGGAGGTGGGGAAGCTGCAAAGAACCTCACATGGAGGACACTATTGGCTGGAAATCCACAGGCTTCCAAACAGGAATAGGTTTATGGAAAGGATTACATGGGGAGGTTGCTGCAGTACTAAGGAATGAGTTTTGGTGAGCCAGAAACCCCCTGTTGCCTAGTGTGCTTGACATCTTGCTAACACCAGCATGAAGAACTCCTCCAGCACCAGCTTGGGGTTTTCTAATGGCACTGACTTGATGTGCCAGGACCTGGCTATTATGTTCATACAGTACCAGCAAGCCCGACCCAGGGGCTTCACATGCCACTGGGACACAGAGGATGATAATATTGTAACATTGAACAGGTTTTGAAGGCTCTTGGCCCATTTCTGATTGACCATCAAGGTGGGAGGCAATGAAAGAGGAAAGGACACACCTTCAGTGTGAGCTGAAAAATGCATCTCGGTGGCCACATGGCCATGTAACCTTGCAGAACAGCCAGGGAGGATGTGGTGAGATATGCTGTTCTGAAAACTTTCTGGTGTCTTGCCAAGTGTTTGTGTTAACAAGCTGCTTGTTAATAAGTACTATAAGGTGCTCCATTTGTTGTAGCATCTGAAGTGCAGCATTTGTAATGCCTGTAATCTCAGGATTTCAATCCTAAGCAATGTAGCATTCCCTAAGTCTCTTTTCCAAACATTACACAGAGCCTGTAATTTTAAAGCATTAATGCCCATCTTGTTTTCAGTAGTACTTACTGTAAAGGTAATTCTTTCCCAGAGCTGGATGTCCTCTGCTGGTGCCACAGCATTTCTTACTGGCAGCACAGAGGATGCCTCACCTAAATACTGATGCTGCAGGAAACACCCAGATTTCAGCTCTATCTCACCTGACTGTGGAAAGTCAGCAAAACACAACTTGTGCCATGGCAATGACCCCTCACAGGAGGAAAATTCTGCCCCAGAAGCAGCCTCCACCCTACACCACCAGTTCTTCTTCCACATTTTCAAGAATTTCCCCTATATATGGAGTCAAAGGGTCCCCTTCCTCTAGTCTTAAGGGAAAACACATCCTAAACTCAACTGACCGATATTCTTACAAAGCTCCAATAGCATTAAATCTGATTAAAATGTGCAAGAAAGTACAGGCTATAAGGACTTACTTTAGACTGTAAATCAAATCTCAGCCTCAAACAGTGGCACCCCAAGGCACACTGAGGAACCCAGTGCAGCAGCTGCTGCAGGGCTTTGCTTTCCCTCATAGCCAGGGCTTTGGTGTTTATGGTTTCCAGTTCCTGACAGTGTCCTGCACAGTGTGTCTGGGAGCTATGGCTCAGAGGTCACTGCTTTCAAATACCCGATTTCTAGCTCAAGTTATCTGTTAGCAAGTTTCACTGCTCTTATATTTATGTGTGGGTCAACCATTCTTCTTCCAATGCAGAATGAGTCCAATTCAGCAAAACAACCACTAGAAGTCCCCTAACCCATACCAGGAATACTACTAATAAAATCTAATTCCACAGACTTTGGCCAGTAGACCCTCTGTAACCCAGCAGTTAAAACAGTGAGCTGTGTGTAGCCTTGTTGCTTCTCTTTGGGTGGCAATACCCACTGCTAACATGCTAACACTGCACCCACTGCTGCTCCCTCTGCCCAGTCCTGGTCAATGCCGCGGTGATGCTCATGGCCATCTGTCCATAGGATCAGGGCTACTCCTGGAACTTGGGGCAGATTTATGAAGGGTTTTTTTTCCCCTCTCTGGAGTTAATATCCTCTCTCTCTTATTTATCATTTGAGAAACAGTAAAAATAAGTAACTCATACATAGGTACTTAACCCATTTGCTGGCTTGGTTTGACATCTGTGAGTTTCTGCAAGAAATGGATGGAAAACATCAGAACTTTGCCTGCTCTACACGTCAAGATGGAGTGTGCAAGCACATCCCTTCCCTTGTCTCTCCCTTTCTCTCACATTTGAGTGATGCACATGGGGCAAAACACACGCTGGTGTGAGCAATGTTGATATCACTGAGGTTTGCATGGACAACCATTTAAACCCGCTGTTAAAAACAGTTGTTTCACAGTGTGGCTGCACCGTCGGGTATTTCCCCTAGATGTCCCCATTCAATGCTTGATTTCAAGTCGGTTTTTCAGAAGATTTGGAGTGTTGCCAGGGAGAGTATGCGAACCCTCACACTTGACACCAGTTGGGTCACATCTCCTCTAAAACAAACTCACGATGGGTGCCTGCAGTGCTGATACACTCGGATTCCTGCTACTGGGAGTTTTTAAAATATTTGCGTTTGTCTGTTTTCACATGAGATGAACTGGGGAAAGAAGGAAAGGTCCCTCTGTTGCCAAGGCACTTTCAGATGATGATTTTATGCTCAGAGATGGGTCTCCTCTGCTCGTCCCCCAGCAGCACAGCCTATGGGGTGAAGCACAGTCAGTGCAGATGCTGTAGGCTCCCCATGTTTCCTATGCCTGGCTGGGCAGGCAGGAATACAACGGTGACCATGGAGGAGTTTCAGATCTTTCCAAGTGTTCAATATTATTTGTATTTGGCATAGAATCATGGGATGGTTTAGGCTGGAAGGGACCTTAAAGATCATTGAGCTCCAACTCCCTGCTGTGGGCAGACATAGCTCCCATCAGATCGGGTTACTCAAAGCCCCATCCAGCCTGGCCTTCAACCACTCCAGGGCTGGGGCATCCACAGCTTCTCTGGGCAATACAGGACTGGGGTTGACCACTCTCAGAGTGAAAAATTTATTTCTGTTATTTAATCTAAATCTCCCCCGTTTCAATTTAAAACCATTGCCCCTCATCCTATCACTACATAGAATCATAGAATAGTTTGGGTTGGAAGGGACCTTAAAGCTCATCGAGTTCCAAATCCCCTGCCATAGGCAGGGACACCTCCCACTAGATGAGGCTGCTCAGTGCCTTGTCCAACCTGGCCTTAAACACCTCCAGAGAGGGAGCATCCACAGCCTCTCTGGGGGAGACCTGTCCCAGTGTCCCATGTGCCCTCACCGTACATGCCCTTGTAAAGTCTCCAGCTTTCCTGTAGACCCCCTTTAGGTACTGGAAGGGGCTATAATGTCTCCCCAGAGCCTCCACTCTTCCAGACTGAACAACCCAAACTCTCTCAGCCTGTCCTCACAGCAGAAGTATTCCAGGTGGAGGAGCATCATCATGTCCCTCCCGGGGGGGAGGACCACCTTCGCGTCCCTCCTCTGGACTCGCTCCAACAGTCCTTGTGCTCGGGGCTGGAGGGAGCCCTACAGGAGGGCGCTACCGGAGCAGAACGGCATCATCCTGCCGGGATGGGTGGGGAGGTGGGAGATAGGCGACTTCCAGAGCGGGGCGGGGAGGGGCCGGGACCGGCCAATGGGGCGGGGGGGCGGTAGCCAAAGCGGCAGGTGGAGCGGCGCCGGCTCCATGTGCGCGGCTGGAGGCGGCCCCGCTCCTGCCTTGCCGCTCCCCCGCCGGCTCCCTTCTTCCCTCCCCCGGGGCAGGGCGCGGGGAGGCGGCTTCCCCGCGGCGGCCCCGCACCGCGCCGTACCGTAGACATGGCTTTCGCTAATTTCCGCCGCATCCTGCGCCTCTCCACCTTCGAGAAGCGGCGATCCAAGGAGTACGAGCACGTCCGCCGCGACCTGGACCCCGGCGAGGTGTGGGAGGTGGTGGGAGAGCTCGGCGACGGCGCCTTCGGCAAGGTTTACAAGGTGGGTCTTGCGGCAGGGTTGGGATGGGATCATCACCTTTCCCCCCCGGGGTGGGGGGTATGAAACACCTGCGGCCTCTACAGGGGGTGTCGGTGCCTCGGGGGGCTCGGTCACAGGCTCCCCGCTGGCCACTGCAGCCTGGAAACCTCCTGGAGGGAGGATAAAGCCCGGTGAGAGCGCGGCCGGCTCCGCGCATCCCGTTAGCTCCGCAGCGGGCGGCAGGAGGGAGGGGAGGGAGGCGAAGGCAGCGAGTCGGCTGGGGGTGCGGAGCTTGGCTTGGGGAAGGAGGGAAGGAAGTTTATTGCCGCCCCCAGCCTCTCCTCTCCTTCCCCTTAAGTCGCCTGTTTTCAGAGTGATGTGCTCCCTGCCAAGGCTGTCGGTGCGATGAATGGAGGGAGGTTTCCTGGAAGGCGGCGGTGGTGGGGCTGCCTCCAAGTTTTGCGAGCCTCCAGGGGTGACTTTGTTTTGTGCTCCTGCTGTTCTCGCCGGCAGGAAACTCGGAGGGAGAAGGGGAGCGGGCACGTCCACTGCTATGAATGTTTAACGTTTATGTTAAAGCATGAGTTGGGGGGGGGAGGGTTGAAGGCCAAATACTGACTGTACTTTGTACCCCAAAGTCACCAGCTCTGACATACCCTGGTCTCCTCTCCTAAGTTGTGAGAGGAGTCTTTGGGTTGAGACCAGCTGGAGTTGCAAGTTGGGGATCCTGGATCCTTTGGGAGACCAGTGTTACAAACCGGATTAGGAGCTAGGGTTGTAAATTGGCTGCTAGGAAGCTGGGTTGTAAATTGGCTGCTGGGAAGCTGGGTTTTGATGGCCTTGTTAGATCACTTTCCTTTTTAGCATCGAGAAGGAAATAACAGCTAAAGAGGAGGACAGAGGTGTTTCGCTCCTCAGTGTCTTGGGATTTGTTGCATTTATTTGTTTTTGTTGTGTTATTTGATAGAATATGTCTTAAAAAAGATAGGATCCTTCATTAAAGGCTTCCACTCAATGGATACCCAAGGTCTGTCTTCTAATAAGATGCATTTTCTAACAATTACACTTAAATTCCTAATATATTTATCCTTCTGAAAGTAGCACCAGTAGTAGTTAGCACTTCTGTTAGTGATTTACTTGGTGTTGTGCATTGGAAACCCTTTTGTATACAGCAATATTCTCTTCTGAATAATTATTTGCCTCTATTTGGATAGGTTTCACGTGCAAGGATAAGAGTGAGGTAAACATTGTACAGTAAGTTAACAAAAAACCCTTATTTAAATTCTTCCTATTTTAAACATGTATAACATATCACTAGTAGGTAACTTTCAGAATAAAGCTGCTTTATAAGTGGCTGGTTTGCCATGTAAATCTGTATCTGAATGCCTCTACTGTGAACTCCAGCTTCACTCCAAGATGAAAATCATCACAGTAATTTTATGTACTGTAGGCCACAAGTGTCAGCCTGTCAAGTAATAACATCTCATCTCCAACTCCTTCCATCTTTTTTGATCCCCATTTTGACCCAAATGAGAACATGGATTGTAGTAAATTACACAGTGCAGGCCATGTGTTTGTGACCATCTATGGCTAATACATTTAGACAACTGTCTGCTTTTGAGGTGTTTTAATGTGGTTGATCAGAATGGGAGTTTGTGTTGAGACAGAGCAAAGGGCTATTTCATTCTTTTCAGTAAAATTTTAATTCTCCATCTTCTTTGATCTCTGCCTCTTCTCCATTCTGGTTGGCAAATAGACACAGTTGATTTTTGAAGAGGTCTTGTGTAAGGTTTTGTTTGTTTAATTAAAATCCTGAATGACTTCAGTGTTGTGTACTACATAGCCAGTAGAGATGCAGTCTCCTGCTGTGTAAAGATGTGACTTTTAGATCATCTTTTTTTTTGTCTCTCTAAATCCAGAGCATTGTTCTAGGTGGTGATGCATATGGAATAGAGCTGTGTGAGAAGAGGCTTGCCCTCTTGTTTTTAGCTGACAAAAAAGCTCCAGACAAACAAATGAACTCACTTGTGTGGAAGAAGGATGTAGGTGGTCAAGATGCAGTGAAAAATTGTAGTAATTTGCTTGGTGTCACTTTCGAATCAATTCACACAACAGCAGTTGTTTAGAGTGAGTCGGGGTGTTTGTATGTCTGGGAAAGTTTCAGGATGTTTGAAGGAAGTTCCTGCCAGTCTTCCACCTGTTTTCCACACATGGAAGTGTGGGGAGGTGACAGAACCCACCTGTGCCTGCATCCTGCCCTATACAGCAGATGTTGTACCTGCTCCCAGGAGCCTGTTATCTTCAGGCAGCTTAAAGGGATGGTATAGTCTGACAAGGGAGAAACTTGAGGATGGAGGAAAAAATGTTCTTCTTTTAGTAGGCTTTTTTATGACAGCAGATTGGAGGAGGAGGGGCTCAGCTGGTTGATGGTTGTAATGGGAAGTGTGACTGCCTACAGAATAGGATCAGGGAGCTGTGTCTTGGACTCCTCAGCTGGGCAAATCTGGACTGCTTTGACACAGTGCTTGCAAAAGTAGGGCAGGCTTGATTTACATGTATACTAATTAAAAATAATCAAATCTAGTGGAGCTTGAAATGTACATGGCAGACTTAAACAAGACCTGTACTGGGATTTCCCTGGTTTTATACCTACTTTATTTTTCAGCAGAATAGGACCTGATTGTATGAGGAAAGTGAAACGTGTAGCAGAGGGTAATGAAGCTGAAAAGTAGGAGAGGGTGGGGAGAAACTTTCTTTCTGGCTCTCGCTCTATTGATGCCTTGGTTTTGGTAAGTCCAGTGATCATGACAGGGAAGGGATACCAGCCATGGATAGCCATATACTGTGTGCCAAGTGTGCTTTGTCACCCACCTCATCCAAAGTTCATTAAATCAATGTTCTTAAATAGGTCCCTGTAGTTGGGAACTGTGGTCAATGTGTGCTGGGAGCTGTGGTCAGTGTGGGATAGCCTGGGAAGCCAGTAGTGCCTCTAGGGTTATGGGCCTTAAAAACACAATTTCTTAATGTGGACACTTACTGCTTCCCGAACAGCCTTAAAAAGTTATCTTCAAAAACATCTAAGATATAATCCATAAAGTGATTCAAAATTGTCACCCGTTTGTGTGTGCTGGGGGGAGAAGCAGTGGCACCCCTATAAAGCAAAGCTGTATGGATCTTGGGGCTGTGTGGATGCTCAGGGTGAAGCAGAGTGTGGGCTGGAGTCTTGGAGCCACTGAACCACACTTCAGTCCTGCAAAACCCATTAGCTGGTGCAGCATTTACTTGGTTGCAGGTAGTTGCATTAATGTCAAAGGTAAAAGATATGTGAGGGCTTCTTAGGGTGTGGGAATTCAAGCTCTAGCAGGGGCGGGTGGAGCTTAGAAAAGCTCGGGCTCTGCTTGAGGCATCCCTGGGATTCACAGCGGTTCTGGTGGTGGGGTAGTTTGGCTGGGCTTGTGCCTCTTGTGAAGCACTATCTTTGCTTCCCAGCATGCTGATGGAGACACGGGCTCCCCGATAAGGCTTTCCCCTGGTAGGGTGGGGACAGGAGCCGTGGGCTGCGGCAGCCCCCAGTGCGGTGGAAAAAAAGGGATGTGTTTGTTTGGGCTTGCCTTCAAACGGTTCCCCAGTACCCACTGCCAGAGATAACGCCCAGCTCCCTGCCACTGCGAGTCACAAACCAGCATTTCATGTTGTCATTTCTCTTCCTTTTTGAGATAAGCCAAATTCAGCTTTTCGAGCTCTATCTGATCTAGTGTGGTGGCATTAGCCACCACATAAATGCTATAAATGCTTTGTTTTGTAAATTGGGTAATAAAAGACTGTTAAATGTTGTGCAGCTTCCTTGTCAGCCTGGCTTTCGCTGCGACAGGCTCATTCCAAATCATGAGGCTGCCCCCATTGCTCGCAGCGCTCTCTCTCTGCTCCAGCTAAACCTTTGCTGAGCTGGTTCTGCACAAGTTGGCTCAAGGGGCTCAGGCTCAACCCTCATCAGTTTGACTCACAAGAGATTTAATTTGTAATTCCTGGAAAGGGTGTCGTGGAGAGATGCTAATCTGTTAACTTTTTTCTAGAAAGAAGTTTAAAAGGCAGAGGAAGCTTTAGTTGATTGAAACTATGGCACAAAAAACGCTTGAAAATACAATGGTAAGATCAAATCGTGTCTTTGACCTTTGGAACAGCTGAAGGGTTTTCTGGGGAAAGGAGAGGAATGGGAAAAGACCACTTCTTTCCTTATAGAACGATGGCCCAACAATACTAAATCTGATTGAATCTTAAATGTGATGTTCACTTTAAACTCGCTGAAATATGTGATTCTCTGTCCCTGCTGAAGACCAAGTGAAGCTTGTCCTGTGCTCTGGCAGCCCTGTCTGTGTGGCAGGGGAGAGGGCTAGCTCTCCATGGCCTAAATACTTTGATAATGACTTCAGTGTCATGGCCCAGAGCTTGGCAGTGCTGCTGAATGTGGGAGCTGTGGGCAGCTGCATGGAAGAGAAAGCTTAGATGAAGGCTTTGAGCCTTTCACCCTCAAGCACGTGGCATTTGTTATTCCTTAGAAAAATCCCTACCCAGCACCTCTTGTACCTTCTCTGTTTTTTTCCAGGAAAAAAAGATTCTTTTTCTCATCCTCGGGGTGCTGCTGTCTGTGAATGTGGAGTTATCCTCAGGTGTCTTGGGTCAAAATTCCACTCACTGCCATGGCACATGGTTGAGGATCTGAGAGTGGTTTGTTTGCCTGCACCTGATGGACTCCTTTACTAACAACTGCTGCCTGGATTTCTTATATCACTCCCTCTTTTTTGCTGGGCAATTGTTGAGCTTTTAAGGCAAGAAAAAGCATGTGTGCTGTGCTTTGGTCATGTTTTTTTGGGGTGGTGTGCCTACACAGAAAAGTCCTTGACTATACTTGAGGTCTCTAGTTTTACAAGCTAGAGACAAGAGGAAGTAATGTTGCCAGAGGAAGGTGTTTCTGTACTTCTTTTTTAATCTTTTTTTAACTAACGTTTTTTTTGGCTTGTTTCACAAAGCACTTCCACTTCCCCTTACCCTTTGGAGAAGTGTTGCCACAGCTGCTGGAGCAGCAACACTGGTCCAGCCTGGTTGGGTCAAGCTGGGCTTGACTCGGTGCCCATGGGATGAATTTCTCCATGTACTGCTGTGTGTGCTGGAGGCCACTAGCCCAAGGCTGCTGGCCACAGGATGTGCCAGCCCTGCCCCTGGCCCTCTCACTGCTTGTTCTGCTGGGTGCTACCAAGGGCTGAATTCAGAATTTCCAAAATATAAACCAACCCAGGACAGGCTTTGTTTATGGTGACAAACTGAAGCGTCTCTAGGGACCTGAACTTGCTGGGCATGGAATTTGTTTCAACTTCTGTTAATTATTTGACAATAACCTGAACACTGACTCAAGCCTGTCTATCCTCTGTGTGTTTATTGACGCAGAGAGCTCAGGCAAAGTTCATTGTAATTTAATTAATCACTACGTAATCCCTAAGAAATACCTGAGTGAGCAGTTGTTTGTGTACAAAGACACACATGTGCTGCAGGGGTGGAGGAAATGTTAGAACTATCAACCCCCAAGTACAGCATGCACTGAAAGCATCAGGCTTCTTACTTTTGACTCTCTAACTTGGTAATAGCTTGGTGAACCATCAACTCTGGCACAGGGAGAAGGCTCTGAAAGGATGGGAAGTGTGGTTGACAATAGAAATATGGTGCAAATTCTTTGGCTTAGTAAGAAGATACAGTGGGCAGTGCTGATGTGGAAGCCTAGGTGAAGCTCTCCTAGTGAGAGTCCGTGCAGGGTTCTCCTCCCTCACCTAGAAACTGGCTGTGCCTTTGGCAGCAGACCTGCCCACGGAAGGACTGAACAATCCAGCCTTCCGGTAACGCGTTCTTTACATGTTTAAAATAGTTCCTGTGTTTGTCACAATTTGAATTTCACAATAGCTTGAGGGGTGAGTCACAGGCAAAGTCCAAACAGCCTCTTCTGACACCTGAAAAGGCACCTCTCGCCCCTTAAATCCACAAACAGAGCAGCAGTTTCTCTGTGCCTTTGAGGAGTGAACCTACTCCATCTCATAGAATCATAAGAGTAGTTTGGGTTGGAGGGGACCTTAAAGATCATCTAGTTCCAACCGCCCTGCCATAGATCAGGCTGCTCAGTGCCTTGTCCAGCCTGGCCTTAAACACCTCCAGAAAGGGGGCATCCACAGCCTCTCTGGGCAACCTGTTCCAGTGTTTCACAGTAAAGAATTTCTTTCTTGTATCTAGCCTGAATCTACCCCCTTCCAATTTGCATCCATTATTTCTAGTCCTTCCATCACACATCCTATTAAACAGTCCTACCCCTGCCTTTCTGTAGGTCCCCTTCACATATTGATAAGTTACTGTGAGGTTCCCCCTGAGCTTCCTCTTCACCAGGCTGGACAACCCCATCTCCTTCAGCCTGTCTTCATAAGGCAGTTGCTCCAGCCCTTTGATCATCTCTGTGGTCCTCCTCTGGACCCACTTCAACAGCTCAGTGTCCTTAGTCTCCTGGTCCCTAGTGCTCCTAATGTCTTTGGCAGCAGTATATCCAGTTCCAGAGGGCTCCAGCAAGATCCTTTGCTTTGTATCCTGAATCCTGAGTCCTGGCACAGCATCCTGGAAGCAGTTTACTGGATAACTTCTATTGGATGTGTTTTCTTCTGGGGAATGCATGTTCCAGCCCTGTTTCTGCATGGCCTTGTCAGCTGTGGTGTGTGCAGTGATTTGCACAAAGGCTGGTGGTGACCATAAGGGCTTCCCAGATTTTAAATGCCATGATGGTAATGAATCTGACTATAGGTCAACAGCATATCCTGGTCATTATGATGGCAGCTGTCTGCTCTTTTTTTCTGGTACTAATTAGCACTTCAGGGACAAATTATCCATGGCATTAAAATGCTCAAAAGTGGAGGAGCTAAACGATGAAACTGCATGTGTGCTTTTGACTGACCAGCCATAGGCTATAGATTGCTATTAAACAGCTTCTGTTCTTGGGCTCTCACAATCTGGGTGGTTCTGTTGCTTCTGCCCATAAATTTCACCAGGGAAAAAAATGAAAAATGCCATGAGTAGCATAAACACTACAAATTTGGAGGTGTTTTACCTAAGAGCAAAAGGTTACTCGCCATCTCTGCATCCTCTGTGTGGATTTTTGCTGGATTGGAGACCCTGTCATTAGGCTGGAGTTTGCAGAAGACTATGTATTTTGCTGGATTGCATTTCAAATGATGTGGCTGTCTAACAAAGTCTCTGTTGATGAGTTAGCCTAGGGTGCGTTCTTGATAGTTCTTGGCTTTCTTCTTCCCTCCATATTGTTGTCTCTTCCTTCCTTTGCCATTTATGGACAAAGCAGCTACCATGAGAGAAACTTCCATTTCCCTGGCTGCTGGGTGATGACACGTCAGCTAATGAAGCTTGAGGTAGAGGTGAAGCTCCAGAAAGGCTGGTGGCAATCATTTCTTCCTTCCCACAGCTCCTGAGCATGAGCAGCAGATGCTACCTCTGCTCAGCCTGGTGCTTTGTGTCCCCCTGCCATGAGAGGTATCGTTCACACCTGCAAGTTACACACTTGGAGATGCTGGCTCCTTCTAGCTTCTAATGGCTAGCCTGGCTTTTTGAGGTCAGGGTGATCTGTGTTTTGCTTTGTGTTCACATTTCGAGGCAGATTCTGATCTATTACACAAAGGTAAGCGAAAGTTGGGCAAGGGCTTTAAACCCTGAAGCGTCATCTCATGCCTGAGATACCTGAAACCAGCTTCTAGGGCTATCAACATATGCAGTTAGCCTGTTGAGACCCAAATAAACCTTTGTGGAAGAACATCTCTGTTGTAATGCGCTGTATGCAGGAAAGTAACAGCGGAGAAGCTGAAGGAAATTGGCAGGCATGAGCTAGAAAGAGACTTCCCAGTGTACTTGGCTGGGATGTGATGCTGCCTGTATGGGTTTGGCTGTGAGCAGCTCTTGGAGCTGGCTGGCTGTGGCAAGAGGCTGCAATGCAGCAGTCTGTCTGATGGTAGGCAGCTGCCATTCCCAGGGAGGCTTTTGGGAATGTGGCTGTTGCCTGGAGTCAGGGTTGGAGGACAAGCAGATGGAAAGAAAGGGGAAGGTAGAGAAATGGGCAGAAGCTCCTTGGATTTCCTAGCTCTTGCAAGGACACATGTAACTTGCTATGCTTGATTCAGAAGTGCCCACACCAGCCTGTGTGTGTCTCCATCCATCCTGTATGCTCAGAAGTGCCCTGGGCAGCTTGGGAGAGGGTAAGATGTCCAGCTTGTCAGTCCTCTCAAAGGCAACTAGTCTCCTCTCCACGCTACACTGGGCTGTGCCAGAGAAGATTTATTTTCCAGAATATCCTACTTCAGTTCATGGTCTTGAGTCCCCTTCCTGCTTTAGCTGCTTCTGCGTCCCATAGGGCTGTGGGGCATTTTGCTCCCTTCTGGGAAATGTCATGAGTTGGAGCAATGATATTATTACAGCACCATGGAAAGTACAGGGTTTGCACCTGTGGCATCCTCATGGGAACTTGCTGTTTCAAAAGCTTGTGTTCTTTATCATGAGTTTGTGATGTCCTGAGCAGACTTCTCCTTGGAGACAGTGGTCTTGCTTCTGCTGGTGTGACTGAGCAGAACAGCTTTCCTGTGCTGGCTGGCCTGGAGTTGATGGGACAGTGCTGCGCTCCTCTTCCTCTGCCCTCCATCTTATGCAGCTCATGGGATTCCTTTCTCCCCTGAGCTGCATTCTTCTCCAGAATCAATGAGGACATGGCCATGACTGGGTAAACACTCTCATTTGAGTCAGTCCAAACTGGTGGAGAAAGGCAGCAGGTTACATCTATTACAGATGTCTTTAAGGCCTGAACATCATACTGGGTGTACGTGGCCTCAAATCTTGAAGGGCAATGATGGCTGGGGTTTGCTGATCTGCTTGTCATAGCAGAAATGATGAATGAGGTCAGGCTTCCACAGGGAGCATGTAGACTGTGGTTGTTCCCCCGGCCACATCTTGCAGCCCAGTTTGCAAACCCATGTCTTCCTCTCAGCATCCAGCACCCCTGGGTGCCTCAGCAAGTTTGGGAAGGGATGGGAAGGTACCAGGATGGCTTGGGGATGAGAGCAGCTTGTTTCAGAGCTCTTGGTGGGAGCTGATGCTGTGGGCATGCTCTGCTCCTGGGTTTTTTCAGATGCCTGCAGGGCCCCAGCATCCTGAAAGGGCTGAGCTGGCTGGGACCCCGCCGGTGGGAAGCGTGTGATGGCTGACCTCCAAGGGAAGCCCCACCTCTTCTCACAATATTTACTTCCCCTCCTTGGACCTCTCCCAAAGCCGTAAGTGCAGAGCAAATGCAGTGGGGCACTTCTTGCTCTGATTGGGAAAGACTGTGCTTTTCCCCACTCTTGCTCTGCTCAGCATCTCTCCCTGCCCCAATCTGTGTGTCCCCCTCTAGACATCTTGTGACAACTTAGTAAGAGTAAACCAACCTAAGCAAAAGAAACCTCCCCCATGATTAGTTCTGAAACCAGAATGAGCTGCTGTCTTGCATGTGGGCAGCAAGCCCAGATGGATATGGGTTTGTCCCCTGTGGTAAAGACCCAGCTGTCCACGCCAACGCATGCAGATGCAGCAAGTCTTCAAAACCCAGCAGATTCAAAGGTCCTTTATTTCTCTCCCTCCTTTGTATGATTTTTCCCCCCATATTCCTTCCTCTTGTTCCAGAGCCTGTGCCTTGGTACACAGTTATGCCATCACCTACTCTGTATAAAAGTGTTTAGTGGAGCTTGTGGTATTTATACAAGAAATTAATCCTCTTGTAAGCTCCTGTGTGTGTTTTCCAAACGCAGATATGTAAACTACAGAGCAATAAGAAAGGTCACAATGAGAGCTTGTCCAGCTCCTCCTGTGATAATATCCACATTGGGATATTCTCCCCGGGATAAAAGCAGTCCAGAGTGGGTTTGATAGAAGGAAAATGATACACTGTGGGTGCTCTCTGGTATCAGTGGGAGCACAGTAAGTGAGCTACTGGGATTTTTCTCACCCCTTGATGTTCAGATTCAGTGTGCCTCTGGGAATGGTGGGGAGCTCCTGAGTCAATAGCTCCAGTCTTCGCCCCCTCTCCCGGCATGTGACACATCTCTCAGTGCAGAGTGTCTTGCAAAAGCCCTTTTGGTGTTTTGTTGAAAACTTCTGTTTTTTGCAGCAACTTGTGCAGGTTGCCAACTGCAAAAAGCAAGCCTATACCAGCAGATTTGAGTGAAGCCAATGGACAATGTTGATATGCTCCTGCTCAGAGAAGCTCTGAGGCTGTTGCCAGCTCACAGATGCTTGTTTTTTTGCCATGCCTGTAGTCAACTGCCTCTTACCCCAGGCAGGAAGGAGGTAAAAGAGGATTGGGGTGATAAGAAACATGTTTGACATGCTTCCAGTCCAGCGTGAATACCCTTTTCCAGTGTGTGGCACCTACAAGCAGAGCAGCCCCATTAAGCTATTGCTGACCCCTTCTCAGACAGTGAGATCTACATGGGAAAGGGTGTTTGGAGGGAAGAGGAGATCAGCAAGCTGCTAGCCCAAGGGTACCCTCCTCTGTTGTGAGGAATGTGGAGGGAAAGTCAGCAAATTATTTCCAACTGCTAGGATAAAGCAGTTTGGACTCTTTACAGTGAGGGTAGTGAAACACTGGAACAGGTTGCCCAGAGAGGTTGTGGATGCTCCCTCTCTGGAGGTGTTTAAGGCCAGGCTGGACAAGGCACTGAGCAGCCTGATCTAGTGGGGGGTGTCCCTGCCTATGGCAGGGCGGTTGGGACTAGATGATCTTTAAGGTCCCTTCCAACCTGAACTAATCTACAGTTGATGATTTTCCAGTTACTTGATGAATTGAAGGTTGAAGGCACACTGTAAGGTGGAGGGGACAGCTGGGAAAGTGAATAGTATTTTTCTTGCTGTGATCTGAAGAGCTTGCTAATGTGCAACACTAAGAATGGTAGCCAGATCTGGGAAATCAAAATGCATCCTCCTTCTTGGTTTACCTGCCAAGGGGTGATCTCTACGTTCCCCTCCTGCATTACAGAAAACTGCCCTGGTGAGGAAGGGAAGTATAGGGTTAGTTGACAGCTGTGCTGTGAATTTGGTTGGTTTGTCCAAGTAGGCATCATTTCTGTTACATGGAGCTGTCATTGATGCTATTATCAGAGAACCTCAGAGGTTTTTTTGAGTCAGTCTTTTTCATGCTACCAACAATAGGATGCATCTCATTTCCTGAAAGCCTTTTCTCCCCGTGATGGAAAGCGCTGTGAGCATTAGAGATTGATGGGTTGAATGAGGGTCATTTGGACATTATAGAATCATAGAATGGTTTGGATTGGAAGGGACCTTCAAGATCATGTAGTTCCAACCCCCCTGCCATGGGCAGGTGCACCTCTCACTAGACCAGGTTGCTCAATGCCTCAACACCTCCAGGGAGGGAGCATCCAACAACTTCTCTGGGGGAGACCCTGGCCAGGCAAAGGGACTTAATGCTGGAACTACTGCATCTCCAGCATCTCCACCCTGGCCAGCATCACTCTCCATGGGCTCCGCCATGGCCCTGTTTGCCCCATGCAGGCTCTCAGCTGTGTGTGCAGAGAGCCAGCCCACAGTGGGGGGATTGAAGTGATGCTGAGACCACACAGGTCCCTTAAACCCCCAAGGATTCAGCTTTCAGCACAAGTTGGCACTGGTGGTGCTGCTGCTGGGTGGCTCTGCAAATCACAGGGCAGGTTTAGGAAGCAGAAATGTATCTGTGGGTTTCCATCCTTGTGTCATGGCTGGTACCAGTTGAGCTGACAGCAAAATGGGGGGTGGGAATTGTGCAAGTACTGTGTGCTCCTGCCTCTCCTCACCTCTGTGCTCACACTGTGTTTGTCTTGCAGGCAAAGAACAAGGAGACTGGTGCTTTAGCCGCTGCCAAAGTTATTGAAACAAAGAGTGAAGATGAGCTGGAGGATTACATGGTGGAGATTGAAATACTGGCGACCTGTGATCACCCCCACATCGTCAAGCTGCTGGGAGCATTTTATTGGGATGGCAAGCTGTGGGTAAGAGGCTGTAGCTGTGTGTGACCTGTACAGCTGTGCTTTCCTCACCCTGCAGAGAGGAAGTGGGTTATTTATGATGCAGCAGAACCTCTGGAGCAGCTTGAAGCATCACTGAGTTTAAAATGACTCACAAGCTGCTCTCTACTCACATGGTGAACCGTGCCTGGATTTCCCCCACTTTCTGTGATGAGAAAACTCTTTTCTCAGTAAAGCTGCTTATAAATAGCCCAGGGAATATCAAGGGATCTTCACAACCAAGTGAAAGCTGGAGTTGTATTTCATTTTTTCCTTTCACCTTTTGGACTCTGTAAAGGTAGAGAACACAGCACTGATAAGGGCATCTATTCCCTACTCAGTCTCTTTTTTGAAAAGATGAGATGGAAGGGTAACTCTTTGTTTTTTTTAAAAGCCTTATTTCTGGCTCAATACCTGTAGTGCAGAGACAACTGATGGCAAGAGCTCTATTTCCCATGGCTGTGGAGACACAGGGGCATAAATTACAATTCAGGGGTTAGTGCAGAACAGCAGGTTCCTGCATCTTCTCTAGTCCAGCAGGTTGGGTATTCTTTTTTTGTTTCCCTGTCTCTTTGAGTCTCCAGCAGCAGAATGAGGTCAGCATGAAAAGCACCTTCCTGTCCACTGCCAGAGGAAGGTGCAGGAGGCTGAAGGAGAGTGAGGGCATGACCCTTGTATATTTGCGCTGTACTGGACTTGAGCAACTGTGTGCCTATGTTTGTGCAGGTGTACCTATGTCAAGATAGTGGAAATTGGGTAAAAATGAGGATTTTGAAGGCCATCTTCTTCACCAGTTCCTCTACTGCTTCTTGTAACTGTGGCCGAGTCAGGAGAGTGTCAAAGGGGTGCATTCAGCAGTTCTGTTACTCTTTCTCTTCTTATGTTTCAGAAAGCTTTGTGGTCTCCCAGAGTGATTTTACTAGACTTAAAGAAAAAAAAAAAAGGCAGTCTCAGCTTTTAAAGACTTGTGTGAGCTGAGCTGTCAGAGTCATTGGTCTCTGGTTGTTGTGCTGGAGGTTGCTGAGCTGAGACCCAGGGCTGTTTCTGGAATAATGCAATCCTCATCTAGCTCATTCCTCACTTGAGCAATGTGGGAGAGGTGTTGCTTTATTGGACCATGTGTACTTAGCAAGCACCATTTGCAGTGTCAGCATGGGGCAGTGTCCCTTCTCATTTAAAAATCCATCAGTAAAGCCCCTGACTTCTGTGGCACCCTGCTCAGATAGGCTGCAGTACCCAGTGCTTTTCCTCAGAGGCTTGGCATTTGGCTGGCTGCTAATCACCAGCCTGAGCCCTGGCTATGTTAAAGAACAAAGTAAATATGTACCCTTCTAAGGAAGTGAAAGGCAAACATCCCTCCTAGGAGGGGGTTCAGGATTTGGGCAGGTTGCAACCGCAACAAAACTAATCTCTGCAAAATTAAAAAGGCAAACATACACACTGAGCTTGGGTGAGAGATGGGGCTGGTTTATATTCCACACTGTTCTGATGTTTTTACCTGCCTGCTCAGTGACTGATCTGTCTGATCTTTGTATGTTGGCCTCGCCTGCTCTTTCTAAAATGTCAGCCCCCTCCCCTTTCCCCTTCCACCTCTTCCCCGTGGTAGGAAGCTTTGCCTTCCTTCCTGTGGGGAAAATGGATTGCACAGCTTCTCAGCTCTGCTTTTGTCTAAGAAGTGCTTTGTAATGGCATAGGCTTGCCGACCTACTAAAACTAAACAGCCTCTTTTTAAGCCACTGGAACAAGAGGCTCCTGTATGAAACTCTTCAACAAGGGCAGACATTACAGCTCCATCCATTGTTTCAGAGGAAGGATCATTATCTTTATTTAATTATTTGTCCAGCATTTGCATTTGCTTAGGCTGTTTTTATTAATGCTGTAGGGTTTTATTGGCTTCAAGGGGAGTAAATAAGCCAGGCTATTATACTTCAGGAAGGCTTCTAGTCACTACCAGTTTTTCCCTAAAGTCACAGGCTGACTTCTTGGACTGCTTGCTGGAGAAAATGTGCATCTGAGTATAAACACTGGCTTTCATTGTCTTGTCCATCTCCCATCTCCATTTCCATCTGTACTTTTGTTTTAACTGGTATTTCCCTGGACTATTTGCAAATCATCCATTTACATGATGGACATGTAGACTCTTCTCCACTTCTGGCTTTGAGTAAAACTTATGGGTGCATGTCGGGTTGGTAGCTCCTGTGTCCTCACAGTCTGGCATGGAAAGACAGTGTTCAGAGTGAGAAAGGGGCAGGAGTGGGAGCACACAGACAGGCTGGCAAGGAGTTCAGACATGCCCAGTGTCCTGGATGGCAGGAGCTCTTTGGCTCTGAGTGATATATGACTTGGTCAGTGCCACAGGCAGCCTCAGCTAATGGTGCTGAGAGGAGCTCTGCTCTGAGAAGGGCTCTTGCTAAATCAGTCTGACTGTTCTCTGACTCTCAAACTAACAAGGAAAGTATGTGGAGAAACCTGGGCTTTCATGGTGGCTGCTGCTGCTTCAGAGGCTTCCTTGTCCCCCAAGCTGCATTCGGTCTCCATGGTTCCTCTCCAACAGGGTTTGGCTTTGTGCTTTGATAACCAGAAGATGACATGCAATATTTATGGAGCCCAACATACCTTTTAGTGCAAAGGGAAGTGGGTTATCCTACACTAGCTGCTTTGAAATCTATAGCATGTGGCATGAGAGCATCAACCAGCAAATTTTTCTTGCTTTTATACACGATGGGCATCATGCTGAAGGAGGAGAACCTCAGTCCACACAGGGGACTGGGCAGAGGCCTGCATGAGCCACAGGCAAAGGTTTGGAAGAGTGGTGAGAAGAGACCGTACAGCATGAACTTCCTCCACATACAAATACACAGCAGAGATGCTGTCCCCTCCTCAGACATTGCTGTTTTGTTCTGTGTCCTCCACCCTCCATCTTCTTTTATTTACTTGTGGCAGAGGTTGAGAGCTCTTGTGCCGGTGAAAAACAGCCCAGGGAGACTTGCAAAACTGCAGTAGTGGGGAACTTTCATGATTTTTTTTTTTAATTTTATTTTTGTTATAAGCCCTGTGGCATTTGATGTTCTTTTGCATAAATCCCAGCTGCTGGAAATGGGGGCACCAAATGAAAGCTGAGAATCTCATGCTATTAAAAAAAGGGCTGGTTTGAGTGGCTGAGCCACATTTTAAAGTCTCTCTTTCTGAAGTGCAATGTTGGACTTGGAAACAGAAAGGCAAATCCCCCTCCCCCATTATACATGTAGCTTTAAAAATGGACCACTTAAAGGTGTTTTGTGACTGAGGAATGGAACTGAGGTATGGGATTTGAATGCAATGGTGGTTGAATTTGTGCTGATGTTTGACTTTCCCAAGTACTGAAAATTAACAGTCCTTGTGTGTTGTGTCCTTCCTGAAGGCTATGTGGTTTGGGTTTAGTGGATTCTTTTTTTCTTCCTTTCCAAAACAACACAAAAAGACTGAGACCTCAAAGGAAGGGAGGAACGTTTGATCTGCTTCTGAGTATCTCTGCTGCTTCCGGGTGGTTCCTCTTGCAGGCTGATGACCAAGGAGGAGAATCTTATTTGGAGTGATGAACTCAGACTTGCCTGCAGGAGATGTTTGCTCCCAGGAGATGGTGGCTGTCTCTGCTGAACATCCCAAAACACTGTGGCAGCTGTTCTATGGCATAGGGTAGGAGACTTGGGCTCCTTCCTGCAGGATCCTGTAGAGATGCTCCAGCATCGAGTCTGCAGGGTTCTCTGGAAATTGGCAGAAGTGTCACTTGGCCCCAGGTATTTCACCACAGGACTCTGATAGCAGTGGTACCACTTTTCTAGCAAAGCATCAGGGAATTTCCCCCCCACACTTTTTCCTGTGCTATAAACCATGGTTGCTATAGCAAACAGGCTTTTGAATAAACAGACATTTCCTGGAGATCAAAGCAGAAATGGCTGTACCATGCAGGTAACCCAGCCTTGCTGCAGTGTTTTGGGGAGGGTTAATTTAATCAGCTTAGAGGTTTTTTCCTGGCTGCCCCGCTGTGTGGGTATGCAACTCGTGCAGCTCACAGAGAGGCACCAGCTTTGTAGCTGGTCTTTGTGTTTCCCTTTTAGAGAAAGCATTTTGCATTTTCTGTGGGCAGACCCTGACCTGTTTTTCCAGGGACTTTTAGGATTGCTACCCTTTTGCTCAAATCTCTAGTCAACATCCAAATCATTCTTGAAAATCCTGTATCGTAAAGCAATGTTCATTATCCCATGCACTAGACTGCTGGGCTATGTAAAGCATCTTGCAGCTATTAAATCTCTTAAGCTGGAAGTACCTTTTGTTATAAACAAACAAAAGGGAAAGCTGATAACAGCATCAAATTCCCAAAGGCTTTTGTTAGCAAAGAGAGGCCACTGCAGCTTGTAGGGACATCTCTGGGGTGAGCAACCTGAGTTATGTTTGGATTCCTGCAGGGGACCCCTTTGCATGAATGCTGTGTCAGGAATGTCCAGGCTTCTCAGTCATCTGTTCCTGAGGAATCTGAGGGCTATTGGTGTCCCTTTAAAATCTCACTTGGCAGTCTACACTGACCCTTCCTGTGGGCCTTCTGCTCCTGAAACTTTGTCCTAAACATCCCTCCCCAAATTTGTTTGGAGTTCACAAGTGTTGCACTGTGTAATTCTTGAGTGTAGTGGAGGGAGGCACAGAAAAACAGCATGATCCTAAACTTGCAAATTTATTTCATAGCTAGCCAAAATCCTAGAGGAACAAGCCTTTCCTCTCTCCTCTTCTTCCTCCTTTCCCCCAGCTGCAGACACTTAAATTCCTGTCAGAATCGTGCACCCTGTCCCATGCCCCGAGAGCACCCAGCACTGTGCTGCTGGCAGAGCTATGTTCTGGTACCATTGAGCTGCTGGGATAAGCCCTGCTGGGCAAACTGGGAAAACTGTGGGGGTGGTGCTTGCAGGACTGGTTTCTAAACTTCTGCTGGTCTAGAATGTGATAAAAACTGTGAAATGGTCCCAGTCCCTTCTGCAGGATGGGTTGGTGAGGAGCACTTTGGCTGGGATTTGTCCCCTCCCTGTCCTTGGGGTCAGTTGGATGCACATCATCTTGGCTAGGGATGGAAACTGGAAAAAGTGACGTAGCCCAGTTGTTTCTCTGACACTTCCCTGGGTTTTCAGGGGCAAACACTTTGCTCAGAGTAATATAACTGGGTGCTTTGACCTTGGGACTGTGTCTTTGCCAGCCAGGGCTCTGTAAAGTGGGTGGCAGAGTGGCATCTCCCTCCCTTCCCTGCCACTGACTGTCTGCCTGTAAAGCAATAAGGCTTCTCTCTGCCCTGCCCTTATGCAGGTTGTTTACTGCCCTTCCCTGGGATGTGGAGGTCTAAGTCTTCTTCTGGTCTTCTCTCTCCTATAGAGCTGGGCACTGGGTTGCCCAGGACCAAGGTATCTGCTTTGTCATGTGAATGTGAGTGGTAGCACAAAGACTTCAGGAATGTCAATGGAAATCTTGTGGGTAAAGCCAGGGGTTTCCATTAAAGCAGGGATGGAAACAGGGATTTTGATCAACAACCAAGAATAACTTAGCCCAGCCAGGTTCCAGAGCACTTCTACAGGTAGCAACATGACAACACAAACTAGAATAGAAACCTTTGTCTGCCATCCTTTATACAGGATAACGTTTGAAGAAAAGGTTATTGAAGCAATAATGCCTTGTGATTACATACCCTTTTCATCCACACAATGTGGAATGCTTTATAGAAGAGATCTGGTGTCATCATCCCCGTTATTAGAAGGGAGAGCAGAGGCACAGACAAGAATTTGCCTACAGTTTACCCATCAGGTAAATGGTACCTGGGAATAAGTCTCATGTGCTGAATCCCAGTCAAGAGTTATAACCATAAGGCCACAGTTTTATGAAAAGAAAGCAGCAGACAAGAAGCCTATAGGCAAATCATGTTTCAAAGCACTTTAAAACTTTGTTTAGAAATGAATTGCAATAAGCCACATTCCCACTTGGCTGGCTTACCAGGGGAAATGCTGAGGAATAATGTTTGCATATAAATGAATATTTATGAACAGCCTGTGTATAGTAGACAGTGCCCTGGAACCTGGCTTCAGCTGATGCCCTGGAATGAGTGATAGATTGCAGGTTTTGACTTCTTTTTTTTTTTTTCTTTTCAATCCAGCCTGAAAGCTTTCAATTTGGAGGGAAGGATGGCATTTTGCAGACTTTATGGCTTGGAGTGGTTTCTGTTGACTTCAAAGCCCTCACTAAGACAGCAATACTCTCATCTGGTGTGTTAGATCCAGACACCTTGTGTCATGAATTTGGGGATGATCACAACAAGTAACTGTTACTAGGGAGATGCCAGACAGGAGTGGAAAACTCGTGAAGTCCTTTGCCATCTCTTCAGTGAGTTGTCCTCCTGCCCAGGCAAGGCTTTGAGGCTGAATTGGAACTACTGATGGTTAATAAAGGACATCAGGAAACTTGTACTGGGTCAAAGTCCAGCTCTCGTGGTGAGCTCTGTCCTTCTGAAATGCATCATCTGCTTTGGATGCTGACACAAACTTGGGACACTTGAGGTTGGTGAATCTTTCCACTGAAGGAGTTTTTCCTGTTTTGCTCTTTATTTTTAAAGCTTTTCTGCATTTTCCTGCCCATCTAGTAACAAATGTTCATGGTGAACGAAGTGGCCTCTAAATACTGGTTAACTGGGTGAGATAAGGGGGATCTTTAGTCACAGCCCTCAAAGCAGCAAAGGCTTTGCCCCTTGTTTGGGCAGGGAGCCATTCCCTGCGTGTTTTGGTGGTTTCTATAGTAAAAGAGAGCACTGGCCTTCTTCCTGCTGACCCTGCTGTGCTGGGAGCCCAGTTGTGATCTGATCCCTGAAGGATAAGCCTGTGTCTGTGGCAGTTAACCCTTCTTGCAGCACTTGGAATCCCAGGTATTGCTGCCTGGTCGTGGCTGTGAAGACTCTGCATCTTGTAGCTGTTCATGGTCTCTGGCCACAGATGATTTTTGTATTCTCACCCCTCTGGGATTCCAGTTACCAAGTCAGAATGGTGAATTCAATGAGGTGCACATCAGCCCTTGTCAAAAGAAATTGAAATGTGTTCCTAGCATGGGAAGGATGCTTTTTGCAACATCAAAAATAATTTGGTCAAACTAAAAGACATTTTAACTTGTTCTGCAAAAGTTTCATTAGGAAATGGAGTGTTTCTGCCAGCCCAGAGGAGGGGTTCATTCAAGGGGATATTTTGTCATCTCAGAGCAATTTAGGCATGAAAAACTCATCCTTGGTCTCCCTGTGATCAGCAGGGAGCTCTGCATTTCAGCTGGAGTCTGCAGTGACTTTGTGATAAAGTTTTTCTTCTTTGAGTCTCCGTAAGCCATGAATTTCTTCACTTAAGGTCCTGCATTGTCTTTCCCCCGCTTTTTATGGGGACAGAATTTTTTTCAGTTTTATTTCAAATTTTTTTCTCTGTAGGTTATTTTTTTCAGAAAAAGGGGGGGGGGGAAAGGTTTATTATATTTAATGTCTCTGAATAGTGCCTTTGTCTGTAAGGGAAAGCTGGCAAGCTTGAAGCACCCTTTTACAGAGAGCTAATTATTTAGCTTCCACCTACAGCATAGTTGCCATGTCAGACAAGCTGTTGACATTTGTGCTCTGCTGCAGCAGCAAAGAGGCTTCTGGTGGCTTCTGTATTGTTTTATGGCTTCTGCAATGTGTGCCCAGGTCTGGTGGCAACATGAGGCAGTGGCTTTTGCAGGTGGTGGTGGTTCTTTGGGTGTTCATCCACCTCTTGTGTTGGTGGCATGTTGGCCTTGTGGGGCTCTAGGAATGAGGCTGGGAAGGACGACATGCATCCTTATTGTGTAGCTGGTTGTTACAGTGGTTTGTCCTGTCTTTAGCCCTCAGCAATTAGCTGGAATCAGCTTTGAATTAGCCCATCTGGCTTATGAACTACACTGGCATAATCTGTTCCTTGCTTTCTTGCAGCCCTTTAGCATGTGTTGGGTGAAAAGTGTTGGGCAGGAAGGTGGTGAGGGTGCCAAGTTAAGTGGGCATAGGAATGTGATTCGCCTCCTCCCTCTGCTCCATAATGTAAACTTAATCCTTGGACTTCAGTCGGAGCAGGGCAGGCTGGCTGAGATAATGAGGAGACTTGACGTGCTTGGAAACAAAACTTCACTGGCCAGCAGGCCCCTTGACTGTAAAGCAAAGAGTAGGTCTCTACTTTTAGACACCAGATGGTGTCTAAAAACTAAGGTGATGCTCCCCCAAAACCAGCTGCTGTGGGGGAAGAGGGGAGCTGCTCCTAGGAGGATGGTTGCAGTTTGTCTTCTCTTGCCTTCTCTGGCAGCTGATAGGGCAGGACAGCACAGCTTTGCAGCTAGCCTCCAGAACTTGAGTTCAGATGTCAAACAGCCCCTTGACAGTGACTAAAAGTGGATTTTGTGCCTAAATATATCCCTGTGTTCTTTCCACCACGAGGAACAGCTCTGTCCTCTGAGATTTGTGTCACTCAGAAGCCTCTTTCTCAGACCTGGGAGATAGGAGCATGTTCAGAGTTCTTACTAGAGCCATGAGCATGGGCTCAGCCCATCAGACTAGGGGACATGAGGGACTTGGAGGGACAGAGAGTGGGGCTGCTGGAAGTGGCTTTCCATCCTAAACTTTAGGGAGGCGCTGAGTGCGGATAGAAGTTCAAGCAGTTAAGTAGAGCTGAATACAAGGAGCTAATGGGGAAAACAGCCAGGCTTCTTGTATGTCCACACTATGGCTGGACTGTGGAGCTGGTGTTGATGTCTCTGGGTACATGTGGAAGGTGTCATCTGTGTCCCACGTGCCTCTCTCCTTTATTTTCTGTGGTGTGTGTATTACAGGGCTGAGCAGTAGCATGAGCTTGCCAACATCAAGCTACTGGGAAGCTTTGGTACTGGAGAGCTGAGTGGGAAAGCTGGTCTTCAGCAGCTGATGAATGACTGTTACTGGCAGCAGGGCAGAAAACTTTCTGCTCTTCTAGAATTGGGACAAAGGGCTACAGGAGGATGCTTTCCTGGACTTGTTCAGTCTCATCTGCCTGTGAGTCAAGACCAAAAGCCTTAGAGACTGTCTGGGCTCCTAACTTCCCATTGCTCCTGCAGGGCTTGGGAAGGAGCCTGTCTTGCTCATGCTGCGTGACCTAAATACTGGTAGGAGACCTGCCCTGCCATCACTCTTTCATACTGTCTGAGACCAGGAGGTCTAGACCATTTCCTCCTGCCTCTGCCCCCCCACTGCCTGCAGTGCCAGGGCAGACATCCTGTGCTAGGGGTGCCATGCTGCTGATGAATGCTTTGCAAGGACCTCCAGGAACCCTGGTCCTGCTATGGTGCCAGTGTGAGCTGGGTCTTGGATCTTTGGGAAGAAAAGTCCTGCCTTGGGCCCAGTGTGCTGGAGGGGGACTCTGTCCCCCACCAAATACAGGAATTGTTTGAGGTGGGTTGGGGTGCACACGTGGGTGTTGGTGGCAAGGTGGGCTTCTCTTGCACTTCTGGGATGGATGCAAGATCTTGCATGCCCTGAGCACCCCCACCCACCTGTTTGTTCTGCAAGGGTAGAAGAGAAGGAAGATGGCATTGCTGGCTGTGACCTGTGATGGTGGAAAGGCACTGAGTTTAGTGGCTGAAGCCATTGCCTGAGCTACAGAGAGCTTGGCTCATCACCACTGGAGACTCTACAGGAGGTATCAACCTGCTGCATGTCCCCTGCTCATGTTCCCCACTGAAGGAGCAGCAGCAGGGGCTGGTGGGGAGTAGGGAAGAGTACTGCAGCTGCAAAGACCGTGACTGTTGCTCAATGTGGCCATCTTTCAAAATGCAGGCTTGTGGTTTTCACTCGAGTTGATGCTGCCTCCAAGTGCCACCTCGCCTCACAGCCACCAGTTTCGATGCAGTTTGAGAAAGATCAACGCTTCCACCCCTTGGGCAATCCCCTTACAGAAAAGCAGGCCCTGCTGTCTGGCTGCAGCCTAAAATACCATAAGGGTATTTCTTTCCTGCTTCCCTCTGAAACCCCAGCATAAGGAGAGTCCACTCACTCCCCTGCACTAAGGCTTTTTGTGGGGCTGAACTGGCCTCCCATGTGAGATGGCTTTGGAAATGATGCCATTGTCTGGATGGGAGGAAGGGTGGGCTCCAGCTCACATCACAGCATTGCTGGCTCAGCAGATCAGCCCAGCACAAAACACTGGTAGGGGATGCTGACACAGCACCTGGCAAAATGGAGGTTTGGTAGGTGGGGGTCCCTGTGAACTGTTTTGTGCTGTCCTCCCCACTTGGGAGAGCTCAGAGGTAGCCACATCCTCCCCCTCACTCTGGCTCTTTCCCTTTGTTGTATTTTTACTGAATGTGAGGGATTTCTGCCCCCCCTCCTAACCCCTGTTTGCTGTGGAGCTGTTGCTGTTTGCTGTGGTTCTTGCACGTTTCCTTTGAGTGGGTGATGTCAGGAAGGCCCTGTTCTCCCTGCTGCAGTGCCCACACAGCCATGTCTTGACCCAGCTTCTTCCTCCTAATTCTCCCTTCCTCCAGGTCTACACATGGGGGACAGACCTGCTGCTCTCTTCCCATTGCCCGGCAATGGCTACCCCACGTAGAGTGGGACCAAACCTTGGGTGGGTAGCATGGCTGAGGCTGGCTGTGGCCCACCCCTCTCCTCCTCCATGTCCTGCTGAAAGGGGTTGTTGCTAATGGCAGCATCCCCTCTCTGCAGAGCTTTGTGCCAGCTCAACATTCTGGAGAGAGGAGAGGTGGAAAAGGTGCAATGGCTGGCAAGGATAATTCTTAAAAAGCATTCCCTTCAACAGCTGGGTCTGTAAATGAAGCCCAGTTGACTTTACCACATTTACTTTTCTTATCTCTCCTGGTCCCTGTGTGTTGGTGTGAGGAGAGACAATGGCTGTGCCTAGAGGGTGCTTCTTGCTGTGGTGGGTGAGGAGGCTTCCAAGTTGCACCATGAAGATGGCAGAGCTGTGAGGCTGTGCATAGGTGATGGGGGGCACCACTGCAGCAGGATGCTGTGGGTTACCTTCTCCCCAGCAGCAGACAACTGCTTAAACAAACAAAATTAAACCCTCTGTGGCAGACTAGGAGAGGAAGTTGCTGAAGTACTTGAGTTTTGAAGCGGTTTCCTAGGCCAGATAGGGGTATATATGGAGACAGATTCTGGATTCACAGGCAGCCTCTGCTGGTGCTGATGCTCAGGGCTCAATGTGGAGGGAGGTGAGTGGCTTGTTGCAGTGCTTAGTGTAATGGTCAGTCTTTCTGGAGCAGCAGGATGACTTCAGAGCAACTGGGCTATTAAATGTGCAACTGCAAAAAGCAGCAAAGTTCCAGGAAGAGCCCCCAGGCACCTGCCACCTTCAGTGACCTGGGAGTAACTGGGCTGCCAGCCAAGGGGTCCTGTTGGCTTCCCTGTGCAGGAAATGCCCAGTACCACCACCCCAGAGATGCTTTAACCCTCAACTTCCCCAACTGATGGCTTTTTATACTCCTCCCTTTGTGAGGCATTTCTCCAGTGCTGCAGCATGGGTCCCTGCCCTGTGATGTGCCATTTGGATGAGTAACACTGGGGTGTGTCCTCCCCTCTTAACTGGGTTTCAATTGCAACCCTGGTTCAGGGACATCAGCTGGTCCACCCTTAGGGACTGTGCATTGTTTGGTAAAAATATCTTTCAAGATAAGCTTTTTTTTTTTTTTTAATTCTTAATGTTGTGGAAAGTTCCAGGAGTTCAAACACACCTGAAAGGCAGAGCCAGTCCTGCTCGGGCTGGGAGGAGCAAGCAGCCTCTCTGTCCTACCTGGGAAGACCTTGATATCTGGACAGAAGATGCCACTCCTGGTTTGCCAGACTTGGAAACTGCACTGGGCTCTACTCCATCCTGGGTTTGTCTTCTGGGTTGGTGTCTCACCTGGTGAAAGATGCTAGGATTCTCCTGGCACAGTGTCAAATCTGCTGTCTTGAACTGAAGCTATATAATGCTTTTTCATAACATGGTGCCCTCTTGCTCAGGTACAACTTGAGCCTGTGTCTTTAAGAGCACTTAATTTAAGCCATAGCTGGTTTATACATATGTATGTCTGTTCTCCTGGGCAACCTCAGGCTCACTGGACCCTGCTTCCTCCCATCTCAGGCACTCAGATATTACTGGAGCAGCCCAGAGAAGGGCCTCTGCTCCCCCCTGCCTGCCCCTGCTCTCACTTGTGCTACAAACTGCTTCCAGGTCCTGCTGTGCCTAAAGGCAGGATTAGGGTGAGCCATGGGAAGAATTAAGGTCATTGGCAAAGCTCTTTAACTTGAGTGGACTTTTGCTTTCAAGTCTAAGTTTAAAATTTAATCTTGTCTATGCAAAAGTTTCTTGAAGGGGAAAGAGTATGTGGCTTCAGTGTACAGGCCTCTTCATTCCTGCTGCTTTTTGTATTTTTTTTTAGCAGCTGTGCTCCAACTGTGGTAGGGAGATTTGGGACTCGGGGGGTCCCTTTGTCTATAAACCAGCTGCCAAATGTGCTGCTGTGTGTGCAGCTCAGGTCCCCACTGAGCTGTGAGCAAGCCCAGCACAGTGGCTGGGTTTCTTGGCTGTAGCATAGAAGCTGAGTCCATGGGGCTCTGGCCCTGCTGGAAGGCAGCTGCCAGTTGCTTCTGTTACCCAGTGATGGAAGCTGGAGGCAAATTATGCATTTGCCTGCAAGGTGTAGCTGCAGCTGCCTGTAGATGGAAAATTAAAATGCTGATAGTGCATAATTCCTGGGATTTCTAACAGCTTTGAGAGGGCAGTAGGAGGGAGAGCTCCTGTGGCTGTTTCATGTTGTCTGTCCCCCCCACTGGGAGCCCAGTGCCATTGAATGGCCCAGCATCCTTTGGCAAGGAAGTCCTTGGTTTTCTTGTGTAGAGGAAATAACTATAAACAGGATGTTTTGCTCTAGCCCTGTCTTAGGCTGCTTGCCCAGCCAGAGCTCAGACTCACCTTGCCTGTTTACCAGGCAGGAGGGAGGAGGTGTGGGTGCTCTTCCCAACTCTATTTAGCGTGAGGACCTTCTTTCAGGATGTCAGTTTTGGGGTAGAAACCCCCACGGGTCTGGTTCACAAGACTGCAGCAGCTTTTTGGGGACCTGGTGTGTGTGTGAAAGCTTTGTTTTTATGGTGATGATGCAGCTTTGTGCTGGGTCCTGATTCTTCCATGTTGTGGGACGTCACTGGAGCTGTCAGAACATAATGGTATTGAGAGGTGACAAAAGGATTTGCACTGTTACTGGTCCAGCTGTGGTTTGGGACAACCTGCATATCTGAGCCCATGGAAGCATTTCAAAGCAAAGAGTTAACCTTTCTGCAGCCCTTGGGTTGAGCAGATGATCTTGCTCTTGTCAGCAATTCTCTTTTAGGATACTCCCAGGTCATTCCTCATGACTTGGAGTGACAAGCTGTCCAGCCCAGAGTGTTGGTGACTGCCAGACCATCCCCCTCCCATTGCAGCACTGCTGCCACCACGCCTGCCTTCCTACCTGCTCCCATGGTAAAATGTTTTCCAGGCTGACCCTGCTCCTGGATGGAAGCCTGTGCAGTGTCTGAGCTGTTGCATTTATTTACATCGGATTTTTCTGGGCTGAAATGAGCCCATTAGTTTTTTGGATGTTTAGGCTATCTGACCACACCCCTGATTATTCTTTGGCATCCATGCCCTTATTGAAATGCATGTTCTGAAGTTTTACATATTTCCCATATTCCCAGTGCCTGGGCCTGTATAAACATACATGGTCACACTGGCTCACAGTGACTGACTTCCCTAGTTTTCTTCTTGCTAGACTGTGGACCCAAATGAAACCTCATGAGATGAAATGCATCACGCATGCATCTAGAGTAGGTTGCTTTGTGCTTGGCCCATCCCCATGTGCATGTGACCAGAGCACATCTTGATTGTCTCCCTGGTAGGAAACCTCAGCACAGCATCTGCCTGGGGCTGGGGGTGAGAAAGGGGTGGACAACATTGGGCTTCTGGAGGCTCTGCTGCGTTTTGTCCTCCAAAATTAGAATTCCATTCCTCAATCTGGAGGCTATGTAAGAGGACCTATGTGAGATGTCCAGGTACTTTTTAGTTGTCACACTCAGAGGCAGGATCTATTAAGATGTGTGGTGAGCATTAGTGATGACAGCACCCAGGCCATCTGGATGGCAAAGGCCATATTAGCATCTGAGTTGGGATAGATTTTTTAGAAATTTGACTGTTTGGATTCTATAGCTGGGCTTGGTACTGTGATTCTGTGGTGCTGGTGTCTGCTGCTGAACATCATGAGGATCACTACTAAGAAGATTGGTTGAAATGAGCCTCCTAAAGCTGTGTTGGTGTGATGATGAGGCACAGAGGTCCAGCAGGGATCCCAGTGCCTGGGGGAGGCAGTAGCAGGAGGCAATTCTTGCCTTTCCATCTGCTGGTGAAACTGCTGGTGCTCTGTCTCAAGAAGATACAAATTTGAGCAAGAGCGGTTATGTCAGCACGACTTGTCTGTTGAGGGCTGTGCTGGCTTCCTCCCTCTCAGTTCCTGCTTAGCTCTGAGCCAGTGCAGGTTTATTCTCCTGATTTGCAAATGGTTTTGGCATCTTCTAAATTGCTTCTCTCTATCTGCCTGTCACTCAGCCTGCTCCAGGTGCCTCCCCAGCCCTGGCCTTTGATAATTCTTCTCTGCTTCCCCTGATGGTGCCTGTGTCAGGCTGCCCAACCTGCCCTTCCTTTCTTTTCTCAGCATTGTTTCTCCCTGACTCCTGGACTTGGTCTGATTCTCCAAGAGCCATTCAATGTTTGCTGCACCCCAGTACCTGATCCTGCTCCACCTTCTTCAAAACAAAGCAGTTATCTTCCACCATGTCCTAGGTCAATATTAGCATTTCCTTTGTCCACATGTGGGAACTGCAGGACAAAAGGGTAGGATATAGCTCACCTGGGGCTGCAGGATTAAACCATGGGAAAGAGGGAGCTTGAACCTTCTCCCATCAGCTTCTGGTCCAGTCCTAGAGCAATGTTTAGTAGCATGACCTCTACTCGAAAGGCTTAGAGAGCTGCTGGTAAACACTGCCTTCAATCCTTGCTCAGTCCTTGTCCTCAACATAAACTCTGGCATTTCACCTCTCTGGTATGTTGCTCAGTGTTGCCTTAACAAGGAGAAGAGCCTGTTGGGGAGGTGAAGGATCTCTTGTCCCTTGTAACCCCTGTCTGCTTGAGATTTTAATCTGTTTATCTGAGCAGCCTTCTCTGCCCTGAAGGGGATCTGGGGGATGATGACAACTGAGCTCCCCCTGCCCCTGGAAAGGCTTCAGCTAGGTCTGTGCAGAGATGGGGGGAATGAGAAGCTACATCTCTGGGGTAATGGGGAAGAGCCCACTTGGTGGGTGCTTCCTACCCTGTGGGAGCATGAGGGGTGGTGGGGACCATGCAGAAAGATGTTGGGAACTGGCAAGACTTTGTGCATGTCCCTGGGAGAGAAATCCTCTTTACTGGCATTTTTTTCTCCTGAAAATGAAGAGAGCAATGAACTACTCAGCAATGAGGATAGCAAAAAAAAAAAGGGTGGAAAAAAATTAAAGACCCAACAGCCCTTCTCATCTTTCATCTGCCAAAGAAAATCCTGCCTGATTTTTCTCGGCCACGTCAGCTCCCAGCTATGACAGCTATCTCATCCTCTTGGCAAGGCCACTCTCTGGAGCAGCCCTCACTCCACAATGCAATGGGAAGAGATGTAAGCAGAGAGGAGACTGGAGCTGGAGTTGGCTGCTCAGGGTGGGCATGCAGGTACGGGGTCAGGCATGACTGCTGGTATGTCACAGCCATGGGGGCAGTCCCTTTGAGTTAGCTGGTGTGGGCTGAATGTAGGATCTGGCTTTAGGGCTTGGGTGATCGTGAGGGATGTGTCCTGTAGAAGCCTCTACCCAGTGTGAGGCGAAGGGACAGTTTTGTCATGTGGGGAAGGAGAACCCAACATTTTTGTTTCCTCTTCCCTAACCTCTGGGGTTTGCTTAGTGTGACATGGACCTGACTTATAATTCCTCTCTGTTTGTTTCCCCAGATCATGATTGAATTCTGCCCAGGCGGGGCAGTGGATGCCACCATGCTGGGTGAGTGCAGCGTGTGGTGCCGGGCTCTTTGTGCTCAGGGTGATGCCCACATGGCATTTCCAGCCTTCTGGCAGGCTTTCAGGGGCAGCCTTTGTGCAGACAGCAAGCGTGGGTGTCCCAGCTTCTCCAGCATCTGTTTCTCTCCCATGAGTTTCCCTATTTTCATACCTGGAGCAGAAGGTGTGGAAGCCCCAGGGCATTTCTTAAGCTGCTTTGATGTCCTTTTGTGATTTAAATGCTGCTGGCATCAACAGATCACAAGGCATGGGGAAAAGGGTAGACTCTGGCTGGAGGGGAAATATGGCTTTTAAATATTTATCTGCCAGAGGCAGCAAGTGCTCAGGATCCCTGTTCCCACAGCTTTCTGGGGAGGACAGCGGGGCTGAGATGCTTCATCTGGGTGCCTGTCGTGATAAATCTCCCAGGATCTTCTTGCTGACTTCTCAGTATGGTATCAGTCATATGGTGAAGCAGTAGAGAGCATCCAAATAAACTGCAGTTTGCAGTAATTCCAGGAATCTTCCCATTTTTAACTCCTCCCTTCCACATGGAGCCTCTGGGACCGGGAGGGTGTTGGGTGTTTCCCAAAACAACCCTGTCTGGTGCCACAGCCCCTCTGTGCTGGGGCTGTGGGGACCCCAGTGGGAGTGATAACGTCTCCATGTGGTTTACATTAAGGCTCTGTCTTTTTGCCCAGACCCCCTGGGGTAGAGCTGCCTCTCCTAAGGGGTTACTCCTTTTCAGCTCTGACATTTCTGAAGACTTTGCTTTTTATTTCCAGGGAAAGTATGGACCCAAATCTGTCATCTTTAATTTGACCTCTAAAACTTGTGCATCCTTTATGGAACTTTTTAAAAATGGTTGCAAATCACTGCATGAAAAAGTAACCCTTTCTGAAGGGCTGGAGGAAATTGTCTTCCCCCTGGAAAAGCTCAACCGGGATGTCCTGTGTCTTGGGATGCAAAAATTCCCCCGAGCATTCATGAGGCTGTGTCCCTGGCAGCTGGTCTCAGGAGGACCTGAGAAGCAGAAGCATAGAAAACCATGTAAAGTGTCCTGGCTGTAGTGCTGTCACCCCCCACTGAGGGGCTGCAGATAGGAGCTCAAGAGCACTCCTGACAGTGGTAAATTCAGAGTTGCCAAACACTGCCTGTTCCACTTCCAACCCCACCAGCAGCTGGCATTCCCCAGCCTGTGGTCTGTCCCAGTGGCTGGGATACATCCATCAGCCCCCATCCTGACCATACAGCTTAAACAGCTGGAGTTGTCCCAGCTCTGGTCTGCTCTGCTGCAGGCTCAGGAGGGATCTGCATTGCAAAGGCTCTTCAGGGGGAGGTAGGGAAGCTCAGATGATGGTAACTATCTGGAAGTTTGATGGTTTGTAGAGCCATCACCTTGGAAAGTGATCTTGGATGATGGAGGTGGCTCAGCTATCCCAGAGAAGGGATCCTCACTGCAGAGGGTTTGCAGGGGGAGGGAGGGAGGCTCAGATGCTAACTACCTGGAAGTTTGATGGCTTGCAGAGCCATCACCTTGGAAAGTGGTCTTAGATGGTGAAGGTGGTCACACAGATCTCAGCAAGGAGGTTGCACCAGTGGCTGTATGTCCCTGCAAGCTTCAGAAATAGGGACAGACAGTGGGATTTTAACTCATATGCTGATTGCTGGTGTTACCTGAAAAACCAACTCGGAGCAGTGGGTAGAGATAATTCTGGTGGGTGTCTTACTGCCTGTTGTTTTGGGATGTGGCTTGTTCCTTGCAATGTACAGTGAGGTATGCTGTGTCTCTGCAGCAGGGATCCCTGGGTAGTGAGAGTGTGGCTGCACACAGAGCTCTGACTATCTGCCTGTGTTTAACCCTGCTGCTGCCCACAGCCAAATTCAGCTCAATGTCCCCACAACGGGGGAGACCCAGCTTGACTGCAGAGATTCATTTCCCAAATTGGCCGGGAGCTTGCTGTTCAGACCCCCCCTCCTTTGCAGGTGTCCCTGCTTCCCCCTCTTCATTCCCCTCATCCCCTATTCCTGGACCAGGTGCTTTGGCCGTGCATCCCCAGGAGGGAGCTGTAAACCAGCAGTTCCAAGCAAGCAGGTGTTGCACTAGGACTGCTGGCTTAGGGAATAAATTGCCTTAACAAGCTGATTTGCATTGGTCTCCCACTGCTTTGACACATGGGCAGTGGTTTTTAAATGGTCTGTTGAGTAGCCTGTGCCATCCTGCTGCTTGGGTAGAGCATGGTTTAAATCCCTGTCCTGTTTAAAGGCTCTGTCCTTCCCTGCAGAGCTGGACCGAGGCCTGACCGAACCCCAGATTCGAGTGATTTGCCGCCAGATGTTGGAAGCTCTCCATTACCTCCACAGCAAAAGGATCATCCACCGTGACCTGAAGGCAGGCAACGTGCTGCTCACCCTGGATGGGGACATCAAGCTGGGTGAGACACACAGGGGCATGGCAGGTGTTTGCTTGGCCACACTTGTTGGGAGAGTGACTTGGGCAGTGTCGCTGCTTGGCACTGTTTCACCCTGCACCAAAATCAGCCATGTGCTACTTGGGGCTGGTCTGTAGTGTTTGACTACACAAAAGCATGGGGAGGGATTGAGGTATGTTCTCTGCTTTCTTCCATGCCAGTGGGACTTCATCTTCTTGTCTGCTGACAGATGAGCTCAGGCAGGAGAAGGTGGGGGAAAGCTTCGTATTGTTTTGTGGGAAGCCAAATGTACCATTGAGCTGTGTGCTGGTCCCAGTCTCCAGCTAGGCACCAGAACTCTTCAAGCCACAGCTGTACTCAGCTCCCTGATGGATTTTTTTAAATTTGTATAATCCTTCTTTAAACTTAATTTTTTTTTTGTGCCTTTTGGCCTACTGAGCATCCTGTACTGGGTGCCAGCTGGCAGAGCTGGGAGCTGGAAGAATTCATCTTATCTCCATAGCAGGTCTGGTGGTGACAGGGCGAGTTTTGCTATAGGCTTGCTTTGCCAGCTTCTGCAGACTTGAGTTAAATTGGTGGCCACCTGCATACTGGGGGTAACTTTGTAGGGTCTGGTCAGAAAGGTGCAGATCTCCTTTTGGACCTTGATGAGAGGTGCCAACTGCCTTGGGATGTTCTTCAGATGATGGAAGCCAGGCAGACTGGGGAAGATAGGGACTTTACTGTGACCAGAGGTCCTGTTCTGGTCTAAGAAGTGCTCTGCTGTTTTGAGTCAAGGATGACTCAGTCAGGGACACCCTGAGCCTGGGGTGCAGGTGGATAACATTGTCTATGGAGGTCATCAGGGCCATCTCAGAGAGCAAACTGTCCTGGAGTGGGCTTGGTACCCTCTGCAGGACTTACCAGTTGGGGGTGTATTGGCTTCAGCAGTTCTGAATAGAAGGGGTACATTCAGGGAAAGACATCGTGCACAGGGCTGAAGGGGAAGAGAAGGAGCCTTTGATTTTTCTGGTGTAAAATGAGACTTCTTGCTGTGAAATAGCAGTCCTGAACATAATCTGCTTTTGTTGATGGAAAAAATCTTGACTTTCCCCTAGATGTGTAGGGCTTGGGTTACAGTAGGGATGGCTTGTTAAGGTCCTCAGTGGTTGCATACCCAAAAGCAAATATAACTTCTGATGCTGGGTTTAGAGGAAATGGCACATTATATCATGTTCTTGCTTTAAATGTGTGTTTGCTTTTAAATCTGTGTTTCAACCAAGTGTGCTAATTCAGAAGGGTTGTTCAGTTTTCTTACAGCATCTAATGTTACTGCTCTTTGCAGCTGACTTTGGAGTGTCTGCCAAAAACATGAAAACCTTGCAAAAGCGAGACTCATTCATTGGGACTCCTTACTGGTGAGTGACCTGCTTTTTAAGTAATCCTGTGTCCATGAGGAGCTTCCCTCTTCCAAAAATCAGCCTTGCACAGAAACTGGGAGCTGTTGATTTTTTGGGATGTTTTGGAGCATAAAGTGGGAGGATTTTAACAAGGAATCTGGGCCAGTGTCCACATGTACAAGGATTTCCCATGCCTGAAGGGAGCTGTGAGCAGCCTCATTGGTGCAGGACCATTGCCCAGTGTTACAGTGCCCTGAACTGAAGGGCCACCACGTTCTAGGCTTGGAGGAGTGAGGGACCCATATGTGCTTGCTTGTGTGCACTCAGCTGCTCCCTCAACCCTGGGGGGTGGAGTGGGCTTTGAAGCAGCTCCAAGCACATGGGAACAACTCCTTGCTCCAGAAACACAATCTCTAAATCACCCAACTTGATGAAGGAATGGAATCAGTGAGGAGTAATTTATTGTCTGAATCAACATCCATGCCAGATGTCAGTGGCCTGGGGGTCTCCATAGGCTGCCTGGGCTGTCTCCACTCTTCTGTGGAAGGCTGAGGGGGGAGGGGAGACCCCATAGAAAAGAATGATGCTGCTTCTGAAAGCTGAAGTTAAAGACTGGAGCTTTTTGTGTAATACTCTGGACTTAAAGCATTTAATTGCTGCTGCAATGCTCATCTGTAAGGCAGTGGAGACATCCCTCACCATCCTTGCTTCTTGCTGTGCCCCTTGCAGGATGGCCCCGGAGGTGGTGATGTGTGAGACCATGAAGGACACTCCATATGACTACAAGGCAGACATCTGGTCCCTGGGAATCACCCTGATTGAAATGGCCCAGATTGAGCCACCCCATCATGAGCTCAACCCCATGAGAGTCTTGCTGAAGATTGCCAAGTCTGACCCCCCCACGCTCAGCTGCCCATCCAAATGGTGAGGGGGCTTGGGCAGCAAAGTCCAGTGTATGAGTATCCCAAACTTAGACAGTATTTGTAGAAAGAAAAAATAGTCCCTTTGTGACTTTGACAGTGCTGGTGGTGTGCAGGCAGCACAGAGGGAACTTCTGCCCATATGCAGTCCTGGTGACGTGAGGGTGATCCCATGGCTGTTTTCAAAACATCCTGGTATCACATGAAAGGCAGATTTTCTTCTAAACCTAGAGTTGCTCAAGAGCTTCAGAATTTCTGTCTTGGAGTCAGGAAGCCCTCTTCTGCATTTAGAAAAATGCAGCTGGTTAGTTACTGGTTTTTGTTATCATGATAAAACGCACTGCCTGAGAGCCACCAACAAATTACTGGGTGAGCATTGGAGTCAAGCGTTGTTGGTGTGGTCCAAGTAGTGGGTAGGACCCTGCCAATAAAACCAGCAGGCAGGATGGGAGCTCTTCCTCTAGAGTGGCTCAGAAGGCAGAATTGGATCAAGGATGCACTTTGTATCACAGAGCTGTGCTTTGCAGGCTGAGGGTGCCCTCCTATGGGGTTCCTGGTCCTTGACAACCATCATTTCATACAGCAATTGTGCTGATGGGACCTGGAGCATCTTTGTCCACAAGTGGCTCCACCCATGGACTTTCTTTGGAAGTGAATTGTTTGTTGGCCTCATCTCTCCCTGCTTTGGCCGTTGGACGTAGTGGATGGTGCTTAATCCCACCATTTGTTGCCATCTCAGGAAAAGCAAAATCTAGTCCTTTTACTTGGCCACGTTGATGATTCTGTCATAGATGATCTCACAATAAATGTGCACTGGCTTTCTCATGCTCGGAGGGGAAACTAATTGTGGACAGATGCCAACCTGCAGAGGGATTGAGCAGATCCCTGTGGTGTTTGAATACTTTTCCTCTTCTGAGTTTCTTGCCATCAACTGTGTTTTAAGGTCAATGGAGTTCAGAGACTTCCTGAAGACGGCGCTGGACAAGAACCCAGAGACTCGGCCCAGTGCTGCCCAGCTGCTGGAGGTAGGGACCAGCACCAGCCCTTGAGCTGGGTTTGTGGCTAATGTTTGGGAGCATCCAAACCACCTGTGTGCTTCTCCTTAAGGTTTGCTTAAAAGGAATAGTGTTGATGTGCCTTGCGTGGATTTTGGATTACTTTTGTCTTGTTTAGAAAGCTCAGAGTGCTTTTTGGCCATAGAGTGTTCCAGAAAGGACCAACAACATTTTTGTATTTGAGCAAACAGCAGAGCCCCTGTGGATAACCAGCTGTAACAGAAATGGCTTCCCTTGAGCTCAGCCCAAAGCTTAGCCTGGTTGTGGTGAGGAGAGGATGTCTCCTCTGCAGTGAGAGCCCCTTGTTTAAATGCAGCTGATGCTTTTGATGGGGGATGTTGACATAAAGCAGCTTTGCAGAGCACCACGCTTTGAGCATTTGTGTGCAGAGCTGGAGCTTAACCTTAGCATGTGTGAGGGAGAACATCTTATAATTCATCTGGGAGGCTGTCAGAGAAGAACCATGCTAGGTTTTTGCAGTTGTATTAAAGGAAGAAGTGGTCCTTGCCATTGGCATTCTCGTTCTCTCACTTTGATGTGAGCTCAGGAGATGAGACTTTTAACACCTCCTACATGTGCAATGTGCTTGGCTTTTCAGCATCCCTTTGTCAGTAAGGTGACCAACAACCGAGCCCTCCGTGAGCTGGTGGCTGAGGCCAAGGCTGAAGTGATGGAAGAGATTGAGGACAGTCGGGATGAAGTGGAGGAAGATGATTCATCAGAGTCTGCCTCGGTGAGTGTTTCTGGCACCATGTTGGCAACTTTGGTGGTGTGCCTGTAATGGAGAGAAGAACCCAGCAACTCTCCTAGGCTCCAAAGGGCTGGTTCAACACTCTGGTGGACCCCATCAGGTGGAGAGGAAGCTGTTGCATGACCAGGGAAGGGCTCTTGTTTCTCCAGTCCCTTGGCTGCCAGCAAACAATGATGCTGGTGAGTGGCCCAGCTGCCTGCTTGCAGGAGAAGCCTGTAAAAAGTGGGATTTTTTTGAGTGGATGAAAGTGAAAAGTAGGTCCTAGTACAGGCTGGAGAAGCTGGAGTGGAAGCCACGTGGTGCAGTGGTGAGGCAGCTGGGCAACTTGCCCCTGGGCCAGACTCTTGGAAGGTGACATCACAGGGCTGTGCGGGCAGCTTTGGGGGACTTGCCTTGACCTCCATCATCCATAGCAAAGAACAGTGAGTAATTTGTGTTGGAGTTAGCTACAGGAAAAAGGTGTTCAGTACACAAACTTCTAGACTGCCTTATAAGAATTTACAGGTTCTGGAGCTCACTCACTTGGCTGTTTCCTTCCAAACACTGTCCATAGTTCTTGGGACCACAAACCTGGAGAAAGATAGAGGCATCCCAGGGTGGGTGTCCTAAAAGGGAAGATTTCACGGTAGCTCTTTACCTATGGGTGACTTTGCTCTGAAGCATGGGGTTTTGCAGCTCTTGTGGTTGTGTTTAATGGGGTAAAACCCAACACTTTCCCTCTGCTGTCTTTCCAGCCCCCTGGTAAGCACAAGCGGGATTCCTCTGAGGTGAGTCAGCTGAGTTTTGATGGAGAGAAGCCTCAGGACTCATCCTTGCCCAAGGTGGTGAATGGACCTGTGGGGACTGGCAAGGTGATTGCAGATGGACAAAATAATAGAGTCTCCGTTGAAAGGATAAGCAGTGACAATGACAAACTGGAGAGCAATCACTCCACAAAACACGTTGTCAGCTCAGCCACCCAAGGCAAGCCAGACATCATCTCACAGCCCAGCAGGCTGGGTAGCCCCACAGAGGGGGACAAGCAGCTTGGGCCAGGCAGCAAGGAGCGGAAGAGCATCGGGGAGCGACCAGAGAGCAGCCACCTGGAGAACTTCACAGAGGAGAAGCTTGCCAATGGGAGCTTAGATCTCCCAGCACCATTCCCCAGCAGCCGACCCAAAGGGGATTCAGATTCTGGCAGCACTTCAGCCTCCGAAAGCATGGACCTCACTGTATCCCTGTCTGCTGACCTGTCCCTCAACAGAGAGAGTGGCTCCATGTCCCTGAAGGTGAGAGTTGTGGGCAGAGGATATAGAGAAGGAAGGGCAAAAAAACCCTGTTAAAAAGTGCTGAGGTGTGTTTTCCCTTTTGAGACTAGTACTTGAAATTCCTTGAGAGTCTGTGTAATGTGCAGCATGCTGCACTCTGGATGGGGTTGATCTTTGCCTACAGGAGGAGAAAGTGAATTGTTCCCTTGTCTGCCATGTACCTTGAGATGAGGAATGGGTGAAGTAAGAGGACAGAGCCTGGATGGTGGTAGAGGTTTGGGGAATCTTGCTTTGAATTCCTAAGCACAATACAGGCCGCTGAAATCTAATCAAAGTCTGATGTTTAGTACTAGTTGGAGGCTAGTTTGGGTTCCTGAGAACTGCAAAGTAACTTTTCTGATTTGTGTAGTCCACAGAAAGAAAAGTAAGAAAACCAAAATGTTATTTCCTAACTTTATACATTGTCTATCACTCAACTGCTCTTCCCTAGAACAACTAGCCCAAGTAGAAAGTTTATTTGGGCTGTTAGTTTTTCTAACCTGACTTACATCTGGCCTGGTTTATGTTAGCAGTGGCCTGTATGAAGACCTCCCAGGCTCCTTGGCTTTTGTAGAGGCTTTCTGGAGGTTGAGAAAGCTCATGAGCTGAAGCTGGCTAGGTCAGCACAGCTTAGAGGCAAAGTAACTGGAATGGTATTTGCTGTGCTTTAGAAGAATAAATGTGTGACTTGAGGGGTAAGAGTGATGTGTTACACAAGATCTTTATCTAATTGCCAGCATGAGTGATGCTTCCTGGCACAGAAATGTGCTTCAAAACTTTCCTCCCCTCCTATCCCCTGCTGTGAGCATGAGAGCCAGCATCCCCCGCAGGAGCCTGCAATCAGCATGGATCTCTAATGAGGAAAGTGTGATGTTTTTGCATAGCAACTTGCCCCTCCTCACTGACTTTCCTGTGACACCTGGTCTACTTGAGGCCAGCCAAAGATAAATACAAAGCCAGATGTATAATTGCTCTCCACAGTTGGTCCCCCTAAAAGGGGAGAGAAGTGTTTTGGGTCTTACAAGGTGGTAAGTCTCAGAGACCATTGTGGAAGATCATGGTTTGGCAGTTTGTCAGAAGCATCACCAGAATTCCTCTGAGGGTGGTGAGACACTGGAACAGGTTGCCCAGAAAGGTTGTGGATGCTCCCTTCCTGGAGGTGTTTAAGGCCAGGCTGGATGAGGCGTTGAGCAGTCTAATGGGAGGTGTCCCTGCCTATGGCAGAGGGGTTGGAACTAGATGATCTTTAAGGTCCCTTTTAAAAGGTAAACCAGATGTCCTCAGATACAAGTTTCTCTGGATGGAACTCCTTTTCAGTATCTAGATTGAATTTCTGAAATCTGACCTGCACGGTTCCTAAGCTTTCACTACTTTGTTTGAAATTCTCAGGAGCTCGAGGAGGCACAGAGGGATGTGAGCTGTGAAATGTGCTCGGACTGGAAGCTCAAAGTCAGCATCTTGTACTACTGCAGTTTCTCAGACTCTTCTCTGGAGAGCAATTTACTTCACAGGAATGTTTGAGAACACATTTACTTAAGTTCAAGAGAGGATACTGACTGAGGGATAACTGAAAAGACCAGTGGACACTTTTCCATTTTGAAAACGCAGGAGTTTTAACCATCTATTTTAATTCAGTTTGGGGTAATAAGAGCCTCCATGTCCTGAGCTGGTATCTTGCAAACCTCTTTCTCTGTGTAGATTGGACCATTACTATAGTGATATCTCGGTACACAATGGGCAGGTTGCTTGGCCTTGGAGTTTCTCTGGCTCCTCAACTGCAGCAAGTTCTCTGGGGGGTTATTTTTGGCCTTGCAGGCTCACATGTAGCTCTTCTGTGTCTGTAATGGACATCACAGTAGAGCAAGACAACTTCAGGGTCTTTGCTCATTCCACCACTGTGCTTTCCCTGGAGGGCTGGATGATTCAAGACTTTCATATTGTTTCTGGTTTATATCAAAGAAATTGAGTCACTGGACACAGTCCTTCAGCCTGTAGATGCAGGTTCAGACCCTGCAGATGTGCTATGGCTGTGCTGGAAGAGGATTCTGTGCTCCTGGCACTTGTCCCTTCCTATACTAATGAAAGTGAGCCTGGCCTGGGCTTATGGCCCAAGGTGACTGGATCTTAGAGGCCGTTGTAATTAAGAAAGTATTGTAATGAGAAAGGGGCAGGAGTGCTGAGCCTTTGGGCAGGGCTGGCTTGTTTCCCCATAGCTCCATGTGCTATGGACCCTGATGTGAGGGTCCTGCCTGCCTCACGCCTGCATCTTCCTGCAGGTCAGATGGCCCAGCAGCATTAAAAGGAATCATTGCAAGCTTAACGTCACTTGGATTCCTCAGCACTGCAAAGCAGGGAGGGGTCTCAGCATCCCTTATCTGCTTTAGGCAGTGAGGAATTCCCTGGAGTGCTGGACTTCTCTCCTCCAGGTTTCTGCAAGGTAGAAATCACACTGTATCGTGGTGATGATGCAAAGGCTGCAGAGTTTGGGTCATCAGCTCCAAACAGGCTGATTTTTGCTCCATGTGGTTTTCTTGCTGCTTTAATGGCATCAAAATTGCTCCAAGGCTTCTGGCTCTAGCGCTTGTGCAACAAGTTGGGGAGCTGCTTCATGGCTTCTTCCTTTCCTCTCCTGCCAAACTCAGGATTCCCGGATGCACAAGAAGACACTGAAACGCACCCGCAAGTTTGTAGTGGATGGAGTAGAGGTGAGCGTCACCACCTCAAAGATCATCAGTGAGGATGAGAAGAAGGACGAAGAGATGAGATTTCTCAGGCAAGTGGGTCACTGGGAGGGGAGGGAGAGAAGGGCAGAGTTTTCTTCTCCACAAGCAAATCTGAGAGTGACCCAAGTCCTTGCTTTTTCTGTCTTGGTCTCATTTGGATGAGACAATAGTCAGGTGTGTCCATCACTTTTTTTTTTTTTTTAGCCTTTCCTTGGAGGCCTTACTGTGTTGTATAAGCTGAGTTATTTCTGCAGGGGAACAAGGGATGCATCTTGGGAATAAACTACAGCGAGGATGTGATGTGGGAAGCTTGTGCTGTGGCTGTCACTGTTCTCTGGAGTGGCTGAATGTGTGCCTCCAGGGCTGTGGATGTGCTAACTCCATCAAAAAACAAGCACAGAGGTCTTAAGATGTTTCTCTTGCTTTTGTTCTCATATCTCATCAGATTTCATTAATAGGCCAAGGGAATTTTAAATTCCTTGAGCATCACTTAGTATTCATGGGTATATCCCCCCTGCTTTAGCCTTTGTGACTCCTTTGTGGATCTCACAGCCTTCAAACCTCCATCACCCTTTCTCAGGGACAGAAACTGCTGTTTCTAGCTTCATTACTAGCAGTAGCTGCACTGAAATGAAGAGGCCTTTAAAGTAATTAAAATACAAATTGTTTTGCTTGATGCCCTTTTCTGGGCTCCCTTGTGCAGCTCTGAGGGACAACTTGAGACTGTAATATCCCAAGTACCATCTGCTGCTGCAGCAGCCCTTTTTCTAGGCCCTAATATCAGATATATGCAGAAGCTCATTAGCTGCTATTTTTTTGTTAGTAATGTGTGTATCTCCAGTAAAACATGTGCTGGTGTACTGGGAATTTGCAGCCACAGCTGCTTTTCCTTGGTCTGCACAAGCTTGATGGCATCTCTGAAAAGAGTCTCCTTCTTAATTTTAGTGCCTGTTCCATCTGAACAATAGGGGAAGGGACAGTCAGGCTTGGCTTGAGAAGCATCAGGTCCCTGAACACCTTTTGGGAGAAGCAGTTATTTCTTTGAGACTTGCTGGTGGGCACAATTGACTCTCCTGGTTGCTTGATTCAGGGTTTATTTCTGGCTTTTTAGAGCACATCAGGGCATTGATATAAAGGGTAGCTTAGACGAGAGTGCATCATTAATCAGTTGATTTAATGGGGCTTTAGTTTGTTTTTGAAGAGGAAATCATTCCAAAGTGCTTTTCTCTGAGTGGTTCTTGATGTTTAAGGGTAATCTGGGAAAATGGCCATTTTGTGCCATCCAGGCGTGAGCAAGAGGGGATGCAAAGCACAGGGATCAGACTAGAACAACATCAGCTTGGCCTGAGCTGTGTTGGGAAGACCATCATGCACTAACCTGGCTGGCAGAATGGGTGTTTTGGGTGCTAGCTGGGGAGTGCATTGCCTTTAGCATCACCTTAGGAGCTTTGCCAGGGTTTCTTTGAGAAGATGTAGATGTTAACAAGCCTTACTTGTGAAAATTGGCTTTCCAGCAGTTAGCTGAGTTAGCCTCCTGCTTCCTCCCAGCTCACTGGTGTGTCAGAGCTGAGAGCACATCATTCTGGCCTTTCACCCTCCTGTCTATGCTCAAAGCAAGGGCCAGGATGCTGTATGGTGGCCGTGTGGTTTTTGTTCCCTGCTGAAGCACTCTGACTGTTGATTCTACCACCTCAGGCTCTGAGCTCTGAATTTGTCTGATTGTTTCTCTCTCTCTCCCCGTTTTATCCCTCTGCAGGCGGCAGGAGCTGCGGGAGCTTCGTCTCCTTCAGAAGGAGGAGCATCGCAACCAGGCACAGCTCAACAGCAAGCACCAGCTGCAGCTGGAGCAGATGCTCCGGCGCTTTGAGCAAGAAATGACAGTACGTGGGCAGGGAAGGGGAAGTTCATGGGTACGGTCTGGCTTGTCTTTTTCTCTGTAGGAGCCCTTCAAATGCTTAGGCAGGCTGATGCTCTTTGGATTGCAGCAGTCCTGGGGCATCATGTCTAGAGAGAGAAGGATAGCTAAGGAAACCCCTTTTGGAATTCGAAGGATGGGATACATCTATGGAGCTTTTGTGGCCATTAAGCAGATCCATTCTGCAGCTTGGGAAGCACTGGCTTTGATTACCCATCAGGATGTAGCAGGGGAAGGGTTGTTCTGGACTTTTCTTCTTTGGTGATTTTTTCCTGTATGGCTGTTCATGGCTGCTGTGGGCAATAGTTTACAGTGCTGTTGTATGTCACAAAAAAAGCATTTTAAATGAGAAAGCAAGTGTGAGCAGAATGTGTGAGCAGGAATACAGGCAAGCCTTTGAATGTAAACCAGGTAAAGATAAACTGTATTTATATATACTTTGTCCCTCCTTGGGCAGCTTACATTTGAAGTAAAATAGTCTTGTAGGTAAGTTCCTTTAAAGTTTTCATGAGCATCTTTTAAATATGCCTTTATTAATTCATCTAGCATGTGCATGTGGTATCCCCATCCCCTCATAGCAGGCTGGGAGCCATCACTCATTCTTGTGTTCTGTTACATTTCTGAAGTCTTGATGTGCTGTGTCTGTGAATTCCCATCTCAGCAAGTCACTTCTCATTTGTGAGATCAATTCCCCATGGCAGTGTGAAGTGTGAAAGCCCCAAATGTGCTTTGTTTTTAGCCTTTCCCTGGAGTGATTTGAGCTCACTCCTGTTGGCACACAGGTGCTCTGTCCCTCTGGCTCACAGGTAGAGAGATTGGACACAAGAGTGCTGTCAGAGCACAGTGCCCTCAGACTTGGCACTCCTGGTCTGCAGAGAAAGAACTGTTCTGTTTGAGCTTCACTGCCTGCCAGTATTTGCCCAGGGCTGTGGTTCCCCGTGGGATGCCACAGATCAGGATGTAAGCAAGGAGAAAGGGTTGAAATGCATCATTGCTAGAACAAGTTCAAAAATGCTTTGTTTTGTGCTCCTGTTAGAGCTGGCTTTGCCCTGGGTGCTTCGTGAGATTTTACTTGGAAATTTCTCTCTGTCTTTAGTAAAGAGACTCAATTCATGCAAGGACAAATCCCCTGCCCTTTATTTCCTTCCCCTTTTCTTTTAAACTTTTGGAAGGAAATAGAGCACAGAGGAGGCTGAAGTTGACCTCTGTTCCCCTCTCATACAGACAAAGAAGAAGTTCTATGACACTGAACTGGAAAACCTCGAAAAGCAGCAGAAGCAGCAGATTGAGAAGATGGAACAAGATCACTCACTGCGCCGGCGGGAGGAGGCCAAACGCATTCGCCTGGAGCAGGAGCGGGACCATGTCAAATTCCTGGAGCAGCTGAAACAGATGAAAAAAGAGGTAAAAATGTGAGGAAGATGGAGGAAAAAGTAGTTTTCTCCATCTGTTTCTTCCAGGAAAACTTCAGCACTTCTCTGTAGTGAATCTCAAGAGGGGAAGTTGGTGTTTTTGGAGGAAGTTCTCGGGGGTTTTTTTGGTATATTGGGTTGTTTCCTGAGGTCCATCTGTACAATGACATTAGGTGGGGTTGTTCTTGGCCAAAAATGACTTGCTGATAAGATTCATTTGCCTCCCCAAAGGTCAAGAATGAGGTTGAGAAGCTGCCACGGCAACAGCGTAAAGGCAACATGAAGGTGAAGATGGATGACTTTGCCCAGAGAAAACAAACCATGGTAAGGCTCAGAGAAGATTGCCACAACTCCAAGATTGGGAAGTGTGTAGCAGACAGAATCATTTGTCCTCCTTGAGAGATTGGCAGGTTTTAAAACACCACCAGATGCATTTCAAGTCACAGCTCATGGTGATGCTGCTGTTTTCTTCCAGGAGCAGGAGTTTTTGGCCAAGCAGAAGGAGGACCTGGAGCTGGCCATGAAGAATATAACAGCTCAGAACAAGAAAGAGATCTGTGACAAGGAACGCGAGTGCTTGAACAAAAAGCAGCAGCTCATGAGAGGTGGGTGGCAAAGGCTGGAAAGGAGAAAAGCAAATGCTCCAACAGTGGATTTATCCAACACTGGCTCTTCCCACACAACAGATGCTGTGACAGAGTTGCAAGCTGGCAGGATAGGGTTTAGAAAAAACAGCCTTGCCAGATCCTGTCTAAATGTTTAACGATAATAATACTTAGTGCTTTAATCTTCAAGATGCTTAACAAATATGAACCAATTAGGCTTCATAATTGCAAGAAATTATTCTCTGATATGGTTTGCAACCAGTTTCTCTTGAAAAACAGGAGGTGAGCGATCACCCTCCACATCTGCTGTACTCCTCCCATGTGTAGGCTTGACTCGTGCTGAGGCTGCTTCATATGACTGAGCTTTGGGGCCAGGGTGGGTTCTCTCCTGACTGACTCTTCTTCCTTCCTCAGATCGGGAGGCATGTATCTGGGATCTTGAAGAGCATCAGCAGCAGGAGAAACATCAGCTTGTCAAGCAGCAGCTAAAGGATCAGTATTTTCTCCAGAGGCATGAGTTGCTCCGGAAGCATGAGAAGGTGAAGAGTTAATGCCTTCCTATGCCAGTGCTGATCAGCAAGGGTGCTTGGGTGTCCCCAGAAGTCTTCCAGGCTTCAAGTGGGAGTGGTGGGTAGATTAAGAGTTAAGGTCCCTTCCAACCCAAACTATTCTAGAATTCTGTGATTCTATATGAGAAGCAGCTGTGGATTCTGGGGGCTTTGCTGGAAATATGTCTATTACATGGGGTGGTGAATTTCCAAAGCAACAAGTGAAAGCTGGTTCCTTCCAGCCCCCTTCTCTGCTTTCATACAGTGTTCAGTAGCTGCCCTCAACTCTTGTCCCCTTGGAGATGTCTGTCACCAGAAATCTTGGTTTCATTCCCACATCTCTCACCAGCTCTCCAGACTCCTCTGTGTTCTTCTGTTGACCTGTGGTGTCCTTCCTTCTCTGATTCCTGTTCCTCTGCCATCCCAGGAAAGAGAGCAAATGCAGCGATACAACCAGCGCATGTTAGAGCAGCTGAAAATTCGGCAGCAGCAGGAGAAGGCTCGGCTGCCCAAAATCCAGAGGAGTGAAGGGAAGACACGAATGGCCATGTACAAGAAGAGCCTTCACATCCATTCCAGTGGGAATGCATCTGAGCAGAGGGAGAAGATAAAACAGGTCAGGCTCTGCTGAGGGCACCAGGGCTGTGGCTTGGCTTGAGCGGGAAATACTTTACCTTTTTACTTTGCTCTTTCCTCCTTTTATTAGGCCAGCAAATACTCCTGGATTTCTAACTCTTTGCAGGGAGTCAGAGGTCTTTGCTTTTCTGGCATCAGGGGTGGTTTTCAGCATTGCTTCTGTTGTGACTTGTGTTGGGAAGCATTCTTTGGGGCCCTTCTTTCTTTCCTACATAATAGTGTAGGTCTCTTAACTGGCTTCAGAGGTGAGAGCGATGCTTCCCATGCAAGTGCCTTCTTTTCTCTCTTCCAGTTTGCTCTACAGGAAGAGAAGAGGCAGAAAGCAGAGCGGCTGCACCAGCAGCAGAAGCATGAGACACAGATGAAGGACATGCTGGCCCAGTGTGAGAGCAACAAGAATGAGCTCCAGCAGCTGCAGGTACTTGTCCCTTTGGCTCAGTCTCTCAGAGCTGCCTCTCTGCTGCTTCTGCTTCAGCACATTGTGAGAAGTGGAAGAGGTTGTTTAGAGAGGTTGATGGATGCTCCATCATCCCTGGAGGTGTTTAAGGCCAGGCTGGATGAGGCATTGAGCAACCTGGTCTAGTAGAAGGTGTCCCTGCCCATGGCAGGGGGTTGGAATTAGATGATCTTTAAGGTTCCTTCCAACCCAAACCATTCTATGGCTATGGCTAAGTGGCTGCCGAGGACTGTTGGTGAAGTAGATTCAGCATCAGGCAACTCCACCTTAAGAAGGTTTTTTTGACTGAGTTTAAACCATGCCCTGGAGCTCAGAGCTCTGAATGCTTCTGGCTGATGCAGGTCCTATTCAGCCACAGGATTTACAGTAACAGGTGTTTTGTTTTGTGATGTTTGTTTATGTTGAGAAGTGTCACCTCTTAATTGAGCTTGAAACCCAGAAGCTGAAGTCACTGGATGAGAATCACAACCAGCACATGAAGGAGTGGCGGGACAGGCTGAGGCCACGGAAGAAGGTATTGTCACCATGAGCAGAGTGTCCTGCATGTCTGTTTGGGGATATAATGTCCAGTACAATTTTTCAATCCCTTGTGTGTGTTCTCTCTTCTTCTTAAGGCCCTGGAGGATGAGCTGAACCAGAAGAAGCGTGAGCAGGAGATGTTCTTTAAACTAAGTGAGGAAGCAGATGGACAGACACCAGCATCCCCAGCCAAACACGCCAAGTTTGTCCCCTTCAGCTCTACAGAGAGCTCATAACACCTTACAGCTGGCAGGCCACCAGCTGGAACTTACTGTGTCCTCCTGGGCTGAAGATGGGCAACTTTGGATTCTGAAGACCCTCTTGGCAGCCTCTTGTCACAGCACCCCACCTTCATCTTCTTACTCTGTCTGGGATAAACATGGCCTCTGTCCTGCACTGGGGGACACTGACTGGTAGTTTGATGGCTCTTCCAGGAGCTGATCTGCTTAGCACAGCTCTAGGCTGGGAAGCCAGGCAAGAGTCTCTCTGCAGTTGTACTTGCACTCTTAGATGAATGCGTTGCCTTCAAGTGAGCCTGGTGCTCACCGAGCTTGTCAGCTCAGACTGAAGCAATAGCTGCTCTGAACGGGAGAAACTTCTGTTCAGGGGTTATCAGCCTCTCTCTCCACTGTGGCTTCTCCTCCTCCGGGTCCTCTGTAAGGGCTAGTCTGGGGCAGAGTAGCCTTGGTATTGTTTTAGGCTAAGCTTGGCCCTGTGGCCCCCTAACAATTGCCTTAGATTTTTTTCTATCTACTGTGGTCCTTCTTTGTTCAAAGGAGAGACAATAATTTTGCCCTTTTTATTGTCTTTGAGGAGAGGAGGTTGGATTTTTTTTCTTTGCTCTTCCTCCCCGTACAGACTATGCAGAAGGGGGAGCACCTGGATGTCCTTCCAAAGATGCTTCTGCTTTTGCTGTGACTACTGGCACTGCAGTCCCTCTGCCATCTAGCTAACACTATCTCATCAGACAATGGACTATGGTGTAATTAAACTGTTCAGCTGGCTGCAGGCTTTTGTCTCCTAGAGAAGTGTATGTGTATGTGCAGAGTGGGAGGTTTGTAATGGTGCTCAGTCCTGCAGTGACACAGTGAGGTATTGTTACATTTGTGCCTTCTTGTCAGGATGAGTGAGGGGCAGAAGGGTATTATTGCCAGAGTTGTCATGATCACACATTTGACTGAGATATATTTTTAAGTGTTATATATGTGATGGCCATGCAGGTCAGCCAGCACAGCCCATCTGCAATCATGGTTATGGGCTGCAAAGCATCATTTGGAGGGCATGAAGCAATCTTGAAACTAGGGATGGAAGGGGAAGAAGAGATGCAAAGACAGGTCACCGTGCCTTGTTACTCTCAGCATTGTTTTCTCCACTGATGTCTCATCTGCCTGTAATGTGCAGCAGTGTCTTGGATGATTCTCCTGGATCTCAGCTTGGAGTCACACTGCAGATCAACATAGCAGTGGCAGGTCCAGCCCTCTGTCACTTCTGCTCCATGGAAATGTCTTGTTATGCCACTGCCTTCTACCAGTGCAGGGCAGCACTTGGCTGAGCTGCTGAATGGGATCTGGACAGGGGGACAGAGCCCTCACTAGGCAACACCACTTTCTAATCAAAAGGTGTAAGGTAGCACTGAAGTTTCTGGTAATCTCTGGACAAGATTGTTTGGTTTAGGCCTACCTCCTCAGCAAGAAAAAGATGTCTCTGCTTATAAAGTTGTTTTAAAGCTTCGTGTGTCGATTTAGACACATGTTGGCATTTCAGGAAAAGGCAGTCTGTGATGTGCTACTTCTGGGTACCTAAGAGAAGGAGGCCAGGTCTTAGATCTTTAACACCTCTTTTATCTGAGGAGTGCATTTACATTTACTACCCATTCAGAGTTCATAATGCATGTTTATAAGCTTCCTGCTAAGTAGCAAGACTTACATCTTTTTGGGTCATTCTTGTGAATCCACTCCAGTGAGGTCTCTATCGACGAGTATGGCTTTGGTGGAGATGTTAAGGGCTGGTACCTTTGCAAGCAGACACCACAGCAGTTTGTCAGGAATTAGGCTGTACACTGGGGAAAACCACCTCTTCTCCCATCTCAAAATGTGCCTTATGGCTGGCATATCCAAAAGGCTGGGAGCTGATGTAAAATGAATGGTTTCCAGAGGTTGGTTGTTCCTGAGCAATGTGTTGGCTTGAGCCTCTTAATTCCATTAGAACATGCACTGGCAGCCCCAGTAGATCTGTTCCTGGTCTCACTGGTGTCAGGCTGGATGTGTTCTATGAAATGGCAATTGTCACAGAAATCTGTATCCAGTGCCTGTCCTTCTCATGCTACATGTGACTTGTGTCCTGCAGCATCTCCTCCAGCTGAGGGGCATTGCTCTGTCAGCTCTGTCTGGATATTGTGCAGCTATGAGGAAGGCTTTCTAGAGGCTTTCAAATAGCTGATGTAATGCCCTTGTGGTGAATCAGTTGTCCCTTTGTCCAGTTCAACTTCTTTGCATCCTGGGGCTGTCAATGCAGTTTTGCTTTTGCTAACGGAGAGCAGGAATGGTTTTGTCCCCTGCCCCTTCCCTATTGTGTTCTCTCTCTGGATGTGCCAGGGATCTAGTACTATGTCACTCTCTTAGAAGGGCAGGGGAGCACATCTTCTGATAATCATGATTACAGGGTGGTTGTATTTCTTCCCCCCTTTTCAGAATACAATGTTTTTGTTGTCTCCTTATCAGAAGCAACCACAGGAAAACCCAGCTTGTTGGGTTTTTTTGATGATGGATGCCAATTTTAAAAATGTGGCTTTGAACAAAAAAGGGTTTTAAAAAATATTTTGTAAAGTGCCTTCAGTAGGGTCACCACTATGATGTAAAGACCCTTCTAATAAAGTAACAGCCTGAGAAACCTGGGCATGTGTCTGATTTCCTGTGTGTTCACCCACTGTGTTCTCTGACCAGCTTTGCTTCTAGGCTGGGGTTTTGCTGACTTTTGGAATTCTCCAGAGATGGTTCTGGTATGTGAACCTTGCAACGTCGAACTTCCCATTTGTAAAAATGGAGCTAGTTGCTTCAGCAACACAGTTCAGGGGCAATAACGTCTTCGCTATGAGTTGGAAGCTGTTGGACTGTAAGCAAAGCGGGAGTTTCCTCCATGGTTCCTTGTGTTAAAATGGTGCTCGGCTGACCCTGCTTGGTGAAGAGGGGGTATTGCATCCTCTCGTCTGAAGAGGGCGAACCACTTGTATATGATTTACTTTTCAATTGGTTTGCCTGACTTTTAACAGAAGATTTTGGACACATGCTTTAGTTCCCTTGCCTTGATAGGACAAGGAGGTTGTAGGGATGCCTTACCCTCTCCTCTTGGATCATGGGGATGCATTATGGGGCCAAGATACTAACCACATTCTACCCTGTCAGTGCAGGAGGAGATCTCTGCTTGCTCCCTTGGGTTGCTCAGAAAATCTCCCACTGCCTCTGTAACCAAACCCAAGACTCATGTGGTCTTCATTTTATGTTTAGAGATTTTTACTTGCTGGATTAGTAATGTTTTTTTTCATCCAAACACTTTACATTAAGCAAGGACACGCAGTTCTGCAAGGGCAGCTTTGACAAGAGCTTAATGAGCTGGTGTAGGTTTTATTTTGGGAAGGTTACTCTGGAGCCTGCCAGCTTCTACCTTGGATTTCATGCTGGAAATGACCTTCCTACCAGTGTCCACCCTTGTTAGGTGGTATTGAGGCTGTGAGTTCAGACAGGGAGAGCAAGTTGGCACTGCAGGTTGTTGTTCATGAGGTTTTAAATGGGCTGCAGTATGACGAGGGAAGGACAAGAGCAAAGGATGAGGGTGCCCATCTCCTCACTCCACAAGATAGTAAGAAATGAAGTTGCTCAAGATGCATAATTAGCCATGTCCTTTGCTTATATGAACCAGGACTGTGCTATCTCCTGGGATGTACTGGTCAAAAATGGCCTCACTCACTGTATCCCAGCAAAGCAGAGGATCTCATGGGAGTACTTAACTCTATATTCATGTCCTTGGCAGCGCCTGAGGGGAGCTTCAACTGTGAGTATACTTATATGTTAAATATACAATGTATTCCAGAAATAACTGCTAGCTACCTTTCTGCCATGATGCAATGCTGAAAGCTGAGCACAAGTAAAAATCTATCTTCATATTTAAAAATGAAGATAGCAGCCCTGAAAATGTACTGGTGCTGCAGCAGCTGTAGGGTTCTCAGCTCCCCTCATTACCTCCTCATTACCCCTGTCACATCTGGGCTTCAAGCTCCTCCAACTGCCCCAAGGCTTCTTGCAGCATTTCTGTTGGGGATGATGAAGCTCTGGGATGAGGAAAAGCAGGGTTGGCAGGGAGAAATAGGGGCTGGGGCTTGTGCTGAACTGCATTTCTCCTGTGGCTACATCTGATCTCTCTCCATCACTCTGCAGGAGACATGTCCTTCATCTTCTCCCTGCCTTGACAAATGCTGTTATCCATTCTCCTGCACTGGCCACTGTTTTGCTTCTCCAAATGCCAAAATACCCAGGGCTCAACAAGCCAAGCCTCTCCAGAGTCTGACAGGTTTGTTGCTGCACTTCTCTGAGTGGGATGGGGCTGGAAGCCAGGGACATGCTGCCCTAGCCCCCTACTTGCCCTTATAAGCACTCGCCGGGACATTCCTGGGCCTGGTTTCCAGGCTTGCAAGGGATGCAGGGATGATGTTTGCTCTTCTTTCTCTAGTTCACTAGATGGCACGCACACTGAAGCAGCGGCCCTGGCCTCTGGAGCCCGGCTGCACAAGCGCAGAGCGGGAGCTGAGCTGTCACATTGCCTTGAACCGTTTGCTCACTCATTTTTCTGGATTTGTCATTCGCTATGGCATCTGCATTTCTTATCAATGCTTTGGTACTTTGTTTCCCACTCCAATCTCACCTTTGGGAGTTTTCCAGAGTTCTCTGTGCTAAGACAGCCTTCCCATTCAAGGGCTGAGCATCCCCTCTGTAGGATCCACTGCTCCCTACTGCCATACTTCTGTGGGTAGGTGCAGTCCTCTGCCTGGCTAACTGGAATGGGTGTCATCCATCCTCTTCAGCTAAAGCAGACAGTACTGGGGTCAAAGTGGTGATGGCTGAGAATCAGTGCAATCTAACCCTGGTGATGTGGTGGGCAGCCAGTGGTCTGCTCAGCTTCATGTCCGGGTTTGTCCTCTGTTGTGGAAGGAGCATCACTTTTTGACTAGTCTTTGTGCAGAAGCTTAGGAGTGATGGATATATTTGTTCTGTGCACAGGAGGACCAGGAACATTTAGCTGCCTGTAATACACTTTTAATTCTTAAATTGAAAAGCAAGCAGCAAGAGTGGACTTTCTGCACCAGAATGACTGCAGTTAGTGTTTTCTCAGCAGTTCAGGGCTGAAGGTGAGGCACTTCCATCTCATTCCATTGCATCTCTGGCATCTGACAGACCTCAGGGGTGGCCTAGCAGTGCCCAAACAGATGCATCCTGCTTACAGCCAAGTAGGAGCCCACTTGCACATCCAAGCTGATGGCTGGCTTTTCAGAAACTATTTGCCCTCTTGCATCAAATTGTGCAGCTGATGCTGACAGAGACATGGGTGAGTGAACATGCCTCGGGGAGATCTTGAATCCAGAGTGAAGTGTGAGGTTTCCTTATAGACTTAGCACTACTTCAACCCTAGCTTGGGGCAGCAGGAGGTGACTTGTTTATTCCCAAACTCCCTTCAGTTGCACCTGTATCCTTGTGCTACTTAAAATCGTCACAGGAAGCTGTCAGATCTCTGCTGCTCCTGCAGCCATGTCTCTCGAGGTCTGGTTAAGCATGTGACTACCAGATTGATCACAAACCCCTTATTTGGGTTCCTTGCTAAATGCTTGATGGTTTCCTCAATAAATTACTGGGGTGCAGTAGAGCCCAAGTCAGGCTGTGCCATCTTTACAGCTGGCTTCCTGGCGTGCCTCCCTCGGGAGGTTATTAGGTCAATGTGCAAAACCATTGCCTCAACAGCTCTCATCAGACTTGTAATTAAATACAGGAACCATTTTGCAGCATAAGCTGTGGTTGTCCCCAGCCTCTGCTTGTTCCTGGGTGCTCATAAGCCATCAGGCTGCAGCTGGTGCCCAGGGGGTCATCTCAGAAGGTCACAGTGCTGGGGAAGTGATACTGATGCTCAAGTGCTTCTGATTGATTTTATGCAGTCACTTGGATCCCTGATGTGTTCATAGGCCTGGAGTGGGTTTGTGCTGGAAGACAGGGATAAAATAACCCTCTGTGTAACAAGCTGCCTGTCTGATACACGTGATTTATTTCAGATATACAGGAATGGCCCAGAAGCCCCTGAGACTCTGGCTGTTCATTGGCTGCTTGCCCAGCACCCCACCATCTTCCACCATCTCTGTGCTGCAGCTACCACTGCTTCTAAAGTAAGACTGAATAAATCTGACAAAAAAACACAGTTTAGTGTCTTCATAGCTGCTGCACCTAAAGGTCAAAATGCTCTCAGAATGCCTCATTCTCAATTTACTCTTCCCAGATGAGTTTTTAAAATATTTTTCCCCCACAGACTGATTCTAGGTCTCATGAGTGATGAGCCCAAGGTGTCTGATTTTGTGTTACTTTACAGAGTGACAGGGCAGCAAGACAATCAACCTGGCTATGTTATTCTCAGTGCTTAAGGATGTAGGGTCAGTCTGTGCACTCCAGTAAAACCAAAGTACCAGGTTGCATCAGATCAGCTCTGCATGCACATGACCAGTGTCACCCTGACCCCAATGCCTGGTGGTCCTACAGCCCCTTCTATTGAGAACAAATCAGCAACCAAAGGAAAAGGATAGCTGTAGCCCTGAGTTGCAGTGAGCTGGCTCACTTAATTCTCTTCATGTTGCAATTGAAAATCTATTGTTTTTTGTTTAGTGTGCTTCTTTTTGTGGTTTACAATCCAGTTACCTGCTTCTGCTATCCCTGTGACTCCCACGCCCGGCCTTTTCAGTCCTCAGTGCTTCAGGTTACATCATCTGTGCCCCTCAGCTGCTCTCTGACATGGTTTCTCCTTTCAGCATATGAAGACCAATTAATTGGCTCACGTTTCTCCTAATCCCCCTTTCCATTTTTTCACATCTCCTCAGTGTACATTTCTTCTCTTACCAACGTGATCTGCAGCTGCTTTGGATGTTTTTCTGACCATCCTTTGGAAGATTCATGCTTCTGAAACTAGTGAAACTCTTACCTGCTCAACCTGGACATTGCACACATCAAAAGCTGCAATTCTGCTGCCTGGTGGTGATTTCCCAAGCTTCAACTCATGATCAGCACTTCAAGATCCTTTCCCAGTGTCCACTATTAGTGTTGGGGCTTTCATGATGGGAGAAAGAAGAGAGGGCTCTTCAGAGCCTCACTGTACTCCACTTATATTCAACATGTGTCTGACTGAGGAGTGACAGCAGAGCTGGAGCAGGGAGGGGAGCAATTTGCATCTGGTCCATATGCTACCCTGTGGTAGCATGAAGGAAGGCACCAGGGACGTCACCAGAATCGTGGTACCCTCTTCAAACACAATTAAACATCATTCTTGCAAGAGAGCACTGTGGTCTTGGGCTTAGTTGAGAGGGAAGGAGATGAAGATGAGTCCTTTGGGAGGGACAAAAGCAGGGCAATAACACCCTGACAACCTGCCTGCATCTCCCTCATTCTCTGGGGTGGCTGTAGAAAGTTAACTGAATAAAAAGGAGCTCCACTTAAGGAGCTGCTAAGCAGTGAGATGAGATGTTTATGGTTAATTAAATTAATGTGAAAGCTAATGACCTGACAGTGCAAGTCTCGAGTAACTTTATAATGTAATTAAAAGCCCAATAGGGAAGAGAGCTATGGTTATGCCACGTGTTGAGGAGCAGCTAGGAAGAGGGAGGCGGTGGATGGTACTGAGAGAATGTCTCCTCTGTTGTGACAAGGATAGAGACAGGCACGGAGAGTAGGACACGGGAGCAGGCTGCCAGGGAGGAGAGGTGAGGAACTTAGCGCCCAGGGGTACCCGGGCCATCCTGGATGAGGCAGTTCTGCTGATCTGACTATGCCAGCAACCAACGAACTTCCTTTTTCTATTCTTTTTCTGGATCCCTTAGAGATGTCGTGGTAGTCGGTGGCCAGGTCTTGGGGGCTGTTGTTACGGGACAAGCGCGGTGAGCAAAACCCAAACCTGGCGACAGAGCCCGCGCACCGACCCCCCGGCAGGATGGGCGAGCCTGGATCCCCAGCGAAGAGAAGGCAGCCACCCACGCCTCCCAAAAAATCCTGCCCTCCCCGGGGTCATGTTTCCTGCCTCCATTCCGGGGCGTGAGAGTACATCTCCCCCCGAGAGCGAACAGACGTGGGGCGAACGGTGTCGGCCGCCCCTTTAAGCAGGCGGCGGTGGGGCCGCCCCGCCGGCCGGGATAGGCCGGGGCGGGCCGGNCGGCGCGGCGCTACAGGCTCCGGTCCCGGTTGTGAGCGGCAAGAGCCTCCCCCAGCCCCGCCGCTCCCCGCTTGGCCGCCGGCGCCGGGCGGTGAGGCGCAGAGGCAGCGGCATGCCCAGGCGGAGCATCGCGGAGGTGAAGGTGCTGGACGTGCAGAAGCGGCGCATCCCCAACAAGCACTATGTGAGTGACTCGCCTTGGCTGGGGTCGTCCGGCTCCGGGCAAACAAAGGCCGGGCGCTGCCTGCCCGCCAGCGGCTCCGCTCCACAAGGGAGCGAGACGGGAGGAAGAGGAGGAAGGGGGCTGCGCTGCCCGCTCTCCTGCTCCCATCTCCGGCTTTCCCCGTGGGCATCACCCGGTGCCTCCCTCCGCCAGCAGGGAAGCGCTGCCTCTCCCCCCCTTGGACTGCCGATACTGGGGGGAGCGGGCAGGGACGCTGCCTTGCTGGGGTCGTGGTTAGAGGAGGCAGCCCCGCGGGTGACTCTGTGCGGGACACGCCGCGAGGTGCCCGTGACTTGTTGCGAGTGGGGTTTTGCTGGAGGGGTTACTGGGACAAAGGAGGAGGCGGTATCTCTTGGCACCACCGAGAGGTGCCCTGCGGCGTGGGGCAGGGGGTCTCTGAGACCTGTTGGCCGCAGAGTCACGGGGCAAGGGACTCCCCATCTCCTTCCGTGCCTGGGACAGTGCCACCGGCCCGAAGGTGTTCCCTCGTGTCTCCACCCCTTTCTTCGTGAGCTGCCCAGGCAGCACGTTCCTGCACGCTCCAGGGCATCCTCCCAACCACTGTAGGTTTATTTTTGAAGAAGGGGCTGAGTTTTTCCTTTTTTCTGTTACAATTTAAACTTTGGTGTGCTTCCAGGCAACCACAGAGAACTTGTGGGAGAATTCTGGCAATAGCTCTAAAAAAAAAAAAAGACCAAAATGTTCTCCCCACCGCGTTCGCCTCAGACCGGGGTGACCCAGTGACACACTGCTCGTGGCACGTTTGGAGTGCAAAGACATGGTGTTGGCTCCTGCTTGAACGTGGCATGTCAGTGGAGCCAGGCTCCCTGAGATCAGGGCCTTCTCTGGACACCTTGGCTGGCATGTGGCAGTGAGTGACAATCAGAGGACAGGGCAGTTGTAGCCAGGATGCAGGGGGAGGATAAAGGAGGGATTACTGCCCTCTCCTTGCATCCAGGAATATGATGCAGCTGCTGCCTCTCAACTCCTTATCACCTCTTCTTCCTCTCCTGTCCTGCCTGCGGCTTTATCAGCCCTGGCTGAGTGTGACCCTGGCTACAGACGTGCCCCTTCTTCCGGCCGTGTCCATCCCAGACTTGCTCGTTGTGGCTGGGTTACACGGCTCAGCTGGAGGAGCGTGTGTGTGAGGAGGTTTGCGGAGCTGTTTGTCTTGGCAGACCTGTCATGTCACTGTCAGGTCCTGTAACAGGGCTTGGATGGGGTCTCCCATGGCAGCTCCTCCACTCTCCCTTCTGGCCTTTCTCATTCCCATGGGTATGGGGGTTCCTCATACGCATCCAGATGGGGAGCAGAATCCTCACGGCTGGGACGTGCACTCCAAGTGCTGTACACCGTCTTTTTTTGGGCAGTGCCCCTGCTCACAGGGGTGAGGTGAGTGAAGTTGGGCATAACACAGATAATCCCTGTGAGGCTGGAGAACTGGGATGGGGGTGTGCTCTCGAAAGAGAGCTGTAAACAGAGGGCACGGAGTCAGTGCTCCCCGGGTGGTGGGTGGGAGCGTGCAGCAACGCACGGCCCATGACATCCAGCTGTGCAGCTTTACTGTTCACTCCCTTCTCACCCGGCCACTCGAGTTCCCTCCTGTTACCTTTCTCTGGACTGGTCTTGGCTTGAAAGCCGGTATGTAGAGCCAACAGCGCAGGCATCGGGGCTGAGCCCAGGGAGGGGCAAGCAGCAGCTCCCTGGGGCAGTGCTGGAGTGAATGGGAGCACTCGCCTTGTTTGAGGGAATCGATCGGAGCTCAGATTCACAAAGCCAGTTAATTATATGGAATCAAAACCTTCTTTTCTTTCTTTTTTTTTTTTTCCTTTCCTCCTCCTGCAGGGAGAGAGAGGAGGGGCAGCAATTCGCGGCTGAGTCATCTTTAGTCTGTATCTGCCGGCTCGCTGCAAACCCTCCTCAGCCACAAAGTGTGTATGTTAAACCTTTTCTGTGTGGCTTCTCATTGCTGAGCATAAATGTGCTCTCCATCCCCTGGGGCAGCTGCTTGCTGTCTCCGGGGAAGCTGGAGGAGCTTGTAGGCTTTTCCTCCTGTTTCCTCTGTGCTGGCCTGACCGGCAGTTGACCTGCACTGCTTGGGCTCCTCTCTGCGTCGGCGACAGACTATTCTTTGCTGGACAAAGGTGCAGTTGTGTTGGCTGTAGTGAGGCCACAGCAGAAAGTGATGAATTCCCGTTTCCCAGAAGAGTGAGGTCAAACTAGTGTTTCAAAGTCCTTATTGATGCCTGCGGTGGAGAGGGGCGGGAGGAAAGGCCAGCTCTATTCAGGTGGGGTTTGCCCATTACCTTGGTAATTGATACAAAAGGAGTTTCGTTGCCTAGGGAAAGAACTTATTCTTTCTTTCAGCTCTGATTTCAAATAAGAGGAACAGTATGGTCTCGAACTGAGGGGGTTCAAACTGAGTGAGGACCCAGCAAGGTGTTGGGTAGGGTTTGGGTAGCTGGGTGCCAGCTTAAAAATGGACTGGGCTGAGTGTCAGAGTTTAGCTAAGGACCCAAATGCAGCCCTGTGTCCTTGAATGTGTGTGTGTCCTTTTGAATGGCACTGGCTCAGATCCTGATGAAAGGGAGCATCAGCTCAGTGTGCTTCTGTCTCACTGCTTCTCATTGCATCTGATGGCCACACTTCTCTGGAAGTGAGTGCTTGTCATGTCCTTTGTCCATTCTTTGACCCTGGTGACAGCCCAGCACCTGATCTGAGGATGAGAATTTCTGGATGGGTTACTCAAAAGAATCCCAAGCCTGCTTAGAGACACTTGGGGAATAGGGTAGATGGGAATGGCCTCTTCTCCTTTGGTGAGCACTCAGCACCACTAGTAGGCATCAGGCTAAACTGCAATTTATAATAGCAGGGGATTCTTCCCCCTTGTGTGTTTTATTCCTTTCAGTCAGCCTTGTGCTCCTGGAAGGCTTTTGCTGCTGTAGTGTTGACATGGTGTGAGGCTCACATGTCTGCTCCCTTGCTTGTCAGACCAACTCTGCTCATGCACGTGGAAGGGCCAAGAGGGGAAGGGTAACTGAGTTTCTTTCTTTGAGTGTCAGGAGCCTCGAATTTGCTCTGCCTGCTGTGAAACCACCTCATGCTGTCTATCCTGCCGTGCCACCTCTCCTGGGCTGATGACCCTGGCTGCTTCAGCTGCTCTTGTGACATTTTTGTCTTTAAGCTTTTTTCATGGGCTATACCTGGATGGGGCAGTGAGAAAGGATCCATTTGCAGGTTTTCATTTCAGGATATGCTGCTCCGATGCTGTCAAGAGAGAACAACTGAGCTTGGGATCTCTGGCAGCCCACCATCCAGGTGGACTGCCATCCCTCAGGCAGTGATTGGAGGGTTACCCTATAGTGTGACATTTCCCATATAGTTTGGATTAAGTCATTACAGCTCATGCCCCTCTGGGAGAGTGCTGGAAAGGGCCTCCAGGGCCATACTGCAAATCTGAGAAGTCCAAGAGTAGTGTTTAAAAATAATCATTCAGGGCAACAGAGTAGCAGACTGTCATTTCTATGGTCTGGCCAAGTCTCAAATTCTGATAAATGAATGTTTATTCAGAAAAGACCCAAAACAAAACCATATTTGAAATGGACTAGATTTTCCTTTAAAGGTCTTTAGATGGGATCTTTTTATAGTTTTGTGTTTGTTATTCTCTAGTAGAAGTCCCTAAAATAAAGCTTTTCCGTACTAAATCCAGATTTTGGTTGTTTTTTTGCCCTTAGACAAGCTTCAGGCCCTTTCATTTTAATGCAGCTGCAAGTTGTATGTTTTGTTCCCTGAGTTCATAACCATGTCAATGAATTGCATCTTCATTTCTACTATCCTGTCTGCCAAGAGCACTTCCATACTTCATATAGTTTTAAATGGTTGCTTCAGAAGACAAACCAAAAATACACATATACATCCGACAGGGAAGGAAGAGCAGTGTGCTCTTTGGTTGTATTCGCTTATTGGAAAATCTGAGCTATGCTCTTGCAGGATGTCCTTTCTTGTCCTCTGTGCACACACATATCACTTTGAAAAAGGGAAATTTAAAGTGTGCAGCATACATTTTCTTTTTTTGTGCAAGCTCATTTAACAAGATTGAAAACTTGAAACAAAATGAATCCCCACATGTATTGAACCCCGTCATTTGTGGCAGCTGCCTTGCGGATGTAATTAACTGCGTGTTGGGATCTGGTGCCTAGATGATAGGATCTGTAGGTATTTTAAAACAAGCTTGATGGATAACACATTCAAAAAGTACACGTGCTGTATTTGTCATGTGGAATTTATGGTGTGATGGAAGTTGTCTTCTCTGCTCCTGTTCCTTGTAGTGGCAAGACCATTCATGGTTTCATTTGTTGGCCATCCTGATCTGGTTGCTATCTGGAATTGAGTTATCTGCTCCGAGAAGAGCATTTAAATGGTAAAAGGATGGCATCAGATTCTGTTGTTCTTCAGTGCCTTACATGGGTAAAATTGATGTCTTCTGAAGACCTTGTGTCCTGTGGACCTATGTGTCATGGTCCCCTGATTCCAGCTTGCCCAGCTGTGTGGGGACCTGGTGCAACATCACCTTGTATGGCTGCATTATTTTTGACATTGTGAATAATGCCGGTTGTTTGGCTTAAGAAAGATGCTGGGGGGGATGACTCCTCCTGTGCCACACTCTCTTGGGAGTGTGACTGTGCTCTGGGTATGGTGGGAATGTCCTGTGGGGAACCAAAGGAGCTGTGTGGGTCTAGATGGAGGAAAGAGGAGGCTAATGTGAGTAGTATGAAAACCATCTAGGGGCTGTTACTTATACTAGGAATAAAAGAGCAAAACCTGAATGTATGAAGTAATTCTGAAGCCAGTAAGCTGGAGTCTATGCCATGGCAAAGAGTTTCTGAGCATTGATGGCCCCCAGAGATTTGAGGGCTTTCCCAGCATCCTCAGCAGTGTTTTGCTGCTGTATCCTGTGGTTCTGCTGTATCTCACCTTGTTTCCCATCAGCTGACCAATGCTCTCCTGCTCGAGGGAGGCCACAGGCAGAGCACTAGGAGATTGTAACTGGTAGAAATTTGGCCCCATCCTTATGCCTGGCCCTGTGGTGCCACACAGCATAACAGAGCTGATTGATCCTTCTCCCTCTCCACCTCTTGAGAGAGTTGGGGCTTAAGAGAGCACTGTTGGCTTTGTGGATGAAAAGCAACGCTCAAAAGCAAATTTTTTGTTTTTCTTCCCTAGTTGTGTTACTTAAGGCTGTTGAAAATCTTGAATGTCAGAGTTTGGTGCAAGGGCCAAATCTGCCTGGCATGGGGCCACTGGGGTTGATGCAGCTCTGTAGAAAGCTGGTGCTTGTACACAATTCCAGCAGTGAACTTGAGTGTAGGGGCCATCCATTGCCTCTGCCTGCTCAGGGGGCTGGTGACCCTGATTCTTTGCAGCTTTGCTTTGGAGGGTATCTCTCTCTTCCGGCCAATTTGCGTAGCAGTGGGAAATGGGAAACAAATGGATCCATATGTTTGACCTTCAGTGTGACTGAGACCAAACACATGTTGTCAGGCTGAGAGGTCTTGTACAGGGACTGAGGGGTCTGTGCTGCAGCTGAATGGGGCTCAGTGGGTTATTGTTAGAGTCTCTAGGGTTGGTGTGGCCCAGAGAGCTGTACACCAGTGATTAGGAAGAAATGTTTTGGGGAGAATACAGTCAAAGGGAGGAATCAGAGGAAGGTGGGGGGTGGCAGCTTTGCCCAGCTACCCCTCACAGCTCTAAGCTGTTACTTCTGCCACTTCTCTTTGCTAAAGCCAGGAGACCACAGCAACAACCCCCAGGCCCTGCAGTTACTTCTGGGATTACTTCTCCATGCCTGTGCAGGTGTTGTCTGAACTGGTATCACCCATCTCGTGGTTCTCCCTGTCCACAGATCAGGAGTGAGGGGATGTCAAGGTGTCTGATGATGGATCAGGAGGCTGGCTGTCCCACTCTGAGCTCCAGTCCTCCTAGCTTCAGTGTCCCACAGCATGAGTTCCCTGCTCTCCCCTTCCCAGCCCCGCACGCCCACGGCAGTGATTGCTGATGGAGAGTGGCCAAGCACAGCAGCTCTTCGCCAAGAACTTTCTTTGTTTCCAGCCACCTCCCTCCTTTTTTTTCTTTTCCTCTTAGAGTTTCCCACTCCTTTTTCTATATTAAATCCCACTCTGGTTTGACTCGATCCCTCAGCTGCTTTGTTTTCTCTGTTCCTTTGAATTTCTCCGTGTTACTTACTCATGGTGCCAGCCAAAGCCAGGGTGCAAGGCTCTCACATTGCTTCCTCGTGTTTTGGGGTGCAGGGGAGTGTGGGTGGAATCAAGAGACTGATGCTTTTTCCCCTTCTACTGGCAGAAGATGCTTAAAATATGTGGAGTTTTCCACAGAGAGGTTTATTGTACATAGTCTCCCTGGACTGGAGACCACACAGGCTCAAACTCATTGCAGACAGCTCTGCCTCTGCTGGAGGCTGTTATGTCTGGCTTTGCCACAGGAGCTCTGCTGGGTGGCTGGGAACCTACCCTGATGCCCGTTGGTGGTGGGTGGGCAGAGCTGAGTGTCCCTGCAGCCCCGTGGAGGCATCTTTCCAAGTGACCACAGCATCACTTTCCACCCTGCCATCTGTATGGTGTGGTTGGTGTGGGAATGGGAGGGTCTTGGAGTTGGGATGCTTTGAGGCCAGAGAAGCTCAGGGATTGCTTCAGAGCCACCCAGGGAGTGCTGTGCTGTGCCAGGGAGGGGTGCTGGTGGGTTGTTGACTTGCAGGGCCATGTCAGTATGGGTGTGCTGCTCCTGGCTCCAGCCAGCATAGCTGAGCTTGGGGTGCATTTGCAGGCTCCTTCAGTTGTGGAGCTTTCAGGCCAGCCAGTTTTCTCCCCAAAGCCTTATTTGTGGGGTTTATGTGAGTTGGGATACTTTCTAAGTCTCCTTGGAAAACTTGAGAAAACTCCTATGGGAAGAGAGAGGCCTAATCTGTAGCTCTTGGTTTTCCTGCAACTTCAGTCTTTTTTCCTCCTCAAATTTAAACAGAGCAGGCTGATTCCCAGGTCGTGCATGTCCATAGTGTGTTTATGCCAGCAGTCCAGAAATAATTCTTCTAGGAGGTCACATGGCCTCATGTTTCAAGAACGGGAAACTGTTCCTGTTAGGGGTTTTTTTTTGGTATCTTAATTCCATTCCCTCAAGTCAGCTGCTTGATTCATCTCCTCTCTCTGGACATACTGATGTATGGAACAACGTGCCACTTGTGGAAGGTGCCAGGCTGAGGGCTTGTGAAGGACACTGGAGTCCATGGTGCCTTTGAGTGGTGGAAGTCACCAGGACCCATTGCTATCTGCTGCACCAAGGGTCTTTATCAGTCCCTGGGAGATTACTTCTGGAGTCTGACGGCTCCCAAGTCTTATGCTTGATACTATGGTTTTTCAAGAGGGGAAAAAAAAAAAGTTAAATATCTGGCTGCCCTTTCAGATAAAGATAATATGCACTGGCTTCTCATCTGTTCTCTGATTCTAGTCCCCGTGACTCCAGCAACACTGGATGTGACTCCAGCTGTGAGTCTGAGCTGGCTTCTTCAGCTCCTTGCACTTCTGATGATGCCTGATGTGGAAGCTTGTACCCTGTCTGGGAGTCTTCCTCTGGCATTCACCTCTGTGAGTTCCCTGTGTGTCCCCTGGGGGCTGCCAAGCCCCTTGCTGCAATGCAAGGTGACTGGCAGCTCTTGGTGACAGTTCTGTTATGGCTGGCCAGGTGCCATTTCCTTTTTTTTTTAGTACCCTGCCATTTTTTGACAGTTCTCTTATGAGGGTTTTCAGTCCCACATTTCACCGTCCCTTTCTCCTTTGGAGGTGCTTCTCCAGTGATGCTGGGCAAGAGGGTGGTGGCAGGCATTGGGTTATACCAGGGGGACAATTGAGCCTGCAGTGTCCAACTGGCTGGGCTGCAAAATTCCTGTGGCCCAATTTCTAATGAGACCAAGGAGAGTCCTGGCCAATGAAGGTCCTGATGATAAACTTCTTGAGCAGTCTTTTTAAGTAGTTGATGTGTGTCCAGTTCCTTGTAATACATGGAGCTGGAAAAACCCAGGGAGTCTGGGAGCCAAATCCTCATGGTATCTGTGGGAGTTCAGCCTATGTGAAGGATCTGATCTGCTTCTGCCTTCCAAGGAACAGGAGCACAGGGAGCATTTGGCATTGTGTCAAGTGCTTCTCTAGCCTGGCATTAAACAACATCTACCTACACCTCCAGAACTGTTCCAGGAGCTCTGCACCACCTGGAAAAGCTCCCAGGGAGTGGAGGGGAGGTCTTGTTCCCTTGCTTTGGCTTTGCAGTTGAGGCAAGGCTGTCCCACCAGGAACAACCCTGCTCTGTAACCCCTCCTGCTCTAAAACTGCTTGCTGCATTGTGGGCCTGCTGTGTCCCAGCAGAAGGGCAGGACGAGGAGTCATGGGAGGCTGAGGGTGGATTAGTAGGGCTTTCTTATTCTCAAAATCCTACTTTTGAAATTATTTGAGTGTCACTGAAAGTTCTGTACTCTTCCTCTGTGCCTTGAAGTAGGACAAATGCCATGAGCTACATCTGAAGGATTTCATGAATAGCAGCTATGCTCCCCTGACCTGTGGCTGAAACGAAGCTCAGGAGGGTTGAGCCTCAGTGATTTCTGCTTGTTCCAAGACTCTGCCTGGCCTGTTGCCTTCAGGCATCAGACCTAATAGAGGGGATTGACCTGACACGTGTGCACCAACGTATGCCAGACCCAGTGGAGGCTGGAGCAGAGCAAGAGATGGAGGTTCTCAGGCTGCAAGTGGGGCAGGGTAAGGCATCCTTTCCAAAGGGAGGGAGGGGAGCCACCAGTTCCCAGGTTTCGCCGAGTCAGCTAGTTCCCTTCGTGGTGCAGAACCCACCACTGGCCTGCAAGGTCTGTAAATATTTAGGTAGCCCTGCCTGTTGGCTTTGGCCATGGGCCCAGCCCACGTGATGGGGTTGCAGAGTCCCCCTCCTGCATCTGGCTGCCCGCCCACCACCTCCTTGCCATCTGCTTGGCTCTCCCCACCCCTCAAGGGAACAGTGAGATAAGATCTGATCTGTTCCCATCTGTGCTTCTTGTGGGTGCTCATCCGTGAGGCAGCTCCAGCTGCAGCCCCAGGAGATCCCCTCACTCTTTCCATGAAAAGGGCCTGCTGGTGGATTTTCTGTGTTATTTCTTTGAAGGACTATAGAAATTGGAGCTGGAGAAGACCCATGAAATAACTGTTTCCACATGCCCTCACCCACACAGCTGGGCTGGGGAAAAGGCGGTCCTTGGAGCAGCCTCTGCTGGACAGGAGGTTGCAGGAGTGGGTATCAGGGTAGCTCCTACTGGGACAAAATTGAGTTTATTTGGGCTACTGCTTCATGGTGGGTGATCCTCACAGGTCATGGTGCAGTGGCAGGTAAGGAGGGGAAACTTCTGTTTTCAGAATTTTCTTGATGATTGAAAGTGTTTTCCAGAAGCACCTAAGACAAAGGAATGTGTAGTGCTTGTATTAGCTTTGTGCTTCATCACCTCCAGTCCCTGTGAAAACCTTCTGTAGGTGGCCAGCTGCACTGCTCTTCCCTTTCAAAATCTGCACTCGTCTTTTCTCCTTTCTGGTGTCTTTTTTATCTTTAGGACAGCAGGGATTGGATTAGGTATTGTCAGAGACCAAGATCTGTGATGGTTTTGGTCACTTGAACACCTCGGTAGGATGGGTTGTTAGTGAAGGACAAGGGATAGTCACAAGCAGAGAGGAACACAGCTTTGCTGAAGCAGAGCAGCTCTTCTGCTTTTCACAAGTAGGTGAGGAGGTGTCCCCAGAGACCTTTCTGCTGCTCAAATGTGATGTGCAAGACAGTATTATCCAGACTCCTGTGAGATCTGCATTTCAGCAAAATAGGAATGAGCTTGTTGGTTGGGAGAAATGCTCTTTCCCCCAATTGTGAAGGGTATAATTAAGTGTGGTGTGCCCTCACATCTCATGGCTTTATTACTCTTAAGAGCTTTGAATTCATTTTGGCTTGAGCAAATCCACATCCTGATTAAAATCCCAGTCTAATAAGCTGTTGACTCCAAATAAAGGCAGGATAGGAATAAACAGTGAAGAAAAGTTGGCTCTTCCTCCTGCCCCAGTGGAAGGCTTTCTCCGGGCAAGCAGCCAGCAGTGATATAACCCTGTAAAGTGCTATGGACTGGTAAAAAAGTTGGGATATCAGCTGAGCTTCCAACCAAAATGAGCTCATGCTGGCCTGCTGGCAAGTCCTGGGGTGAGGGTAGCAGCAGTTTGTAGGCTCTCTTAGCATCAAGTTAACGCTTGGTTTCCACTTGGTGGTGACTGTATGGATGCTGTCAGATTCTTCACAGGTCATGGCATATGACTTTGGCTGTTTTCATTTCAAACTGTGGTCAGCCAAGTTGTCCATGACCTACTGAGATCTAGAAGCATGTACTCTGTCCCAGTGCAGAGCACTCATCAAGCCATGTTTGGTGGTGAGCACAGTGTCCAACTCTTGTAGCAAATCATGGTCCACCCGGGTCTTCCCAGCTACTGCCAGGGCTGTCTTACAGGAACCCTTTGTTTTCTTTGTGTAACATGCAGAAACAGGTTCTTCAACTCAAAAGAGAATTTGTGAATGAAAGGAGAAGACTGTGTTTGTCTGAATAAGGCCTGTGAGGTGATGCCCAGCAACTGTTATTTCATTTGGGAGAGGGTGGTGATGCTGGTAACACCCAGCCAGCACACAGCAAGTCAGCAAAGTACTTGCAGCTGTGTTTGGGCTAATCAGCTGGTTTAGTAAATGTGGTCATTGAATTGCTGGGTTGAATGTACTGAGGTTCTTTTTTCAACCAGTAAAATCTTCATTTTGCTGCCCCATTTTCTGTCTTAATTTGGAAGTGATTCCACTGAGAAGAGTTTGTGGTTCCTCAGGAGTCTCCTCACCTTGGCAGGTCACGCTGCTTCAGGCCTTGGAACAGTGAAGTGACCTTTCGATTGGATTTTTAGTTCAGCATTCAAGAAGGTTTGATGAGCTCAGATGATTTAGTGCTGTGCAATCCATTTGAGTCTCTTGTTATTTGAATTTCCATATTGGACTGGGATGTTGGTCACATTCCAGTATCTGGAAAAATGTGCATTTGAGTGGGAAACCTCATGAATCTCTTCAAGAATTCTGTTTTAAATAGCAAGACATCAGCATCCTAAGAGCCTTCTTGCTTCGTTATGTTAACTTGAGTTCCAGTGGGTCACTTCACCTGGGCTTCTGAACGTTTTGTTCCTGCTTCAGTGAATCGATCCAGGAATTTGTGGTGGAAATAAGCAGGGTGTGGGAATTAGAAGAAACATTGAACATGTTGTTGTTCTGCTTAGTCAGTCTGTTATCAGTTAGCGAAGGTCTAGATTTGCATCAGTTGAGTGTAAAGCTAGCATCTTGTCAGGGGTCATCTTTGGTTTCTGTGAGCAACAAGTGAGGACTTCAGATAAGCAATTGCACAATTCTGTTATTTGCTTGTTGTCTTTCATAGGAGAATAAAAAAAGTGTCGGGTGGGTTGGATTTTTTTCTTTTGCATTTATCACAAGTTAAAGTCTGATCATATGGTCTGTGAATAACCTGCAATTATTAGGTATGATTGTGTAGTGTTTCAAGGAACAGGAGGATAATATGTACCCCAGCAAGTTTAAGTAAATAAAACAGATTTTTGAGCATTATGGGTTTGAGTTCTTGGAAAACCCAGACCCAGTGGTGGTGGCTCACTGCAGGCTGCAGCTTTGCAATCTCTCTGTCAAACCTGATGCTGCAGCCAGGGGTGGGATAGCCAAAGCGTAGTGATTAACTTGTATTTTGTGTGTCTAGTTTTCTGTGGAAAAACTCTGTTTTTCCACAGAAGTGCCCTTTCACATTTTAGCATTTAGTGGACAGTTAAGTTGTAGCAGTGGAGCTTAATAATTTAATCTTACGTATTTTCTAGTATTTATGAAATGACTTTAAGTGTTCCTCTGAACTTCACTGGTTGATTGATGCGTAGCCATGGGGATAGCATTGGCAGTGTTAGCAGAGTTTGGGTTGTGGTATGGGTTGCATTGCTCCTCTCTGATTTCTTCCTATGTTTCCTGCAGGTGTACATCATCAAAGTCACCTGGTCCAATGGCTCCACAGAAGTCATATACCGGCGGTACAGCAAGTTCTTTGACCTGCAGGTAAGCATTTTGCCAGCTCTTGAGGTTTTGACATTGGAAGCTGGGAAGCTGTGATTGGTTGGGATACCTTACACTGCAGGTGCCTACCTCAAAATGTTTTGGCATGAGGAAACTTACATGCAATTTTGGTCATCTTTGAAAAAAAGCAAGAAAAGGGCAACTTCAAAAGGTGGACTCTTAAGGTTAAAACCTAGCTGCAGCTCTCTGGACTAAATGCACATGGGGCTGCATAAGCTGAATTGCTCCAAAAGAAATCCATGTAAGTGGAACACTCCCTGTTGGGTTTTCTTGTTTGCTCTGTGGAGTATTTTGTTAGTTAGGCCTAAATTCTATTCCTGTGGGGATAACAGTGCACCTTTCCCAGTTGCTATCACAGTGAAACAGGACTGCTGGTGAAAAGTGCAGATTTCCTGGGACTAAGTCCCTCTGGCTGGTGTTTCAGGGAACCAGCACTGGGGAAATGCCTGGTGCAGAGCTGTGCCAGCCTGAAGGGCTGCTGACAGCAGCTGCTTTAGCAATCACCTCCTGGTCCAAGGGGGAGAAGAGGAAAAAATGGAGCCAGGAGGGCTGGAAAGGCAATTGGGACAGGTTTGGTTGCAGGAAACTGAAGCTGGTGTGCTGGGCAAGCAGGCAAAGGGTGTTTTCCACCCCCTCCTTGGTGGAGATGAGCCAAGGGGTCTGGCTGAGCTTTATGAGCCAAAACACAAACTGAGCTGCTGGAACAGGCTCTGGGGCAGATAAGAAAGGAAAATGCATGAAGTGATCTATGGACCAGCAAGCAGCTGCCAAAAAAGTCACTGGCATGTCCGTCCTGGCCTGTGCATGGGACTGGGATTGAAGCTGGCCACCCTCTGCCTCCAGCCACTGCTCACGTGAACGTGAACACAGCTACGTGCATTATTCGAAGGGTTGCTGTGGTTGCTCAATATTGCTGCATCCAGATACACTGTATTTTTAGTGCTGTATTTGTTTTGGGCGAAAAAGTTTCTCCAGGATTCTCCATGATTCCCTTGCCCAGCAAACCCCGTGGGAGCATGAGTGGCTTTCCCAAGTTCAGCTGGCTTCAGGTCAGCCTGGGACTATTTGAAAGAGGTGCTCACATTGTTGGTGCCCTGTCCCTTGCCCAGCAAAGCACCCTCTGTATTGCCGTGGATGTGGCCATGAGGGTGAGCACATTCAGTAAGCCCTGGCCTGCCAGCAGGAGCATGGCTTTGGCAAGACCCTGGTTATCCTTAAACCATGCTGCTGCCTTGGTAGGGTGGCACAGGCAGCTGCTGGAGCACTCAGGGGTTAAGCTGTGTGCAGCTGCTTTTGTAACCAAGGAAATATTAAAATAAATAAACAGGGAACAGCTGCTGGGCAGCAGCCAGTGCTATGAGGAAATGGAGCTCAGTGCTTCCTTCTCCACAGCATCTTGTCTTTGCTGGTGCCCCAAGGTGATGACCAAGCCCACAGCACCATTTGCTGCAAGAGGAGAGTTCAGTATTTTGGGGTCTGTATGTGATAAATGGTGCTGCCAGCTGTTTCCCTGGGATGCTTTGGTCCTCATGGAGAAGGACATGGAGGGAAATATTATCGGAGGGAAATATTATCTGTCCTGTCTCTTCTTCCTCCCCTTCCATCATGGCTGAAAGTTCTAGATGGAAAACTTCCACATTGGAGGTTGTCTGCAGCCAGAGGCTCAAACTGGCTCTGCAAAACACCCTAGAGCATCTTTAGAGACAGGGATGCTATATATGTATGTCACAGTGCAGACTGGAAAGTTTAAAGGGAACATCTCCACTCTTCCCTGTTCCCTGTAGCTTTTTTCTTAAAAAAGGAAAAGAAAAAAGAGAGAAAAAGTAACCACTCCTTTTTGGCTCTGTTGAAAGAGTGAATGAAATTGTGGTTTCTCCCTTCCTTCCCTGTTATCGCACATGCTTCCTGGTGTCCTTATTTTAAACTCGTGGTGCAGTACAGTGGAAATTGGATTGAAAGGCAGGGAGTGAAACAGATCCGCTTAGTACAGTGGAAAAAAATGCTCTAGGTAGGCTTGGTAACGTTTACCATTGCTGGAGGCCTTTATTATATGACTGTTGGATGATTCTATGCCAATTTTAGCTCTTCAGGCAGAAATTTTCCATGCTGGAAATTATTCATGCCTCTGGTTATTAATAAAAAAAACCAAACCAGCCCCCCACAAAATAACTGATTGAATGAAATGGCATGGCTGCTTCTGAAAATACAGTAAGAGGGGAAAAATATTTTTCCCATATCTGGTTCTGAATGATCTTTTTGATGATTGGAGGAAGAACTGGAAACTTGAGTTGCAGGTGATCCCTGTGTCAAGAATCTGTCTTTCATGTTCTCCAATGAAAATCCATCTAAATATATTCATACACTGGGCACTGAGCATGTTTGGGTAGAGATATTTGTTAATTTAATATCTGTGTTCCCAGTGATTTTAGCTGCATTTTCCAGGCTCCTGCCAGGAGCTAAGCAGGGCTTTGTTTTCTCAGTAGCAGTTCTGGCTATATTTGGGTGAAGGTTGGTGCACCCTTTTTCACTGTTGGTGACCCCCCTGCAAAGCATGAGAGGGGAGAAGAACTTCTTGGAGCAGAAGTGAGAGCTGATGAGGACCATGGTAAGGGCTGCTGTGGTGCTGCATTTCAGAGCAGCCCAGGAAGAGTTGCTGGGGATTTTCTCCTGATATTCCCTGTGGGGTCACAGTGAATCACTTGTCACTTTCCATTGTGGACAAACAATTATTTTAGGAGTAGGGCCAAGTTAAACACATGCACACTTAGCACTGACAGCCTCACAGGCTAGCCTACTCCCACAGCAGATAGAAGGCAAAGTGTCCTTCCCTCCCCAACCAGGCAGGAGTGGCACTCAAAACACAAACCACCAGCTCATCTGAGACAGGGATGAAACCTGAAGTTGGCCCAGTTCTGGTCTCTGCCACCATCTGGACACAGAGATGTGAGACCAGTCACATTGCCTGTGTTGGAAGAGGGAATGTCAGAAGCCACCTTGCTTATCACAGCAATGCCACAGGTTGTGCTGTTGTTTGCTGGTTCAAAGTTTTGTTTGAATACTGCAAACTTCCAGACCTTGTCTCTTTGGCTGTCACTGATACCCAAGACTGTCCCTCTTCTGCAAAACTCCTGGCTTACAGCTCATCACTGTAGCAGCCTTTGCAAGCACTGCCCCACTTCTCTGAGTGTGGCAAGACCTCCTCCTTATGCCATTTTCATTCCTTTGGCCACACCGTAGACCTTCCACTGCTCATGCAGGAGATTGTCACCTCTTCTGTAAGGGCTGAGGATCCACACTTGCTCCCCAACTCAGCCTGTGTGTCCCAGCACAAGGCACAGCCTGCTTCCTCCTGGACCCAGTCCAGCTTTTTGAGCAAATGAAGTGATGTCCCTAATCCCTTGGGAAATGCACAGGTCATAGGCTTTCCTGCTCTGGGATCATCACAGGAAAGCTCAGCAAACCATGCCCGGCAGTGAAAGTGGGAAGGGAATGCTTAAATCAAGGAATACTTCTGTCTCCTATGCACTGCTCAGTACAGGAGGAGAGACCATCAGGGACCCAGGCAACGTTCAGTAGCAATTTTATGGTGTAGATCCTCTGTGCTCTGGTTCCTGCTGTCTCCATAAATGTCTCCCATTGTGCAGCAGTTTACACCTGAGCAACTTTTTAGTGATTAAATCCCAAACCCTAGATGTAATTGTAATTCTAAAGTTTAAGACCTCAGGTAGCCATGTGATTTGTAGTAAATTTGTAGCTACAAATACTAAACTCAGTTCTGCAAGAATCTCTTGGCTGGAGGAATAATTTCCTTTAAATAGGACTGAGGTTCTTTCATAACAGCCAGTGTGCCAGATGTGTGCAATTGGGAGCAGATGGATGCTGTTCCTAGGAAATAAAGGCAATAAGATTTATAATCACCAGGATGCCAGTTGTATTCTGGACGTTAATTGGGGCTGGCAGGTACAGTGGAAACGTTAGATGGCATGGAAGCTGGTAATGAGATATGTGAGCAGCTGTCTCTGGTGGACAGAGATAGAGGATCAGGGTCTTGTATGCCTGAGAGATGCTTCCCACCCTGTGGGCAAGGGAAGAATCATACAATGAATACAGAGCTATCTTGGATCACATCAGATGCATCACTCAGGAGGAGGTTAAGCATGTCTTTTTGGAGGGAATCTCTTGAAATCATTGGCTGTAAGGAGCAGCAATGTTGGTTAGAGAACAGATACTGACTTGTATTTTGTGCTGTATATGGAAGCCCCAAAAAAGAAACATTTTTTTCCCGTTCGGTAATTATGAGCTCATCAGCCATGATGGTAGTAATTTCAAGTCTTCATGTGACCAAGAGGCACCATTGTCTCACCACACTCCTAAAACATCCTTACACCCAAACTTGACCCTTGTTACACCTTTTCTGTTACTACCAGAGTCTTGTGCTTTCCTGCTCTCTGTCTCTGTGGCCTACTCTGCCTTTCTCCTCTCCAGCTCCACACCCTCCTGCACTAGGAGACTTTGCTTGGCTTTTTTCAGTCCTGTCTTACTTTGTATCCTGGACACCAAAGCTCAAGAGCTGGTTGTAAGCTGTGATGGAGCTTGGTCTTAAACCTCCCACTTGGAGCAGGCTGGGTCATTAATGCTGTGTCCTGCTTTCTTACCACCTAAGTAGTGGTTGTCCTCTGGCAGGCACCTTCAGGCCCTTAAAAGTCAAACTGTCATTCAGTGTTGCTCTCCCTGGGGACAGGTTACCCAAAGGCTTTTTCCTTGCAAGCAGAAAGCTTTCTTCCATCCTTGTCCCAGACAAGGAAGAGAGTGAAGCTGCGTGGATGCTCCTCGACAGGGAGATTCTGGTTTGAGTCAGGGGATGAAGATGTGCTTTAGGCTGGAGTAAGCTGCTTGGTAAGCTTACCTGCATCATTGAGAGGCAGAAAAATGGAGAATTTTAAGCAACCATAGAAATTTCTTTGGCTCTCTCACACGCTCTTTTCTGCATGTGTGTGGAGTGTGCTTCCCAGTCCTCCCATTTGGCCATATGTTTAATGAATCCTTCAGGTTCTTAGCTGGAAACTTTAAGCTTTGACCCACCTGGAACGATGTCATCTTGGAGAGAGTCCTGCAGCCCTCAGGCCAAAGCTGTGTGTCTAAAACACACCGTAAAAAAAAAGGGCTGTTGAAGTGGTGCCTACTTTTATGAGAAAATTGGCAAAAGGCAATGGTCTCTGCATGTCGTCTGGACGTGGATGACAAATTAGTACTTCTGGAGGGAATTCTTCACCTGTTGTGTATGTGCAGCCATGAGGCAAAGACAGGGGGAGGGGAAAGTCCTTGTCTTAGTTATTCAGACCGGTTTTTAATGTTAAATCAGGCTCAGAAGACGCTAGCTGGCACTTGGAGGGGAATTGTTCTCATCAGCCATTTTTATGCCATTGGGCTCTTGAAAAATTAATAGAAGCCTTGTGGGTTATTGCAAATACTGAGTCCCAAGCCCACCTTCCTCCTTCTCCTCCTACTCCTCCTCCTCTGCTCTCAGTTGAGCTCCTGGCAGGGCACACAGTTCACAAAGGTGAAGTAAGTGTTATCTGAATTCTCCAGATATGGAAAGCAAGGGCAGGCGTGCTGAGTAACGTATCCCAAACAGCACAAGGCTCCTTCAGGTGGAAACACGAGGTGAAAGGAGGCACTGCTTGGATTTCACCCCACTTCTGGGTCCTGCCTATGCCTGGCGGCCTCTTTGAAGGAAAAGCCCTAAGGCAGCTCAGCGGGAGATGGACATCTTTTTGTGTCCAGGGACTGTAAACAGAGTTCTCTCAATAGCTGTTTCATAAGAGTGATCTTATTTCAACACTTTGGGGATTTCTTTTTTTTTTTTTTTCTCCAGGATTTACAGAGTTCAGCAGAATTCTGCACAGTTGCATGTGCAGTGTACTTCATGTTTTCACCCCGCCACAAAAATAAATTGCCAGGATCTTGCTCTTAAGCAGCTGGATCATGAAAGTCGGACCCTTGCGTGATCCAGGGCAAGAAAAAACCCACAGCTTCCTTCACTGAGGCTCCTGTTACAAAGCACCACGAGTCTTTGTTCCTCTGTGCCCAGACTGCACTGAGAGCCACAAGCTTAAGAGCAATATGCAGGAGTGTAGAAAAGGTGAATTGCCATAATCTAACTCAAGAGAAGAAACAGTATGCATTAAATAAGGGCTTCTTCTGTCTCTGTAGCAGAAACAGCTGGTATTTTTCCAGTAGTGCATCAAAGATCTTCATCATTCTCCTCCTCTCTCCATCCACAAAGGACACATAGAGCCCAATGCACTTCAGCCTAGTTAAAAGTTGGCTCCTTGCTTTTTTTTTCCTCACTCTGTCTCCAAATGACTCCCATTTATAGCTTTCCAGCATTTGGCAGCCAGGAGCCAGCACATTCTCTTGTGTGCTAGTGCCAAGGCAGGTCAGTGAAGTTAGACTTGGCTGTAGCTGGCACACGATGAGCTGTGGTGCCTGGCAGGAGAGCAGGGTGGTGAGCTGCTGAAAGCCCAGCCTGCCTCTGGGGACAGGCAGCCCATCCTGGCCAGGAGCCAGCATTGGATGAAAGTTCCCAGGGCAAACGCACACCTGGGTGACTGTGGCCACACTGAGCAGCTTGTGTCTTCAACACGAATGATTTTCAGTTCTTGTAGCTAAAGCCTTTCTCAAGAAGCTAGTGGCAACAGCACTAGATTATTTTTAGGCATTAGAAAGAAATTCTTCTCCATGATGAGACATTGCAACAGAGGCATGGTGGAGGCCCCATCCCTGGAGACATTCAAGGCCAGGCTTGATGAGGCTCTGAGCACCTGATCTAGTTCAGGAGGTCCTTGCTTACTGCAGCGTAGTTAGACTAGATGAATTTTGAAGGTCCCTCCCAACACTATGATTCTATGATTTTTGCTTTACTTGGTTATTTATTCTGAGCCAATGGGCAGTATTCATGCTTTCCTTTTGTTCTGAGTGTGCAGCTCCACAGGCAGTATCTGCACTCTGGCCACGTTTCTGCACTTGTTCTTGTCTCCAGTACAATTTTGCTTCTTGCTGTGAGACCCAAGGACTCTCTGTCACCTCCTGGCTCTCCTCTCTGCCTGTTCCCGTCAGATGGCCCTTTCTTTTTCCCAGGCACATTGCCTGGCACCACGTGGTGAAGGTGGCAGCAGCTCTTGAGCCCGTGTTCCTTTCATTCATCCATGTTGGCACCACCTGATCTCCTTCTCTCTGAAAACCTAGCAGAGCAGCCAGAGGAGATGGCATTTTCAGCCTTTGCTTCCCAGCCCTGGGGGAAGTACATCCAACATGAAGAATCCTCAGTGAGTTCGATCCAGAGGGGAGCTGGTGCTGAGCAGAACTTGTGGAGAGAGGAAGCAGAAAGATGGGGTGGTTAGAACACTCTCAGTTCTCTGGGGACGGAGCTAAATTCCTTATCTTGACAATCTACTGCAGTTTTATTTGGCGAGACTTTCAGTAACGCGGTGTTTAAAACTTGTCCTTTAAGTTGAGGGTTTATGCTCTTCTTCCTGGCTCAGGAATGAGCTAAAGCCCATTGTCTTGATAAAAAAGCACTGGAGATTTATCTGCTCCATTGCTTGGAGGGCTGAGCCAGGATCCCCAGGAGGACAGGAGCCTCACAGACAGCCCCTCTCCTGCCCACAGCCTATGGAGGGGGAGCCTAGGGAGGTGCCCAGGGCCCTGCCCTCTACCTGGAGCCTGTTGTGGCCAGGGGGTTTTGATGAGATTTGCATGGGTATGAGATGACACCACAGCCCCAGGGTCTCTTCTCTGCTCTTAATCAATCTAATGCAGCTCAGCTTTCTGGTGGAAAGACCTACAATTTATACTATGTGGCAGTGACCCTGGATCTGAAATGAACCATTCAAGCTGACTGATGCTATTAGAGGAAGAGCTGGATAGTGAGAGCAGTAAATCAGTGAAAAAGAGTCTGTATCTAAGAGTCCTGGATTTTCAGTAAAATGTCTGTGATCCATTTACCTCAGTAAATCCATGATACAGTACTGACCATAGGTGTGCTGTACACATATTGTGGGAGTGACAGAATCTGTGCAGTTTGATGAGGGGGAGATGGAAATAAGAGCTGTGAGATGCAGAGAGAGATGGTGCTTCAGGGCTTGTCCTGCCCTTGCAGAGAGAGGTGGTAGAGCTGAAGGGATAACGTGTTTTTCTGCAGTCTTGATTTCTCACTTCTTTTCTGTGCCTTTCATTTGATTACATCAGGCTGTGGCAGGTCTACTACAGTGCTGTAAATCACTGCTCCCACACACTGGCTGTGGAAAGCACCTTCAGTGAAGGGCATCTTGTGGTCTTGGAGTCCCTCTGCCAAGCGAGGTGTGGACTTCTGCAGTGATCTCCTGGAATCCTGGTGGGTCTGGGGACAAGTCAAGATTTAACTTGTGTTCTGCTCCATCTGAGAAGTAATTCTCCTTTCTTCTTTTTTTCCTTTTGTGTTTTTTTTTCCCCCCTCCTCTTATATGCTGTCTGCCCTGAGGTTTACTTCGTTCCTTGTTCCCATCCCTGAGATCCAGCAGAGACTTTTCCTGGGTACGTGGCAGGCATCCTGTGGGAGGGATGAGGAATGAAGGTCTGTGCCAGCTGCAGCAAGGCTGCTTGATTGGCTGGACCAAGGAGACTTCTCAGGGAGAGAAGGATGGGTGTGCAGGATCTGCCCTTCCTCCATGATTCATGCCTTCCAGCTGGGAGGAAGGGACATCATTAACCAGAAAAGAGAGAAGGACAAACATAATGTGGTGCCACCAACATGTGGAGGGTGGAGGGCTTCAGGAGCTGGCCTTTCCTCTCCATGGTGCCATGGTGACTCCTTGATTTTTCTGACAGCTGATGAAGTTTTATTTCTCCATCACACAACCCTGGTCTGCAGGCTGCTTCTGTAACCCCTGTTTTTTGGATGGCTTTACTGCTGTTATCTAGGACTGCAATGTGAGCAATAACCTATGTGAAACATGCTCCCTTGTGTTCTGTCAGCATGAGGACAGCCAACATTTTTCCCTGTCTCAATTCCATCTCCCTGAGCCTTTCTGCTTTACCAATACCATATCAGTGGGAGTGAGTCACTGAGCAGTGGTTTAAAAATTATGTTTATTACTGTCTTTACCTGGCAGCATGGAAAATAGATCTCGGAGATTAAGTTTGGGAGGTTTAATTATGGTTGGTGAATTTATTGCATTAATACTACCTTTGATAGAATATTTAGGGTTTGGGCAGGAAAAAGCTTTCATTAGAATGCAGTTTCTCAGTACTGATGCCATATTAAATTAGCCAATCCAGGGATATTTTAGTATGCTAAGTGCTGTTGAACATCTTATGGTGAATTCCTTGTCCTTCTGTAAGGCTGAGCTTGGTGATCACTTACTGTCAACCATGCTCTAGTACATGACCTTTTTGAAGAAGATACTATCTCATAGCAGACTTTGAAGAATGTTTCCCTCAGAGATCTGTTTTGGATCCCCTTGGGAGCTAATCCTCTCTCTCTGTGAGTATAAAGTGGCTCGGAAAGTGCCAGGAATGAGGAGGGTGAAGGTCAGACCTCTCCCTTCCTTGCACTGCAGGTGAAGGTTCAGTTGGTTCAACTCTATTGTGCAACTTCACTCTTGGCTAGGTGGCCAGTTCATCCTGGACACACAGAGTTATCAGTGGAGGTTGGTGGAGGTTCAGCCTCACAGAATGCAAATGTTGGTTTTCTTTTCGGAAAAAGTATTGCTGAAAAATGGAGTTCATGCAACTTTTTAGGACGTTTAAGTTGCTAGCAGCAGGCTGTGCCCCTCTACATTCATGGGGAGTGATGAAACAGGAAGCTTCAGCATCTCTGGTGGGGATCCACAATCCTGGAGTTCTCACTTGATGTCAGTCAACGGAAAGTTGCAATTCTGTATTTTTCAACTGCAGGCTTACATGCTAAAAACAGCTGATGAAATGAAGAAGGCTTTGTGTTGGGCCATGCAGAGGGCCAGGCCAGCTGGGAAGCTGTGCAGCTCTGCAAAACAGTCAAGTTTCCTCGTCCTGAGGTGGGAGGAGAGTTAATGTGTAAATTTCAGCAAAAAAGCTCAGTTCAATATGTGTAAAATGTTCTCTTGGTTTTCCAGCATTAATTAAAAAGAAAAAAGCTTTCACCTTGAAGAGTCACTTAAAATGTAAAGCAAAATCGTTATCATTTTAGCATTTAGCTTTCACTGTTCAAATTGAAACGTTAATTGAAATGGATACTTGTCTGCTGATTGTTCTTCTTGGCAAATCAGCATTTTCCAGGTCTCCTCCTCTCCCTCTCCCATCCCTCCACTCAGCTCAGGAAAGAAAAAAGTCCAATTGGAAGGTTACCAGGGAACTCTGAGGTTTCTGTCAGGGGGTGACTGCTCCCCACCTGCTTTCAGCCCCAAACATATTTGAGCAACTCTTTCTCTCTTCTCTAAAATTAGGGTGCTGTCAAGGTTTGTACTTCTTGGAGTTTAGTTACTCTGGAAAAACTTGACATTGCTTACTTTCCCTCTTCTTTTGTGTCCTAAAAAAGCATGTGCTGCTCTTAAGTAGATGGTTTAAGCTGAATTTTGTGTGAAATCTTCGTTCTGGGTTGTGACACTTTTCCTGCTGCTGCAGCTTCTCCATGTGCCCCTGTGTTCACTGGCTCTGGACCCTAGGAAAGGGTGAATATCATGGATTAGGATGGCATTCCTGCTGGAGTTACATTGCATCTCATGCAGTTCCAGAGGCTCCCCACGCCCTGAGTCTGTGAATGGGGCTTGCACAGCCCTTTCCTGTTAAGTGCATTAACTGGTCCTTAAGCCTGGAGGCTGGTCCCCTCTATCAGTCATCCCTTAATGGCAGTGTTCTGGTTTTGCAATAAGTGGAGTTTCTTGATGAGCTCCATCTCCCTGGCAAGGACTGTCTGAACTCAGAAGTGCTCTGAGTCCTCTCCTGCCAGTGGCAGTGCCAGGCTCCCACACCCACCCTGGCACATCCCTGCAGCGGCTGTGAGTGTGCAGTGTCTGCAGAGAACTCCTCTCAGCTTGAGGTTTTGGCACCACTGAACTTACTTAAAATCCCACTTTTTCTATATATGGAGGAATATAAAAGCAGAGTACTCCATGAGGGAGGAGATTGGGAGGAAGGAGATGGGATTGGGACACTGGTGTGTTCATGCAGGAGATGGTCTGGTTCTTTCTGTTCTTGAGACTGTCTCCCTGGGGCTCCATGGCTCCACCATCTTCTAGATCTGCTGGACAGAGAGTTTATTGTCAAGTGTGACAGGGTGGAAAAAAATTACATGATCATGCTAAGGACTAAGACATATCTGTTTCATGTGAGAAACCTGGTTTTGGAAGTTACACCTTGTTTTCTGCCAGTGTAATGGCATTGGCTGCTGTGGAGCTGCTCCTGTTGAACGCCACCATAGACTCAAGCAGAGTGAAATCCTCCCTCATGTAGAGAGAAAAGTCTCTCCACACTGACATTTCTGCTGACTGTGCTTGCTTGGAAGATGGGTTTGTGTTTAGGGAACAAACAGCAAGGAAAATAGATGGCTAGCAAGAAGTGTGATGCAAGAGGAGAGTCATGAGGCTGGTGTTTTTGACCAGCAACACTCTCCCAAGTGGTAGGTCTGTAGCTTTTGAGCTCTGCCTGTAGCTCACATGCCTTCTCTTTTGTCTCATCATGTTTGGGCCTGCCACAGATTTAAAACTTTGCATTAATTTCAGGGAAGGAATGTATGCTGATCTGGTTCTCCTTATCTGGTGTGGGGCTTTTAGGAAGGGAGGGGTTGAAGAAAAATTGGATTGTGAGCTATTTGGAGGAGAGACCAAGGACCCCAGGTCTGGCAAATGTGCAACTCAGAGTGGGGTGGCATTAAATGTAAGGTCTGTTCATGACATGTCACTGTCACACTTGACTCAAGACTGCCTCATGGTTAGAAGCAGATGTGAAACTAGGTCTGGTTGGAGTGTTAGAGCACAGGCCTCCCCCTTGTTGCACCTTGGCTGCTCAACAAATGTATTGATATTTTCCCTCTCTTGCTTTCATAAAATACATCTCAAGACTTCTTAGTCTTCAGCATAGACCTCCTTTGGGATGCTAGGCTGGAAGATGTGGGTGAATGTGAACTGTCTTTGCAGCCTTCCTTATGGCTGCTGCTGCCGTGACACTGATGGTTGTGGTGGTGGTTCTGTGGTCTTTGGGCACAGACAGACTGAGGCAGATGACACAGCTCTTCCTCACAGCTGTGGCTCCTTCCAGGGGTACTTCCCGTGTGACACAGCCCTCCCTGGCTGTGCTGGAGGGACATTCCCATGGATGGGATGGGGAAAAGGAAGCAGAGCAGACCAGCGTTCCCCCCGGGTATTGCTACTCTGCTCCCAGGCACAGCTGCCAGAAAGAGTCATTTCCCCTGTCTGAGTCCCCATGGTGAATTATGGATGCCATACTGGTTGTTTGGTGGGATTAATGCTCTACTCCTGGTGTCTGCAAGGAGTACTGGAGCTCTCAGTGCTCATCTGTGCAGTCTGGAACCTGCCTAATGCAGTCTACTGACGGCAATTATCAGAAATAAAGTGGAAAATAGATTATTAAAGAGAACGGTGACTTCCAGGATTCAGCACCAATGAATGAAACATAAAAGGTTATACATCTTAATCACATAAGAAGCAGGCCAAGGTATCAAATGCTCTGTGAGGAGGTTCTGTTAATGGAGATTGCTTCATGCCCTTTTCCAAATTTGTAGTTTTTTTCTTCTTTTAAATACTAAACTCTCTCCTTTGTGTCTCCCTGATATATTCTTGACAGCTTTACAGGAAGGAAAGAAATTGGACAGTGCTTTTAAAGAGTTGTTTGGGCTACCCAGAAAGAGATTGATGATTCTAGGTGCCACCACCTCAGGATGTCTCACCATCAGGCATCAGCCTTGCTAGAGCTATGTTTGGGGAAGGTGCTTTCTGGCTGTTTCTGGATACCTCAGAGTGGGCATCTAGAGCTGCATGTTGCTTTTGAAAACATAGAGATTTGAATGTCTTAAAACATGATCTGTTTTTCTTCTTTTTTAATTAATGCTCTTGTAAAAGTGCTTTGTAGATCAGCACAGAACAGACACAGTAATCTCTGTAAGGAGAAGGGCCTGGCCTGACCAGAGAGAGATAAGGAGATTTCTGGAGATGAAGGTATTTCTGTTTCTCCTTCTACAACTCGCTTTGGGACATCTGTTGTAATTAGTGCGTGGTTGCAATGGAGATACTGGTGACTACAAACTCCCATCATCTTATCGCTAATAAACAAACATGATAATTCCTAGTGATTCCTGGGGAGTTAAGTTGCAAGGCTAAATGATAAGACAGGAGGCTCCATTCACTGAGGTTAATGCAGGCTTTTAGGGGTTAGACATTTGTGGCCAAGTGCCAGCTCCATTGGGATTCCTGGCATCCCCAGAATGCAGTGCCCTCCAGGGTCTCCACTGCTTAAGCTGGAGCTGAGTGTGGCTGAGCTTTCTGCTCTGAGAGTCAGTGGGTGCTTGGGCTGGACACATCTCCTGTCCTGGGCAGTGGGAGCATTTTGCCCAGTTGATTTTTGAGGATCATTGCACACAGACCAAAACTGTGGATATGAATCTGCAAGGCTCTCAGTGTCCCCAGGTGCTGCCAGCTCCACAGGTTTGGTTGGTGTTGTTTGTGGGTGAGTACTCAGACCTGGTGGTGGCTTGGTCCTGGGGGCTGCCCATGGCTGGGAAGATAGTGCAGGCAGAAGGATGGGTCCTGTCCTGCCCTATACCCACTGTCAGCTCCATGCCAGTGAGCAATTCACAGACACTAGTGTTTCTCTCTGGGTGTTGCTTTCTGTGATTGCATAGGAAATTACTCTGCTGCCAATTTGTGTGGCCCTTTTTTAATCTGACCTCAGTTAATTCTTTTTTGTCTATTGCTGAGCGATGCTTAAAGTTTTCCATCAGGTTTTCACAATCCAGCCTTTGTGATGCCATTTCCTAGTGCTAAAGAGGTCAGGAATGCCTGGTAATGTCTAAAGTGCTCTTGAATTCATTCCTCACACCGGAAAAGTGTTGGGGGGAAACTGTGGTCATCAAGAAACAGCTCAGTTGTGTGGCTCGTCAGCTCCATCACTGCCTTTGAACAGGCAATGGGTATTACATGGTAGTGTATCACTGGAGTCCTTGATCTCCCATGCTCAGCATTGCCTCACATGGGATCAGAGCTTGTTCTGCGTTGGTCCTCTGTCTTCTGGGCTGTTGTGTTTTCAACACTTCTTTCTTCAGAGACAGTCTGGGGGGATGCAGGGAAGGTAGGATCACAAGGAGACTAAACATCAGTAGTCTGGGAGCTGCTGCCAGATGTTCTCTTTCCCAGACTCTCTGCTTCGCAGATGTTCCCTGAACCCACTAGCTCTGGGGCACAAGGGTGCTTTGATCTGCAGGAGTATGTTTGCAAAGTGTCTCTTTCTCAGTGCACTGCCATGTCCCTGTGGAGCTGTGGTGCTGCTGTGATGGCTGCTGGACCTGTTTCCCTGTGACATTGCATTTAGAAATCAGTGGGATGCCAACCCTCAGAGGATCCAATTTGGAGGAAGACTGTTCTTCCCGTAAGACAAGACCTGACCAATGTCCTGCTGAGCATGTGGAGGTGGGTGAGCAGTAGGTGTGGACTTCTCCATCTGGAATTCATCACCCCAGGGACAGTGGGGCACACAGTGTGCCTGGCTGCCTGTGGCATTCCCCTCTTCATGAGAGATGGGGCTGATGGGATGTTTGGGTGTGTGGGATGAGAGCAGGCTTGGCTTGCACTCATCTTTCCCCCATTGCAAGCTGCTTCCTTCTCTCAGTGGGAAGGCTCTTGCTCTCACAAAGAGTCTCCTTGATTCTACCACCATACACTCAGCCAGACTCTGAAGCCTTTTGTTGAACTTCTTTTTTCCCCCATTTTTCCTTCTGGTGGTGTCAAAAGCCAACTCCTCTGCTCTGGATGTGTCTGGTGGAGGCATGAGTTAGGTCAACTCTCTCTTGCTAGACCAAGAGGGAGGAATGTGGTTTTCTGCTGAACCTCCGTCACACAGCCAAAGCAAATCCTGTCGGGAAGAGAAGGGGGAACTTCCCTCACCCAGTGCCTTTGATTACAGCTTGTGGCTTGGCTCCAGCATCAGCTTCTGGTGTTGTGCAAGAGTGGAAGAGTTTGCTCTCCTTGCCTGGGCATTTTGTCAGTCCCCAGCCCATACTGGTGTATCTTGCTGGTGATGTGAATCACCATCCTCTCCATAAATTGTCAGAGACCTGGGTTCATTTTTGTAGCCCCAGTACATGCCACACAAGTGGTAGCACTAGGAAATGGTGAGACTGGGCTCTAGCACTGCAAATCCCACAGCCCTCATGGCTTCAGAGTCCCTGGTGCGAGAGTAATCCTGTACCCTTCTGGTTCATTGTTATCAGTGGAATGCAGGACCTGTGTGTTTACATTTCACCCTGACATTTGTCTTTCCACCAGATCAGCTTTACACGAAAAGTAATGTTTTTTCCCCTCACTTTTACTTATTTTTTTTAATTTTAGATTTTTCCACTTTTTTGTGGAAAGCAGTGGAAAAGCAGCAAAGTGATGTTACAGTTTATTAGCTATTGGAATTTGGTGCTTTTTTTTGCCTTCTTGGAGCTTGGAGTTTTATTCCATCTGGGAAGTGATCCCAGCACACTTGGAGGCTGTGCTCCTCCTGCAGCTGCATCCCTCTGGCATTACACCATCTACATGGTACATCCCTCTGGTGTTACACCACCAGTTCTTATTTGGGCAAAGCCCTTTCTGAATGCTTCCTGGGAATAGTACTGAATGCATACATTCCCCTCTCCCGAGCATCCCCTGCAGCATTCTTAATGGATTCAATTAGGATATTATCTGTCGGGTTTCCTGTTAATGAAGAAGCTGTCTGCCAATGTGTTGGCTGTTGACACAAAGCTGCTGTTGAAAGACTCCCTCTCCCAGGGCAGCCCCCTGCGGTGTTATCACCTTCCCTGTTAATGGACAGCCTGGATGTGGGGACAGGGTGCTCCCCCCACGGACACAGAACTTCTCTCACTCCAGGAAGACTCACTGCAGAGACAAATGTCTAATTGATAAGATAAATAGGTGATGGAGATAATTTTGTATAAACAGGCCATATCCTGGCGTGCTGTTCTGGGGAGCCCCACTGTGGGTCAGAGATGGTGCTGGAGCATCCATGCCCCCATCTAGCTCAGGGTCCAGCAGCACTGTCAGGGAACTGGCAAAAAGTAAGAGACAACAGCTTCTTGCATAACTAAAGCACACCAAAGTGCTTTTAAACTCCATTTGCTCCAATCTGCTTTCTTTTTTTTTCTCTTTTTTTTTTTTTAAGATTCTGTCACAAACACTTAAAAATAATCATGGAAGGGAGAAACAATGGAGTTATTGTTTCTGTTTTCCTACTATTTTTTTCCCTGATCTGGCAGAGCGCATCACTGGGAGCCAGAGCAGCTCTTGGCCTCTTCACACTCTGCTGTGCCCAGTGGAGACAGCCATACTCCCAGGGGATGTGTATCTGCCTGCCTTCAACCCCTGCCCCTCTCTGAGGGATCTTGGATGGCTGGGTATGTCCTCCCTCTTGGGAACATGTTGTGAATGGTCCTGTTTGGAGCTTGGATGGAAACCCACACTGCTGGGATGATTTGTGGGAGTCTTCCCATGGCATCCACTTCTTGCCTTCTGGGATGCGTGATTCCTTATTTAGGCCAGGGATAGAGGATCCCAGGAGACCTGCCCTGCTGAGCTATGTCACTAGCATGCCTCTGTTTCTGCATAGCATCTTCTGATGCCTCTCTGTGCATCCCTCCCCCTGGGCTTGTGGGGTTGCTGCACTTTTACCCACATTTTTACCCTTTTTCCATTCTTCTTCCTGCCCTCCTTCCTTTTCTTGGGGAAGAGCACTGTAGCAACCTGAGCTGTAATTCCTTTCCTGCCAATCCAGCAGGAGAAAGATGGGCCAGAAAGAGCGTAGGGAGCCTCAAAACCTAGAGACCTGCCAGCTGGCCTCCTCCTGGTCTCCAGAGCATCTCTCTGCTCTGAAGCTGACCTTTTCCCATTGCTGTTCCATACTTTTCCTCTCTGTGACTCTGTGGTGTGTAGTGCTACAGGAGAACCATCAGCTCCTGACTCCCTGACAGGATTTCTGCAGATGTGTGCTCTCTTATCTTGCTAATGCAAACTGCCTGCTGTGGCTACAGGCAGTGCTGGGGTTGTTTTCTTTGGAGTAGGTTTTTTTAGCTGTTCTTCAACCACAGGCTTATGCCTAGTAAAACTGATGAGCTAGTATTTGCTGCTGCCTTCTCCAGAGCTGTGTGATGTGGCAGCCAGGCTGGGACTGACTCCTTGTCCTTGTTCCTTCTTCACCTTCTTTTTTCTCTGTGTGCTACTCCAGGCACCTTGTCATCTCTTTTGCTCCCTCCAGCAAGAAAACAGACATCAGCTTGTGAGTGTACAGGTATAATGGTACCAACCTATGGTGGGCAGTGCAGGGTCTGGTGTATCTGGGCTGATGCTGGAGGAAAAAAGGGTGGCTGCAGGTCAAGGGTCCCCATGCTGCCTCTTGCTGAAGGAAATGGAGAAGTTCTGGGCTGAAGTTCTGGCCAGGTTGGGTGGGATCCCATGGTTGGAAGCCAGAGGCACAGCTCAGGCACGTGTGTATGGGAGAAAACACAGCTTGCACCATTTGTATCTTGGAGCCTTTCAGTGCTCCCAGCAGTGAGAGATCCTCAGCTCACAGTCAAAACTGAGAGGAGGGGAAAGCTCCCAATGACTCAACCATTGAGTTGCTTAACAGCAATCAGATGTGCAGAATTTGTGACTTGTTTTGCTCGCCCTTTGCCAATCATAAGCTTTCCCAAGCTCTTCCCAACAGGAAGAGCAGGACCAGAGGCACCTCTCCGCCATGACACAGCATGGCTGTCCTGCAGGGTGGTGGGGATGTGGTGTCATCCTTCATTTTCATGGACTGAGGGAAGAGGAGAGGTTATTGTGTACCCAGGGAAGTGGTGTTGCCCTGGGAGCCTTGAGTGCCCTGGGGAGGTGAGTTCCCTCTTGACTGTGTCCAGCCTTGTTTTGTGGCTGCTGGCAAGGTCACCACAGTCCCTGGATATTGCTGAGTTTGGAGTAATTTTCTTTGTTGCAAACCCTTTAAAACTTGTTTTGAGACAAAGCTGCAAACAGACCCCATTTGTGCTTAGTGTCATCCTGGTTTTGAGTTGTTCTGTTTTCATTTTGAAGAGAATATTTGAGAGCTTCTTTTGGTTTTCCTGTTGTGTTTGGGAGTGTTTGGGGAGGCTTTTATTTCTACTGAAAATACAGGAAAAATACCTCCTTCCTTTTGTCTCCTCTCCACCAAACCTCAAGAATTTTATCCCAGTGCATTTGAGATCCAAGAAAGAAGTGCAAGTATTGCATGTACAGGAATGGGGAGGGCTATATATATATATATATATAAAAATCAATTAAAAAAAAGGGGAGCTTAGCTGCTTAGCTTTAACATTGCACTACTTTAAACAAGCTTGTCACTGAGGAGTCCACAGCCCTTAGCTAGGAAAAGAGATTTCCAGTACATGAACTTCTACCAGGTGGGGTGAGGGCTGCCCCCAGCCCCTTCTCCTGGGATGAATGACTTGGGCTGTCCAGTTGTGGTTTCCTCATTGCATAAAATACTTTTAAATATTAATTGGGCTAGTGGAGGACAGCAGCTTAGACTTTGTAGCTGCTCAAGACTCTTCCTGGGAAGGCTGTCTCCAGTGCTTCCATAAGGACTTAAATATTTTCAAAGAGTGCAATAGCTCTAATAGGAGAGGGCAAGACCAATTTCAAATACCCCAGGGACCAGTGAGGTCTTCAGGTGGTGGGAGATGGAGCTCAAATACGTGCCCTGGAGAAAAGGAGGAAGAGTTAGCATCTCCCTCCACTTCCTTCCAAAGGAAGAGAGTATGTGAGTAGTTGGATGGGAGTCTGGACATGCTCCTTCTCTTCTTCTGTCCTGTGTAAAGTGCAGAGCTCAGTCCAAACGGTGTTTTCCAGCAACATCAAGTCAAGGAAATACCAAGGACATGAACCCTGCCAGGACATTGGTATTAAGCAACAAAGCATCTGCAAGGAAATTGTGAGCACATGCTGAAGCACCACTGCAGGCATCCAGCAAGAGCAGAAGTTGGTTATCACCTCTCTTTGCTGACTAAATGTCCTAAGTGATGTTGCATCAGTCAGGGAATTATTTGTTTAATGGTGAATATCCCATAAAACATTCATTCCTCAAAGTCTGTGCAGCACTAAGTATTCACCAAACTTTATGTATGACTTCATGGCCTTTTGCAAGCAAACACAAGTGTGTGCTGTGAGTCCACATCAGCTGTAGTCCAGGAACAGTGTCAGTGCTGTGCTATGCTTGAGCTAATGAGCTTAAAATCTGCCATTTTTGAGGAACTTCTGAGATCTAGTGGTCAAGGTCCATCAGGATGAAACTTAGCAGCTCCAAAAGTACAGGTTGGTAGTGATAAGCCACATCAGTGCTGAGAGACATCTTGAAAATAGTGGAGATGACACTAAGATCTTATGCTTCTGGCAGTGCTTTGGATATGCTTCCCACCATAATGAACAGAATCTCAGAATGCTGCTGGTTTGGAGAATGAGCTTCTCCTTCTCACTGACTTCAATCTCCTCTCTTGCATTCCCTTTTCTAGATGCAAATGCTGGACAAGTTTCCAATGGAAGGAGGGCAGAAGGACCCCAAGCAAAGGATCATCCCCTTTCTGCCAGGTAGGCAATTAGGCTTCAACAAAAAGCATGTCGATTTTGGCATTGCAGGAGCTTTTTCCCAGTCTGCATGTGAGGATTCACGTGCTTTAGCTTTTATCTCCTGAACTATCTCAGCAATAGCTAATCCCTGGCCTTCACCATGTCCATTAAAACGTATTAGCAACGTGCCCAGTGAATATTAAACCCCTCAACCACTCTTTGTTCCTCCAGAAATCATTAGTGGGGTGTTTCAGCTTAGGACCCTGCTTTGCATTTCTGCTACCAGGAGCAGCCTCACAGGAACCTACTAGTTTTTGGAAGTGGTCTGGCCAGCATGGCACAGGGCTGAGGGTGGTGTGAGGATTTCTGTGGTGTGAGGTTTGCCCTGCCAGCAGAACATTTGTGTGCATAAGGGAGAGTGCAATACCCCACAGCAAATTCTGTGGTGCAGGGGATTGCCCTTCGGTGCTGCTGCTGTGAGGGGGGTGGGGAAAGAATCCTAATGTGCCTTGCAAAAATAACCAGCCTGAGGGGGCCCTGAGACTCACTTGTGCACCCATAGCTAATGACTTTGACCACAGATTTGTCTTTACCCCCACCCCCAAGTGGCTAATGGGCATATTTAGAAATGTCACGGTACCATAATCACTTCCAGTGACTGTCAGGTCCATTTAGCACAGCCCTTTATGCAGTGCTGTGCTCTGCCTTCTGGCTTCTCTGGAAACATAAAGGCATTTAGCAGGCTTTACTTTTCTCTGACTGGCGTGAAACAAATCATTCACACCCCTTTCTGAGCAAGAGAGTCTTGTCTGGGTTTTCTGGAGAGGGATTTCCAGTTCTGGCTTGTCCTTGCATTGTAATATCAGCAACAGCAAGGCACACCTGACAATAATACAACAGTAAAGTCCTTGCTGTACAAGTGCTCCTGCCAGCAAGGAGTGGGGAGGAAAAATGGAAGCCAAACTGGAAAAGGGCATAATTTGGAAAAATTGGACGTAGGATTTGGCCGTGCTGCACTTGCAGAAAATTCCCACCAAGATGCTGCTATTTTTGGATGGCAGCAATGGGGCTTGGGAAGCCTGGTCAGAGCAGTGCTTCTCACATTAGTATTTGTTTCTTCTTCTTGCTGTTTATATAGTTTCCCTTTGCTAAGAGTCTTGTCACTGAGATTTCCATTGGGGGAAAAAAGGGGGTTGAAGTTTTTGGAAAATTAAGCCTGGCTCTTGTGTAAGAAAGCAGCTTTGGGGCGTGAGGATGACCTTCTTCTAGAGGAGCTGTGCATTTACGTATGTCCTCTGTGGAGATGTTTTCCCTTTGGCAACAGGATTAAATTATATCATTTTCCAGAGGTGCTCACATGTTGTCTTGAAAAAACACCATGTCCATGCTTCTCATGGGAATTTTTAATCTCTGCAGTGGCTTGTGATAGCTAAGAAGAGAAAGGCTATTGAAGCATAGCAACTGGCATCTGTGGCTTTACCACTTGTGCTTTCAGGTGTCAACACTGCAAGGGATTGTTGTGAGAAGGTCTCAGCACAGATGGTGTCCTACCTCCAAGCAGGAGGTAGCCACTGGAAAGACAGTTAATCTTGCATCTGTCTGACTCATGGGGCAGCTTTAGAAATCCTCTTGTTTCAACAAAATTGTGTTACTGAGAAGTGGAAATCATGTTGCCTTCGCCCTCCTGCACATCTGGAGCAGGACAATGAGCCATTTCTTTCTAGTGAGATAGTTTGCAAGTTGTGTCTGCTTCTGAGAGAGGACTTCACTTGTGGTTAAGGGTGGGTTCTGTTACTAGCTGCTGGCTGTGATTGAGGGTGGTCCCTTTCTGTGGCAGTTCTTGTCCTTCCCGGCCTGGGATGGCAGTAGGTTTTGTTACTTAAGAGCTGAACTCAAATTTCATCAATCTGTCTTGGGGAATTATCCAGGTGAGCTCTGTGCAAACAGCTTATGGCTCTTTCTCTGTAAAATGTGTCTCTAGTATGCCTTGACAGGCTAGGGTTTTCATTGTGTTCAGCTTCTCTCAGTACTGTAGTTTGTGCCCAATCCCATTCTAAGCATCTGACTTTCATTACCAGGGTAGATTTGGCTCCAGTGGCTTACTGAAAGTACACCACTTTCTGGGAAGCCTGTTGAAGAGTAATGTTAGACCTTGTGGCCACTGCAGTCCTCAAAAATGTCTGCTGTGACCTTGAGCCTCCTGCAACTCTGGCTTTCTTAGTAAAACCAAAGTGTCCCAAATTCACGGTTACACCATGACCTGAGGAGGTGTGATATGGGTTTGTCAGGCAGGCTGATTTCCTGGAATGGGAAGAGAGCTCCATGATAATTCCGTAGTTACAACATCCAGCCCACATGAATTATATTTGCTTTGTTTTGCTTCATTTTGTTAATGTTTGGTTCAAGGATTTGTATTGTTATGAATTTCTAGAGCCATTGTGTCTTTTGAAGTAGGTCTCTGACAGTATTAGAAAATGCTCTTGTAAGTCCTAGTCACTTCAACCCACTCTATTCTTCTGGAATCGTTAAGCTGAGTTCTTCAAAGGGGAGCAATTGCAGTTTGCATTCTGGGCCAAGGGTTGTCCCTTCCTTGGTGCTGGCACCGTGCTCATCCCATCACACAGCTTGGTAGGGTCTGATTTGGCCAGGCAGGACATTGCACTGTGCCTGAAAAGTCTCTGCAGCCATATACAGGGATTTGAAGTGGACTCCTGGCTACTTTTGCTGTCTTTGAGCCACCAGCACAGTTTCCCCAGCTTCATGTGATGCTGGGGATGGCCCCTCTGTGCAGCTCTAGTGGCACCCAGCCCATGCATGGCATCAACCATAGTCCCTAGAGTTGAGTTGGGAGCAGCTGGAGACAGAGGGGAGAGCTGTTGCTGACTGGCTCAGGGGACATCTTGCCAGGCAACTCTGTCCTAGCCTGCAGGAGTTCACACTAAGGGTTACATACTTGTTGGCTGGGAGATGATGGTATGGAGACCCCAGGAAAGAATGAACTAAGAAAACAAATGAGCTCAGTTGGGCCTGCTGTGTCAAGGCTGTGCCAGATCTTTCAGGAAACAGCTTTTATAAGGAGAGTGGAGCCTTCCAAACTTCATACAGCCTGAGTGGCCTGGAGCAGATCCTGGCCAGTCTGCTTCACTGGAAACGTGAGCCTCGGCAAGGAGTGGTTGCCTGAGGCTGAGCTCACTTTGGCTGTAAAATTGCTTTTTAGGAAGCTTTAGCTACAGACAATAGCAAACTGCCATGAGGGGAGGAGGAGAAAGGAGGTTTGGTGAGATCATTTTTGAAAGCACAATGGTACCTTCTTTCCTTTTCTGCTTTGGTCATCAATGCTCCCCACATGCTCTGGAGTTTTTCTCTGACCCAGTCTTTAAACAAACCACCTCGAGTTTTCTCCATTGCATGGCACTGTGGGCCCTGAAAGCAGTGGCATTGGGAACATCTTGCTCCTGCTCCAGCAGGATCTCAAACCATGAGAATGTAAGGGGCTGGCTTGATAGTTCACTGTTTAATTTGGCTTGATTTCACACTGTGTGGTACTCCATACTTATGCTCTATCCAGGACAACCCCAGAGGCTGCTTTTCATCAGGATTTGTGCACAGTGCAGGACTTTGCTAAACAGATGCTAAGTGCAGGGCTCCTGGAAACACCATCTCCCACGCCTGCTTCCCCATCCTAGGATAGCCCACGTAGCTGGCTGCTCTGTGGGCTGGGATCAATTATGTGTACATTTGGGGCTGCCTTTTTTGAAGTGAGTTTGGAACCCACGCCAGGGAAAATCTGGATGTGATTTGAAAGGTGCAGAGAAGTGAATTCTTTCCGAGGCTGTGGGATGGGGGGAGAGTGGTGGGGAGTCCTGCGGGGTAAAGTAAGAGGCACAGATGGTTTTTTACTCTTGAAATATCTGGCTTGGTTCATGTTTGTGATCATCAGGGAGATGCATTTTGGGTTCTCTGCCCCACCAGCTTGCTTGAGATCCAGTAACAGCCCTTGGCTCAAGAGGAGCTTCAACCATTTTGCTGATTGAAATCCCTCAGTATTGTTTGTTTCAGCTCCTTTCTCCTCAGTATAACTTCAGCTCTGGCTGGAGAATTCCCTCAGAGGGAGTAATTCGCCAAGCTCTGTTTCCCTACCTGTTTGTTTGGAGAGATTAACCCCTGGGGTGGCCTGCCTGCTCTATGTCATACTGCTGCAGACCTGAATTCCTTATCAGCTCTCTCTTGAAGCTCTTCTCTGACACACTCCAGTCCTTGATGAATGGCTGAGGCAGTGGGGGCCATGCTCCATCCATCATTTTGCATTCCCCTCTCCATAGCAGAACCCTTAGCTCTTGGTCAATCAGGTAAAGAAAAGCAGCCTCGATTAGTCACAAAGGAGGTTTCTTCCACTCCTTGAAGAGCAGAAGCTTTCTGGCATGAGGGGAAAGTGGTAAGACAGAGCATTTTCAGTGGAGCTTCTCTGGCTGCTGCCAGTTCCACTATGTGAGAAACAGAATTCATGTCCCACAGGGACGACCTCCAAGTGGGTGGTCGGGGGAAAGGGTTGGCCAGGGTTGGCCAGGGGAAGGTAAAAGCAGGTCTGAGTGTTCCAAGCCAAATTTCTTCCTTTCATCTAGTCTAAATTTACCCTCTTTTAGTCCTGTAGCATCAGGCAGTGTGTCCTGGGGTCTGGGTATTTCCTGTACAGTGAGACCCCAACTCTGCCCTGCTGCTGCCCAGCTGGTGACAAGGGTGCTTGCTTCTGACTCTGAAGGACTTCAGATGTGTCCAGAGGTTGGCTTTGTGGTAGGCCAAGATCTTTTTGTTAGGCTTCCCTCCTCCTCAGAACCCCTCTGAGAATCAGCTGAAACCCCATACTTGTATTTAAGCACTTGGCTGTGTCAACAAGGAGATAAAACAAGTAAACAAATGCTTGAGTCAGCAAGGGGAGCCAGAGACCTGGCTTCAGCTGCTTTGTTACTCTTGAATTCATCTTTTATTCGGGTAGGTGAAAGCCTCAATTGCTTGGAAGCAGCACAGCTGAAGTGCACAGCTGGCTTTGGTCACAGCCCATGGATCAGTGCTGTGTCCTGCATGGGAAGGACATGGTGTTTCTCCTTCTTAGGGCTCTGGGGCCTGCGGGAGGAGAGTGGTAGAATAGCTTGGGTTGGAAGGGACCTTCAGAGGTCATCTAGTCCACTCCCCCTGCAATGAGCAGAGATGTCTTCAACTAGATTGCTCAGCGCCCTGTTCAAGCTGACTTTGAGTGTTTCCAGGGATTGGTCATGCACCATCTCTCTGGGCAACCTGTGCCAGTGTCTCATCACCCTCGCTGTAAAATGTTTCTGCTTTATATCTAGTCTAACTCTACCCTCTTTTAGTTTAAAACCCTTCCTCCTGTCATGTCACAATAGGCAGCACGTCCTGGAGTCTGGGTACTTCTTGCACAGGCAGACATGCCAGGGTAGTCATTCTGTAGTAGTGCCTTATCTCTGTCTTCTGTTTCCAAAACCAACTTGCTTGACACGTTCTCAGGTGCTAAATGTTCAGTCAACTCACAGCTTTGTTTGTGTATAAAGGACAGACTATTTTACTGTACTTCCTTGTGCAGTGACTTCTTGTGTTCAAAAGGAGGGAGGCTCATTGCTCTGGTTACTCATGCATAGCAGTAAATAAGAAAATCTAATCATTTCTGAGTGCTTGAGCTGTGGCAAGAGCTGGTGAAATGCTGACCTTACCAGCTGATGGAAGACCCTGCTAATCAGCAGAATGCTCTGAATTGCCTTCCTTCATGCGTTTTCCCCTTTGTATTTCTCATGCAGACGTTGAGGCTGTGGAGATCTTGGGAATAGATTGAATCTCACCAAAGGATATTCTTAAAGGTAGAGGTGGTTCTCACTTTTCTCACAGTAGAGCAACTTTTGCTGAGTTTGCAGGCATTCAGGAGTCAAGGATCTGAGCAGCATTAAGGCTGTCCTTGCTCTTACCAAGTTCTATAATGACACCTGAGATTGATCCCCCTCTGCTGTTGCTCTGCATCTCTCACACTGCAGACTAGCTGACCTTACTTTCCCCTCTTTTCTGCTGCCATCTTTCAGTGCAGATGTTTCTCCTCACACTTCTGCATGGCTTGCCTTTGCCTGGAGCAATGTTACACCATGCCAAAGCTGGGCCAGGGATCAAGCCCTGCATGTCGGGCTGCTGGTTGGAAGGGGAGCAATCATCCAACCCAGTCTTCAGACTTACCTTCTCTCTTCCCTTGGCCCATCTGTCCATTTCTTTGCCATGTTTCCTTTAGGATCTAGAGGAGCTAAAACTGAGCATTCTCCTCTCTTTCAACATGAAGGATTTTCTGCTGTGGGCAAGAACCTGGACAGTTAGCAGGGCAGTATGCCAGGTACTAGACTGGGAGTCTTCACAAGCACCTGGATGCAGCCAAACATAATGTTAAGCAGAGAACTGTTAGAACAAGGCGTGGATGATTACTATTGTCTTCTCTGTGTCCCCTGGACCCTCAGCAGTGTGGGGTGCAGATATGAGATGAATCATGTTATGCATTTCTCTTGTATTATATAGTTTTTGGACACATGAGAAGCCCGAGTGGGCAGGGCTGTTATTCCCATTCTGCAGATATGATCTAAGGAAAATGTACCCAGGAAAACGTTGCACCTCATTGACCAAGGCAGTCGCCCATCTTTCCCCACCAGGAGGGAAGCAGTTTCCTGCTCTCTTTTGCCTTTCAAGTCAGAGATTTATGTGGCTGCATTTGGCAGCAGTGAAGGTTCTGCAATTATGTAAATTAGGCATTTTGATGAAAAAACAGCTTTTTCTTACAAAATAAACTTCCTTGTTGAAAAATACTGAATCTAGAGTGAATCAAGAGAGAAGCCGAATTTCCTGCTGGTTTATATTCTTTCTGCCTGAGCTAATTTAAGATCACTTCAGTTGTTGTGATGTATTTATTCCCTCAAACTTATATCCTTTTTATTATTATTCACTAGCATCTGTTTGTTAAACATTTAAATATTCCCACACCCAAAGCATGTTATTTCAGACATTCATAATGTACCCACCCATCAGTGATTTCATTTTGGCAGCCATAAAACAAAAACAGCTATTCCTTACAATTGCCAACAAAACTATTGTGATCCATTCATCTTTTTTAAAACCATCATTCAAATAGAAGCCTGTGCAGCAAATAATACCAGGTTTGCTTATGAGAAGGGAAAACTGTTGATCATTTGCTTGTCTGATGGAAAATAATTGCTATAGGCAAAGAAATGAGCTCCGACCTTGTTGTCACTTCCAGTCTATCCAGACAACTTCTGTGTTCCCAGGCTATTCACCCTCAAAATCTGAAAGACGCATTAAATAGAGGGGTATTTTCTTTTTTTCATTGTATTATAAAGGCTGCCAGACTTGGCTCTGGCAGGCTGTGAGAAGGAATGCATTTCAGTGTGTTTCCCACCATGGATGCCTCAGCCCCTTGCTGTCAGCAAGATACAAATGAACAGCAATGCTTCTGGAATGAGCTGGCCTGACCCTTTGCATTTCACTGGAGGGCAAGCACAGAGCTAGTACTGAGCACGATTGCTGTGTGCTCTCTTGGATGGTCCAGTTTTGAAGGCATTCTGCTTTCACTGAGATTTGGCTCCTCCATAAAGTTCTGATTCATGCTCTTTGCAAGTTGAGGTTGGGTTGGCTTAGTTCATCCCTACTTAAAAAATGCACTTTCAAGCTGCATAAGTCATGCGTGTTCCAGCTCCTGGACAAGTCAGGGAGAAGCTTTAAAAATTTTGGTAAGTGTGTGTCATTTAGTGTGTGGCTTGGTATCATCCAGCCTTCAATTCCAGCAATGCTGTGACTCCTGTTGAGCTTCACTGTAGTGGCTGAAGCTAGTCATGGTGCAGCAAAGGGCTGTATGACTCTCTAGAGAGTCCCTCTTCTCATATTGTTTGCAAAGAGGATGTGTTGGTGTTTGGTTGTGAGTGGAGTTTGATTTCTGGGTCACCTCTTAGATGACTGAAGGGATTGCATGGACAGACACATCAGATGCTCTTCCTGGGTTTGGTGGTGGGACTGAAATTCCAGGTAGGGACAGAAAGAGACAAGATTTCCTGTGTTATGGGAGATGTCAGATGTAACTTCAGGCAGCTTCATTACTACCAGCCTCACCCACCCCCCAAACATAGTTTTCCTGGTGATTGTATTGCAAAGCAGTGCTCATGTGTATGTTCCTGATGGTTTGGGAAGTTCCAGTCTGAAATCCTATCACCTACCAGTCCTTTTGATCATCAAGTCTCAATGCCTATCTGTTTCACTGTCTGCTAATGGGTTTTGTCATTAAATGCCAGAGAATCTGTTGTCTGTGAAAGCACCTTGAAGCATTTAGGACTCATTAGACTTCAAAGGAAAGAGGCCTGTACCACAAACCAGAGAAGAGGAAATGGAGTGGCAAGAGGATCCCATTAATGGAGAACAAAAATAAACCCCAGACAGGAAGGAAAATCCTATAGGTCTGACTCAGAGCTGCAGATCCAACAATGGGGTTGAGAACCAGTCCAACACAGGAGCTGCACCAAGAGGAACCCTCTAACCATTTCTATGCTCACTAGACCTGAATATCCTGAGCAAGTCTGGAGCCTGCAACAAGGGTTCCACTTGCATCAGCAATTGCAGGGATGTCTGATTTTATGTGTCTGATTTTATAGTCTGAGTAGTTTGGGTTGGAAGGGACCTTAAAGGTAATCTAGTTCCAAACCCCCTGCCATAGGCAGGGACACCTCCCACTAGACCAGGTTGCTCAGTGCCTTGTTCAGCCTGGCCTTAAACACCTCCAGGGAGGGAGCATCCACAACCTCTCTGGGCAACCTGTTCCAGTGTTTCGCTACCCTCACTGTAAAGAATTTCTTTCTTGTATCTAGCCTGAATCTCCTCTCTTCCAATTTACATCTGTTATTCCTAGTCCTTCCATCACATACTCTATGAATAAGTCCTAGCCCTGCCTTTCTGTAGGCCCTCTTCAGGTATTGAGAAGCTACTACAAGGTACCCCCTGAGCCTTCTCCAGGCTGAACAAGCCCATCTCCTTCAGCCTGTCCTAATGAGGGAGTTGCTCCAGCCCTTTGATCATCTTCATGTCCCTCATCTCTTCCTGCTCCAAGAGTGTCCTTATTATGTTGAGGACTCCAGAACTGGACAAAATACTCCAGATGGGACCTCACCAGAGCTGAGTAGAGGGGTGAAATCACCTCTCTTGACCTGTTGGTCACACTTCTCTTGATGCAGCACATGCTTTTGTATGGGCTGCTTCTCCATTATTGACACATTGGGGAGAGAAGATGGGGATGCAACTTGCTTATAATTCTTTCCACTTCTCTCTCTGTGAGCATGCTTGCCACTTGAAGTATACTTTATTCTAATTAAGTTATTTAATTCATGAGAGGGAATGTAATTCTCTATAGATATAATGCATCTGGTGGGAACAGGATGTACAACCAGTGGGTCCTGACAGAGTGATTCAAAAGAGAATGTTCCTGGGCTTTGTGCTGACCTGCTCTTCTCCATTCATCTCTCCTGTTTCAGGAAAGATCCTGTTCCGCCGGAGCCACATCCGTGATGTTGCGGTCAAAAGGCTGATACCCATTGATGAATACTGCAAGGTAAGGGGAGGCTTCTAGCCTCAGCCATGGATGAAACCACCTTGATCAAGCTTGATCCTGTTTGACTGATGGTCTATAACAGTGTGCTAGTGCTGGGAGAATGGGGAGTGTGGGCTGTCCCCCACTATGAAACCCTTTCTGGGATGAAAACTGTACCACTGATTCTTTTTTCACTCCATGTGATTGATACTGAGGGCTTGGCATTGTGGGCTTGCAGGGCAGCACAGCTCCACGCTAGCTTGCACCCTGCTGCTGTCCTTTGCCTTTCTCTTGTCCTCTCTCAAACTGCAAACCACAACCAGCTTTCCAGACAGGCTCAAAAAGACCTGTCTGCCTGGCTGTGTCCTGTCTGGTGGTTGGTTTAGAGTGAAGTGGTTGTGTGTACTAGGCTTGAAGGTCTGTGTTCCTCAGGGAGCTTTTCCATCTGTTTGGAGAAGACCTGCTGTTTTATGTAGAGAGCAACTCTTTCTTGGTGGGATGGTCCCAAAATGGGACATATACTCCTGTTACTGGTTGTACAAAATAGTTACTTGCACAGGGGTAAGGTGTCTTGTACCTGCAGAAAATTATTGTAAGCCAATGGAGATTGTCTCATTAGAGACAAAATTCAAGTTTATGTCTTCTCTTTAATGAGGCTGAGGCAATTTGCCCCATGCTCTTGAAGAATAGAGGTCTGTGCTTAAGGAAGATTATGGTGTTAGGGCATTTTTTCCTAGAAAAAATAAAATACTGAATTCCACAAAAAATACTTTCACACAAGTAAAGTATGCCACATCTCACTAGGTTGAAGAAGTGCACTAGTACTTGCAACAGCCATGAGATGGTCTGGAGGTAGGTCTACTACTTCCAAAATCCAGTCAGAGAGCTGTTGAAAACTTACCCAAAGACTTTGAAACCAAAGAGAGAAGACAAGGAAGTGGTGAAATGTCCACTGCATTCCTTAGGTGCGGGAAGTGCAGCAGTGACCATGTCCTAGCATTTTGCATGATGGAGGAGACTGTGGGTTTTGGGACTCAGCCAGACTTATGGGAGAGATATTTTGGCTGGAATAACAAGTACAAGGAATAACAAGGGCAAAGATGAATTAGTAAATGCATCTTGACAGCTCTGCAAGATGTAGTGCAAGGTGTGCTCCAAAGAGCATGTGAGAAGGTGACGGTGCAAGTAACCACTAGGCTCCAGCTGGGCATGATCAGCCCCTTGTCTTCTGGGTCACTTAGATGTGACAGCTACATGCAGACACACACATCCATTAATTTAATTTTTGGGAAGAAGAAGTCCCTAAGCAGTAAGATGCTGCAGCTGTCTTTTTCAGAATGATGCCATTAATGGCATAAAATATAATGAATACATTTGATTTAACAACTGGAACATAATGGCTGATACTATAATGACCCACTTAGAGAGCAGCTCCCTCCTCCTCCCCTAAATGCACTACCAAGTAATAAAATGCACACTGTGCCTGGCCTCCCAATTGTTGCTCCTGAGCTGAAGGTGGGTGTGGGACCAAAGGCTGCAGAGATATAGAATGAACAAGGTTTCAGCAAGAGCAGAAAGATGTCCCTCCTGGGCACATCATACTGCAGATGGTGGCTGCAGAGTCCCAGCACACTCCTCTAACTCCTCTTTCTTACCATCTCCTGCAAGAGAAGTATGGGATGTCTTTGTTCTCTGGGAGAGCCCTGAGGAGAAGATGGATGAGATTTGTTGTGGGAGTAGGTGAGAGGAGCAAGGGAGGGAACCACTGCATTCACAACATCTTGTTGTAGGGCTTTGTACCAGATTCCACTGTACTGAAAAATGTGGCAATTTAAGGTAAGGTGCAAGAAAACCGGCAAAAGAATCACAGCAACTGATAAGAACAAGCAGACACCAAATGAGACTTCAAACAACCATAGGGGTGACAAGGAGGCTGAGTGGGGCCCTGAAATTTCTTCCCATTTCTCCAGTTTGTTCTCTTTGTGTTCTACATCTGTTGCTCTTTCCCCTGGTTTGGGAACTGCCTTTTTTCCTGTCTAAGGGATTTTGAGAAAGACTTAGCTGGAGAGTTGATGAAGGAGATATCATGCTGTGATGCTCTAACCCAATGAGACTGGGTGGACCTCTCAAAAAAATTGTTGCTACGGGATAATCTTTTCATTCTCTAGAAAATGGATTTTGGTGCAATAATGCTTGTTTGTCTTTAATAAATGACCTTTCTTCTCAGGCTTGCAGGCAGGAGGGTGGGTAAGGTGTCCTGCTGTAGCTCCAACACCACAGGCTAAAAAGCTGCGCACTGAAGGCCTTCCCCAGTTCACTCTTTTTGTTGTCAAAGCCAGAGGTGGGACAAACATTACACTATTTGTGTCACTGGTTTTAATTTGGTGGCTGTGGCTGCTGTAGACTATTGCTAGCTAGACTGCAGGGTGACCTGGCTTGACTCAGCCATGGCTGTGCCAACTGAGGCAGCTCTAGGTGAGCTTTCTTCCAGATGTCCTGAGAAATAAGCTGTGGGTCCTCCTGCACAGGGTGTTTTGTGTGGCCATCCCCTGCTATTAGAAGTTGTGAAGCCTTCTCCAGTCAGAGAGATTTTGGCAGGGAGGAAATCATGTAGATCATGGGATGCCTGGAACTGGGAAGTGGCATTCCCACATGGGAATGGCATTCATGCAAAACTTCGTCTTTAAATATCCCTTCCCTGGACCCAAAAGCCATCAAGTGAGTGGTTTATCCTCTTGTGTTTCTCACATGATCCTGATCACAGCTGGCCCATGGTTAGTGGTCTGTCTGGCTGCTGTGCTGGCAGTGACTGACTGGGCTGAATGGCTGGAAGGGTTTTTGGGAGCCACATCTGATCTATGTGGTAACCCTGGGGCTTTGCAGATGTGGTGTTGTCTCCAGTATAGGAATGAGTGAAGATTTGGGTTTCCCACACTGCTGTCACAAGACTGCTGTGACAGCAAACAGAGGGGATTTATATAGAAAGTTTTGTTAAACATCTGCTCCAGGTCAGGCTGCAGCACTGCTCACTGATTTCAAATCATCCCCTTTTCAGTTGCATATTTGGCTTTTTTTGTACTTTTTGCAGTCACCATCAGCTATGTCTCTGTTTCTTCCCACTGGCAGAGAACAGGGACTCCACTCCCTCTCTGCCAGGCAGTGGCCCATCCTGCCACTCCTGCCCAGTCCGTGTTGGAAAGGACCTACAAGAGCTCTGGCACAAGGCAAATATTGCTGTCCCTAACTCTGCTCCCACAGATTCTCACCTTTTGAGTCCCACCATGGAAGCCAGTCTTTTTGCAACAGGATTCCTCAAAGGGAAAGGTGGAAAGTGAAGGCAGTTTATAGCTCCTGCCATGCCACATCAGGCCATGACCCTGTCCTGTGTGCTCCTGAGGGCCTGTCCTCACTCAGCTCCTTGCTCAGTCTTGATGCTTCCCATGACCAGTGTCTCTGTTTTATCCACAGGCTCTGATCCAGCTGCCTCCCTACATCTCCCAGTGTGAGGAGGTTCTCCAGTTCTTTGAGACACGACCTGACGACTTGGCACCTCCCAAAGAGTAAGTTGGCTGGGCAGCTGCCACTGCCAGGATGGTGATGAAACACTGACTGCCTTGAACTTGCTGGTATCCATAAGGGCCCCCCCACAAGTCACAGATCTGGGGTTTGGAGTTGCAAAGAGAAAAGGGGTTGTGCAGCTTGAGGTTTTTCCCACTCCTGGTATAGCTTTCTTCTGAGGTTCCCATTTATCTGGGACCCCATGAAGTGCTAGTTTCCTCCTGAGCCACTACTCCCAAATGCTAGTTTCAGAAAAATGGTCAATCTGAAAACCCTAATTTTGCACAGCTGATGACAAGCTTTGCCTTGTTTGAAAGGCTCTTTCCCTTAGCCATGTCCATGACCCCCATCCATAACAATGCTCCAGAGTCTTTCCATGCAAAACAAGGAATGTTTGCAAGGAATCTTGCATGCCTTACGCAACTCCATGTGGTTATAAGTCTTGTGACTATGAGCTACTTTGGCCAGAAGCCATCCATCTCCTACTAATCACAAGCAGCATAAATCTGAGCAACTGCCTCCATCTCTTGCTATGCTGCTCTCTTGATGCCACATGTGACACCACACACGGCTCTACTGAAGGTTGAGCAATGCAGGAGGCTTGATTAATTGTCAAAGAAAAGGCAGTAAATTGATTTGACATCAGTCTGCATTGGAAGGGTGTGGAAATAGATAAAGGGATTTTGTTTTTCTCCTCTGAGCAGCAACACTGAGCCTTTTCAGGCCTCCAGCTAAGTAGACTATGTATTCTCCCTGCTTTTTCAGTTTTTTTCATTCCCTCTCCAATTCTGCTTTCCTCTTTTAGCTGCTGTCTCTATGTGCTTGGCCTGTCATCATTCCTCCTGCAGCTCACGGTCACTTGATGAGATTGGTTTGAGGGCCCTGGAGCCCATTAACTAATTGCTTGCTGTCGGCTGGCACTCCCATCCATCCTGCCCAGCTATTGCTCACCACTTAACCTCCCACCCCAGCAGTCATCCCTCAGCTCAGGGGGCAGCAGGAGGCACAAGGAAAAGAAAAGCTTGCAAGGACATTGTCTGGTGGTTTATTGCAGGAGTTAAGAGCCCGTGGGACTGTTTTGGAGAGTGGGGGGAGCTGCCTGTGTGTGAGTTTTGGGCCCTGCATGAGAGAGTGGTGGATTAAGAGAACCTTCAGTCTTGTGTCCACTTTTCTCTCCTTTATTTTGTCTTGTGGTCTGAGTCAGAAATCAGGCATGGTGGGGGCTGATTAGGGAGCCTGTTCATATGTGGGGACATTTGGGTGTCCAGGGTCAGCACCTGAGCAGTGTTGTGTTTGAAACTGTAGCTCCTGGCTGTTTGGCCAAGCAGTGGTCAGTGCTGTGTCCCACATTATCTCCCTAGGTTGGGTCCCACAAGCCAAATTTCAATTTCCAGCAAGTGCTTGTGTTGCAGGCTCAGTCCTCATGTATATCCCACAGCTGTCTGCTGCAAATCTGCATTCACTGCAAGGTTGCCATGTGTTTGTGTTTGGCCATTGCAGTACCAGATGGGCAAGCTGGTGATGCACCACTGAATCCAGACGTGGCTTGTGTTCCATGCCACTGCCTGCTCCTCTCCGGGAAGGAGAGGTGAGCTTGCAGCATGCAGAAGGACTTAGCAGGTGACTCTTGTCCATTTGCCTCCAGCAGCAGGATGCTACAGCTTCTCAAGGACATCTCTGCTGAATGCCTGAATGCCAGAGGGGTATTTATTAGCTACAATTCAAAATGCTAATGAATAAAAGTCCTTGACTCTCTCCTCTGAAGAGATTGGTGGGAGCCCTTTCCTGAGCCCCAAGTGCTGGCCAGCTGCCAGCTTACCAATAATGAGATGAGAGCTGTGATAGACGACTGGGCTGGATCAGACGTGATGGCGTGTCTGGGGTTTGGCCGGATGTCATCATTCATCCAGTAGATAAATACTTTGCAAATTTGAAAGGGAGCCAGGCCACGAACAGAGTGAGGAGAAAAAAGAAGGAAAAAAAGGAAAAAAGGCAGCTTTTTATGCTGGGTAGCTGTAAGGTGGGAATGAGGGAGGGAAAAAGGACTGATCGGCATGCTCGATGCCTAGCCAGACAGCCACTCTCACAACACCATGGCTGGGAACCTTCTGCTCCCTCTCCACTGCCTCAGCTTCACCAGTAGGCACTTCTGGTCAAACACAGGTCTGTTGGCAGTGAAGGGCACATGCCTTTGGGTGCTGTTGGATGCTCTCTCTGCTTGAATTTTTTTTTGGGGCAAGGGTAGAGGATGTGCTGAACTTGCATCACCCCAGAATGTGAAACCACATTCAGGGACCATGGCTAGCTGCGGTGTGTGGAGCAAAGGATCTGGCAGTGCTGGGGAATGGAAAGAAGAGGTTGGACAGCCCATGCATCCATCTCCAGGGCCCTGTGGTGTCTGCTTTCCTCAGTGCTGGAGCTCTTATTGGACTATACCAGGTCTTTTTTTCTGCCTTCCTGCAGTTCTGCTCCCTTGCATTATTGGGGGCACCACCAAAAAGAGGTCACTGCTGGCGACTGGTACCTTGCAGCCTGAGTTTTTCAGCCCTTCTCAATCTCTCAGCTGCTCTACAAGCCCCCATGTTGGTATGCATAAAGGGAGATCAAGTGTATGAGGACTGAGCAGTGGCCTTTTATTCCCCATTTCTTGCAGTTGGTCCGTAGATCACAGCAGAAAGAATAGCTGAGACAGGAGACTCCAGCAGTCTGGGGTTGTAAGAGGGAGGTGGAGCCCATCAACTTCCCAGCATCCTCCTGTCTGGTGCGACCACTTCAAAAAGGAGAGTTGATTGAGGCTGTGGTGCTCCCTCTGGCACTGATGATCTGTGGCTTTCATGTCCAGCAGGCTCTAGACTGAATTACTGCTTCCACCTCAGAAGGCTGCCTCATGGTGGGCTAGTGAGGCTGTAATCCAGAGGGGACGGTTACAGTTGAGAAGAGGACTCCACAGAGCAGTGTTGAGGGGTCAGAGGGAGAGCTAAAATTGTTATGGAAGGAGAAATTCTAGAGAAAGTCAGCAATCTGTGGGGATGTGGTATTTTTCTCCATGGTGTTGGATGGGAGCCCTATGAAACCCAAGAAAAGAAATCATCAAATTCCTGCTCCGTGCATATCTCAGCAGGTCTGACCAGAAGCAGGATGCTCAGCTGTTGAGGTGGGAAGTCACTGTGTGCACCTCCCTCACCTCCCATCCACCCTTTTACAATTTAAACTATTTTTTTTAGTCTCGGCAGGGAATTTCTGGAATAAGACTGGGGAAGTCTGATTGGCAGGATCCAGGTCCCACATGTGGGCTGAGTCCCAGCTCTGCTGAATCACCAAAGGGCCATGATGGCCAGGGGTCTGCCTGTGCCATCCGGGCTGGAAGGTGTGTGATAATGAGGTGAGACCTGACCGGATGAGGAAGCCTGTGTTGCTAATGAGGTTATGCCTGCGGCAACTTCAGCAGCTGGTGGTTATTCTATTTATACCAAAGCCCTGGTGATGTGCTGTTAGGTGGGGGTGGCACTAACAGTGGCAATAATGGATTGCTTCCTGCGCATGGACTGACTGGGACTCCAGGCAGGCAGCAGCCCAAATAAATCAGAGAAGGGAGAACTGGGCTGAAATGAGATTCAGCCCTGATGCAATCTGACTGGGACAGCTTGTCTCCCCTATGGGATAGCTCGGAGGTTCTCCTTAGGGCCACAGTGCTAGCAGCTGTCAGTGAGTAAAAGATTTCTGTTTAGTGCACAGTGCCAGAAGAAGATGCTGGGTAAAAACATGTTTCCATCGTTGCAGCAGGGACCAAATCTGATCCTTTTCCTTGTTTCCCTAAACTGGAAGTGCAGACTTGTCACTGCCATCTTCCAGAAGCAAGTCTCTTCTCTTTCTGCTTCCCTGTAATTTTTTGTTTGCCTTACTTTCCATGTAGTTGAGCTGTTCCAGGAGCAAATCTTTTCCTTGTGATCCCTTTGTGGTGTTTGGGGGTTAATACAAGTATGAACTGGGCCAGGTGATAGGGAATTTAACAGACAGAGGGAGACTTGTGTCCCTGTTCCAAGATGGATTGACCATCCATCCCAAGAAGCCATTTCAAGAGCTTTTGCTGATAGAGATTCCTGAGTTGATAGATGTTGGTTTGGATAAGGGCATTTGGCTTGTGGCTTTTGAGCCATGTTCCACTATCCAGGCAAATTATAGCTTGTATAAAGAATTGTTTGTTTTGCAGTTCTGGTGCCCATGTGCAGATTCACCAGGAACTCGGTCTTGATCTCAGCTCCAAAATAATGGTCTCCTTCATTCTCTGCAGAGAACTTTCTTTCCTAGATGACAGCGGGCAGAAATATCAGATGGGCTGAATCCACTCTGTCAAAAGATGCTTTGTGCCAGTGCAACCTCCTTGTCTGGATGAAGGACTGAGGTGTTTGTGCTTACAGGGCAGCTCTCTGAACTCAAAGGTTCAGCTTGGCCAACTCTTCCATGGTTAAACACAGGGTTGGCATGGGCACTGCCATATGGGGGATAGGACCTCTATTCAGTGCTCAGTGGAGCATTTGCTAAATATCAATCCTCCCCAACAAGAGCTCTGCTGTACTCCAGTTCTCAGTCTATCTCATATGCATAAACTTTGCTCAGACTTCTCACCACCTTCAAGCTTGCTGGATACCTACAAGGTGAATTACCTCCTGATAGCTATTTTGATGGCACTGGTGTATTACAGAAGGATTTTTACAGAAGGATTTTTTTTTTAAACCAAGAGCTGGGGTTTTTTTACTGTGTGAGATGTTTCTTGGAAGAGTTACCTCAGATCCATCTCATTGTTCATGTTGATCATGGCTCCTGTATGTTTGCTCACCAGCAGCTGGAATTGTCAGCTGTGTGTTAGTGCTCCACTGTCTCTCTCCAACTCCATGAGCTGGCTGTGGTCAGGACTGTGGGGACAGCAGGAGCAGGGACACTACTGAAGTCCCCAAGACATGTGTTGGGACACTTTCTTCCCACTGCAAGGTGAGTTCTTTGTGGCAGCCTCAGCCACCTCACTGCAGGGGACTCAAGCAGCTACCAAATGTGAGTGCCTTGGGAATGAGTTTAAAGTCAAGCAAGCATAGGAGTTCTTCTCTAGACATTGCCCTAGCCTTTCTTGGTTTTATGATGGTTTTTAATTAACACTTCTTGCCTGAATTCTGACCTTGTAAGTCCATGAAAAGTTTCAGTGTCTGTGGGATTTGGTCTAGAGAGCAGACCCCCATGTACTGCAGCTCAGCTGATAAGTGGAGATGTGCTGGATCTTGTTGGCCATGCAGTAAGGAGTTTAGCAGCTCACCTACATATTGCTGAAGAATAGTCAGCTTCTGTTTGCTCTGAACCTACCTCCCAAACTGTTCTCTTTCCCTCATGCCCTTCTGCTCTCCATCTTACTCATTCTTGTCACTGGATGCTGAGTTCTCCATGTTTGCTTTGCAGGGCCTATAAGTAGCTGTGCATCTCTGCCTTGTAGCTGTGCTGTGACTGTCTGGTTCATCAACACAGCCTGGCTGTTGTGGGGGTGAAAACTAAATGAGTTTCACAGTGGAAGACAGAGTTGTCTATCCTTTTCTTCTGGAGCCACTGGTTTCCAACAAGCTGTGCTTGCAGGCTCTGCTGCATGCCTTTCTCTGCTCCTCTGGGAATAGAGGAGGAGTAGAACATGTTGCTGGGAGTTTATGGCTGTTTCCTGTCTTGTCTGAGCCCTTGTCCCCTTTGAGGCGATGGGCTGGGGCTTCTGGTCTTCAGACCTGCAGCTCTTTGTATCCATGCCAGGAACAACCCAGCAACAAAGTGAAATTGCAGCTCGTTCCTTGCCCCCTTACTCAGATGGAGCAGCCAGTGAAAGGAAATGAGGGGATGAGTTACAATAATAGGTTTAGCAGATGGCAGGAGAAAAACAGCAGTTACTTCCATCAGTAGGAGGGTGCCATGCCCACCTGCTGATCTCCACACTCATCTGGCCTTGCTTTGCCTTCCTTCCCTGCCATATCACTGCGCTGGGGTAAATGTAATTAGGCTAATTGATAAACTCTGATTTAACTCTACAGTGTGGTCTGTTTAGAAATGTATTTGGGGTTCTCTGTCCAGTAGATTCCTCCATAGTCTTTGTACCTGAGACATGGTATTCAGGTCTTTGCAGTCTCCGAACTTAACAAGTAGCCTCCAGTTTTAAACAACTCCTGCTCTTCTGCTGCCTCCCATGATTTCTCCCTCTAGAGGAGACTCCATGCGCACCTCTGCATGTATGAAGAATAGATTTTAACCTATAACCTTTATGCCTGCTATAAATGCTGTGACATCCTCTCTGATGGCTGCTGCCCAGGTATGGTGAGCTTGAGGAAGCAGAACCTCCAGCTCCCAGATATTGTGATGCCTGGCTTGGTCCTAGCAAGTGCCCTTCCCATGTTGAATAACACTCATAGAGCTTTTACAAAGGTAAAAAGATGAGATCTTAGGCTAAACAATCCCAATTCTGCCAAAGTTGCCTCATAATACTGGAACAGGCTGCCCAGAGAGGCTGTGGAATCTCCCCTGGAGACATTCAAAACCCACCTGGATGCATTCCTGTGTGACTTTATCTAGATATTCCTGCTCTGGCAGGGGGATTGGACTAGATGATCTTTCAAGGTCCCTTCCAATCCCTGACATTCTGTGATTTGCTTCTAGCCTATCTTTGTTGTGTTCCTGCCCAGGTTTGACATTTGGCCACCAACCCAACTGCCCCATCCTTCTGCTGACACTCTTCCTTCTCTTTTTCAGGGACCCCATTGGAAAGAAGAGATCTGGTAAGGACTGCTTTCCTCTCTGCTGGTTCCAACAGCTCCTCTTTTCATCCCCAGCCATGGTCTCCTGGAATGGGGCAAGGGCCTGGCCCCATAGAGGGCCAGCCCACAGGGTGTAAGGCTCCCTGACATGGCGTGATCCCTCCATTCACCTGGGTTTCACTGCAGCTTCCAAGTTCCCATCTCACTTCCCCTAGTGCCTCCTGTGGTGCTCCTGAAGATGGAGCAGATGCCTGCAGCTCTCAATGCTGCACTGGCCTCCCTGTTCACTTGATAATCCAGTCATTACCACCTCCTTGTTCATTTCCCTCTTCTTCTCATGTCTCCTCTCCCGTTGTTTTGTTCCTCCATCAGGGTTTATCCAGAGAACGGCCTCTTTCCTGCAGAGAGGTAGTAACAGCCGCTTGCTACCTGGCCCTTTGCTCTTGCTTTGCCTTCTGCTGGGGGGACACCTGCTCAGGTTGGCTGGGCCAGCCTCTTGCAAGAAGCTGTCATGTCCCCCATAGCTTTCTGTGGTGGCTTGTGGACACGGGGCAGCAGAGGGGAGAGGAGGTAAGGTGGCTGGGACTAGTGCTTAGCTCTCAGTACAGCTTCTCATGCAGGGGCTGTATCGCAGGACCTGGGTGAAGGGCAGAGCTTGGTCTGAAAAATTTCCCAGATCTGGTGGAGAGTCTGAGCAGCAGGGTGGTCAGCATGAGGACAGAAGTCTCCCAATGCAGTCGTATGTTCTGCTTCATGATTGCACCGGCTGGACAGCTGGATCTGGAAAGCTCTATCCCTGCTCTTCAAGAGAGGAGAATATTGTTCTTCTTAGTTGGTGGGTTTTAGCTCTACAGAAAGAGAATGAGAGAGTAATGGAAAAACCTTCAGCTTGTGGATTAGAGATTTTTAGCTCTTTCAGCTACTGGCATCATGTAAGGTATGAAGGTAGCACAGGAGTTGTTGGGAAGGAAGATCTGAGTCTTGGCTGGGTGGAGATTCTGCTGCAATTGGTTATGAAAGTTTTTGACATGAGAGTTGGGACTGCTGTAAGTTGTGTAACAAAGTTTGCTTGGTGTGAGTGAATTACTCCTGAAGGAGAGATAAAAGATACAGGGGAGACTCAAACACTTTAATTACACTTTCCTTTATTTTCTACTTGATCTGCAGGCATCCATCCTCAACTTACCTGAGACTAGTTGTAGAATGCATACAAGTGGCTCAGATTTCTGCTTGAACAGTAGCTCCTGGTTCTGCTGTGTTCTCATGGGCAGGTCAAAACTTGATGGTCTCCTGACTAGCAGGGGTTTCACAGTATGGGTAAAACCTTTGAGCCACATTTTCACCTCAAATTCTGGTTGCTGCAATCTATGATTGTTAAAGCTGGACTTTAGGATGGTTGTTCTGTAAGTCTCATGAGCCATTTGCAAGAACAGGCAGAAGATTTTGTATGAGCTTTCTTGTACTGAAGTGGTGGGTCTTCAACTAGCTTTAGAGGCAGAGGGAAGTCTCTGGCCTTTTATGGGGACAAAACCAGGGTGCAACTTTTCCTCTTCTCCTCTCTTTTGATAAAACAGAGCTCAAATAAAGGTATAGACTTCTTTATCTTGAAAACTTTTCTTGCATGCTGGCTCAGCGGGAACATTAGGTGAGTAAAGGGAGAGGGTTTATGTTTCCTTGGGAAACCAGTGTGTTTAGGTCACATAGGTTAAGCAAGAGAAAATAAAACCTTTATAGAATTGAGGAGATGAGCAAGAAAAATTCAGTTTCAGGACACTGGCTGCTAGAGAAGCAGGAGCTTTTCTCCTCTTTGCATTCACAACTTCCTCTGCCTCCCACTGCAGGTCTATGGGCAGCTTCTCTGCACTGTCCTGTTGGTATGGTGGGTTTATATGTGACACGTGGATGTTGCTGACTTCAAAGACAAGATGCTCTTTGAGGTGCTGTTTTCTTGAGAGAGAGAGAACAAGAAAAGATTGGGTATCAGCTAAGGCAGAGCCTGCTCATTAGCCATCAGGGAAAGATGTTTGCATGCCTTGGGCCCAGACTCCAAACAGCCTGCAGCTTGCAGTGCAGTGGTTCACTCCCCAGTCCCTGGGAGTCTGAAGACTGACTTGAACACTAACTTTGGTACATTTAAAAGTAGTCTGTTTTAGACAAGACTGTTTTGAGTGTTTCAATTATTTTTTCTCATGGTTCAACAGAAAGCAGAGGCACTGACTTAGTGCAGGGAAGCTGTCTCCAGACTTTGTATTTGGATAGAGCTGCCCAAGGAGGCTGGCAGAGAGCTCCAGCACTCCCCTGCCAGTTTGGATGCTTTCCCGTATGGCCACATCCCGTTCGCTGTGCTGAGTAATGTGCCCGCAGTGGTGTCAAGACTCCAAGCCACAGTATTCAGTCTGATGAGGGACTATGGAAATGCAGCTCTGGTATCCTACAGCAGCCATAGTGGGGCCTTTCTAAAACTCCACTGGTGAATGATATTTCCTTGTGATTATTTTCCAGTTCTCAAAAAATCCCTGAAGAGATGAGAGAGCTTGCAGAGAGTGTAGCACAACATCGAGTATCTGTGTCACATGAGAGCAGGAAGAAGCTTGCTTTTACAGCACTAATCTTTGCAAACTTGTCAGGTCTGGGAGAGGGAAGGCTGTCCTGAGAGTACAGGATAGAGCAGTGCTGGTGAGAAGACTAGGAGGAAGAAATTTTATCTGAAGTTGAATAAAGCCTGACATTTTTATAAGGTGAATTAGGCCAGCAGGGGCTAGAGTGTAGAGCAAGGGCAGGCTTCAGAAACCAAAGCCTGTGTCTCATTTTATTTCACTCCTGGGCTCTTTATTTCCCTCTGGAAGCACCAATGCCCAAGCCCTGTAAGAAAGTCCTCATTTCTGATATCGTAAAGCCTGAAACTGGAAAGGCTGGAAATGTCACAAGCAACACCTTATCTGTGAGATTTCCTGCCAGGTTTTAAACATCTCAGTACTTCAGGTAAATGGTCAAGTTTTTGGTCAAACAAAACCTCCTAAGATTTATGGGGCTGACCCATCACTCACATGTGACATGTCTTGAGAGCAAGGTCACTGCACTGAATGGTCTTTTAATCATAGAATGGTTGGAAGTGATGTTAAAGATCATCTAGTTCCAACCCTCCTGCCATAGGAGGTATGGTAGGAGTTCAGTTGGTAACTGGTATATCCATTGCTTGGAGAGATAGCTTCTGGGAGATGGCAAACTTGCATCACCCCAAATGTAAAACCACTGCTATTTTTCAGATGGATTTTTTTTTTGTTAACTTAAGGGTGTATTTTTGTGGTTGAGGATGATTATGCCAGGTGAAGGCAGTCCTGAAATTAACTCCTACTTCTTCCTCCAGGCTCAGTTTACCACTTCCATGGCTGCTTTAATAAGTTTAATTGGAAGATCCAGAATTGCCTGCTGAAACTACAAATAGCCTCAGAGCAATGGATGTAATTATAGTGAGGGAGGCAGAAAGGAGAATACTTCTCTCTTCCTATAGCTGTTATTCTTCTCTCAGGAGTAGACCCTCTGATCACTTTAAGCACAAACCTGTAATTGAGCTAGTAGAACAGAAAGTCCTGGAATCCACCATTCACTTTAGAGGGCTATTTTTAATACTCTGGTGCCCCACCTTTGGGTTTTGGCATAGAGGAAGCTTTCATTAGTGGTAACAGATCCTCTGCATTCAGACAGCTCACCTGCAGCTCTGCAGGATGCTGTTTATAGGACAATAACAGGGACAATTTCCCTCCTCTTCCTTTAAATAAGACTGTCCTGAAGATACATTGTTCATTTAAGTCTTTGTTGTGGTTTGTCTTTCTCAGAAACTAGTTTGAGAGGTTGTGACCTTAGGCACAGGAGAACTCAGTGTCAGAGCAGAGCTTCCTAGGATTGCTGAGGACCTGCTAGATCTTCTGCTTGTCCCTTTGTGGAGTGATTACGTCAGCCAAGGTCTCCTATGGGGCAACATATGCTCTGCAACAGGTTCTTCCATAGGAAAGATCTTTTGTTGGCTGAGACCTCTTGTGGGATGTGGGAGCTGTTGACACAGAATGCCTTTGGCTGGTTTAGCAGGAGGCAGAGCCGGAGCAATCACGCAGCCCCATGGGACTGAATTGGCCAAACTCTGCACTGAGCACCCATAGTGTCTTCTCCTGTGGGTCTGCAAAGCCCTGAGTTGCATCAAGGTCTCCCTGCACACAGCAAGCTCTATGTTCATGTGTGAAAAGGCAGTTTTGTCCAGTGTGTGGGGACAAACTTGAGGCTGTGGAAACAGATGTCAGCCAGAACTTACCGTAACAAGCAGCACCAAGTGAAGGGGGAGCATCCATATCCAGAGATCTCTCCTGAAATTAAATGTGCGTGCGAAATAATATCCACCTTCCCCCTGCTGTGCCTCGCTGCTGGCATACTGGCAGAGGCTGGGGTGGCTGTCCGGACTCCTGGGTGTCCCCTGTCCTTAGCCCGCAGTGCCACCTGCAGCCCGCTCGGGCTCGGCGCAGCCACCGCCGCAGCGCCCAGTTCATCCCACTGCATCCCTCCCTCCTCCAGGAGCCGGGTCCCTCTCTACCCAGAGGAAAGCTTTGCACCCGGGGAATCCTTCCTTGGGTTTGGTTTTATGTTTTTTTGCCATTTTTTTTTTTATTTTTCATTTTCTGTCACGAATGTTGGAATCTGCAGCAGGAGGAATTAGTGGAGCAAATAGCTGTGAGAGCAAACAGTGCTTGTGAGTCATGAAAAGGTGAATAAAATGTAAAGGGCAGTGATGACAGGGGGACACTCCTCTGTCCTGCAAACACTCCTCCATCCTGGGTGTCCAGGACCAGCAAAACTCACTGCAGGTTGTGTGTCTTGAGTTGGGACACCTGATGCACAGGAAACTGCTTTGACCCCTCCTCAGTCTCTGACAGCATCCATGGTGGTGGTGGTGGGGTTGCTTGGATGGCTGTGTCCTGTGAGCAGGAAGGTGGAAAGCAAGTGAAATGTCTCACCTGGCTGTACCCATCTCACCTGGCTGCTGGTTTGGTCTCTCTCTCTTCTTCACTCCACCCAAGTTTCTGGCTCACGTCTCTCACGCTGGGGTCCCAGGGTGTCCTGGAGCTGCTCTCAGGCCAGCAGGTGCTCGGGAGCGGTGGCCTGTGCTCTGGGGAGCTGGTGCTGACCCTGGTACACTGGTGGGTTCTTATTCCCACTGTGCAGGAGCTGACTCTGCATCGGTTGACCCCTTGGTGCTGGAGCAGTATGTCGTGGTGGCGGACTACCAGAAGCAGGAGAGCTCCGAGATCAGCTTGTGCGTGGGCCAGCTGGTGGATATTATTGAGAAGAACGAATCAGGTACAGAGAGTTTGGCTTGGCAGAGGGTTTGGTGTTGACTGTGGTGCAGAGCAGGGGCAGGAATAAAAATCCTGTATTGGCAGTATTTTCCTAATAGGAACTTAAGCACAACAGACTGCAGCACCTCACAGGGATGTCCTCGGATGGTTAGTTGAGATGAGACATGGAGGAAGCAGCTTCAGTCTGCAGGCTGTCTGGATGAGCATTGACAAGAACTGGGGAGAGTCTCTAAAGAAAGGGTCTGATTACCCATGTGCTGAGTGCCAGGCGCCGTCCATCTTTTACACTCTCTGTGCTTCTTTGTGCTGAAAAACTTGGCTGATGGATCCTGGAGAAAAAAGGCATTCCTGGAGCTGGCAGGCTTGTTTTGTCAACAGTGGGGGATGCTCTCATGGTACCCATGAAAGGTCCCATTGTGCATTTGCAATTCCAGCCGCCAACCATGATGGAACACCCGGCCATGGGGTGGTTAGGATGGGTAGTTGAGCCATTCACTTGCTTCCAAACTTTAGCTTGCTCTTAACTTCTGCAAAGAGATTGCATCATGTCGTGGGCCCAGCCTCTGGAGTCTGTTGGAAAGGGGAATTTATTCCCCAAAGATAATCGAAGTTGCTTAGCTCAAAGATAAATTGTGAAAATAGATTTTAAAATTCTGGAACCCTGGTCCCCAGAGGCTGAGTTGCACCAGCAGCTGTGTTTGAGAATGGGGAAAATAAAAGCAATCCCAAAGCAAGTGAAAGCTATTCGTACAGCCAATTCAAAAGACAGAGTGAATAATTTATTTATCAAATGTCAACCCTCATTTTCCCTGCCACGCAGGCAGGTAGCTGCTGATTCCCTCCCTGACAATCTAGTTGTCTTTCCAAATGACTCACAGATGAGGTTCTAAGGCTAATGCTCAGTTTTTATTATTTTTTCCCCTAAAGACACAAATAGCTTGAGCTTTTAATAACTGAGGAGCACACGTTTATTTTGATTGGACACCCAGGGTGGCCCAGAATTGCTTATGGCCACAGTGGAGCTTGCTGGCTTTCCACTGGGAGAGCTCATGTTTTAATCCTGGATTTGCTCTTAGCTTTTTGAATTTACTGTTTCTGCAAATGTAAAGAAGGCGAGAGCACAGCGGGAGGCAGCTATCGATTTGCAGACAGTGTATTCATCTCTGCTAATTGGCCTGGGCTTGCTGACCCAGACTGAGGGAAAATGAGCCACAGAGGGGGAAAAAAAAAAAGAGAACTAAATGCAATGTCTGGAGCCACTGAGTTCTTTAAAGCCTCTCCCATGTTTTGTTGGGGGGAAATGTACATTAGGTTGCATACAGCTGCAAGTCTCCTGTGATGCTCTCAGTGCTTCCTTTCAGATAGCACTTGGCTCTGTTGCCTTGGGGGTCACCTCCTGTGTAGGCAGCAAGAAGGGGACAAAGCCTCCCAGGCTCATGCTTTGGAGGAAGGGAAAGCGTTTTTAGCTGATGGAAGCCCTTGGCTGAGCTGCCTGCTGCTTTCTTCTCAGGTTGGTGGTTTGTGAGTACGTCAGAGGAGCAGGGCTGGGTGCCAGCAACCTGCCTGGAGGCTCAGGATGGTGTCCAGGATGAGTTCTCAATGCAGCCTGATGAAGGTAAGAAGCTGTTGGAGACATCTGGCCCAGCTGTTTTGTGCTGAACTGCATTAAGCTACTCACTGTACTACTTAGCCCTCCCTTGCTTAGGCAGGGCACAAGCCTGAGGAATGGGAAACTCACACATGCTGTTCAGTCATGTCTGCCTGCCCAGGGCTATAGCAGAAGGAAGGTAGCTGATACTGAAAGTGTGACTGCTGGCCTTTCTGCTCCTTCACAGAGTGACCAAAGGTGCCACTTCCTGGGGACACCAGGTTCTACCATCTCAATGCCTCATTTAGGTCCCAGAGAGCTGTTTTGCCTGTGCTGGAGGAGGAACAAAGCTCAGGCCTTAAGAAAATTCCCTTCTCTTCTAAACCCATGCAGAACAGAGCATGCCTGGGCTCACACAGTGAGAACAGTAAGGTTGCAACCTTTGCTTAGACACCCCTGGAGAATGTGTCCTTCCCATAGACCACTAGATGCTCAAAGCAGTGCTGTAGCTGGCTGAGCTCCTCAACCAGGGAGATGGAGGTGGGAGGGAAGGCTCCAGAAAAGTACAGTCTGTGCCATTCTGGTGTCAGCCCTATCTTCTCTTGAATGTGAAGTGCCATCCACTTAAACCCTCTCTTGTCCTTCTCCTGCTTCCCCAACATGCTCTTCCCAGTCCCACGGAGATATTGGTCTCTGCCCAGGCACGTTGGCCGCCGTCGGACTCTTGGGGACTTGTACACCAGTGGATGGGGTCAAGGTGGACTTTGTAGAGACTTGTTCAGCTGTCTGTGTTTTGTGCTTGGAGCCTTGTTGTGTGCATGTTTCTTTGCTCTGCATGTGATGGATCATGCTTGTGTAAGTCCTCCGTGTGTACCATACATGCTCCTCAGCCTTCCATTGGCCCCACTCACATCTACCTCTTTTTCTTTCTGTGTACAAAGGCTGGGGTTTCTGCTTTCCCCCAACACATGTGCAGAATTCCTGCAGCTGCTACCTTATTTCCTGTAAAAGTAACTCCTCTAAGCCATGGGCCTGGGGCTGGTGGCTCAGATGGGGTCAGGAGGAGAAGAGCCAGTTTTGCTGATGTAACAAGACATTTTCTGCTTTGATTCATTGACATGAAGAGAGTGGGAAATCAGGCTCTTTGAGGGCTGTGTAGCTCCAAGAAGACAAAGTCAGAAAAACATGCATGCTGGGGATATATGAATGTCCAGAGGTGTGAGGTTTGGAAGCAGACTCTACAGAACGCGCTCCACTCTATTGTGGCACTGCTTAATCACAAGGAATTGCTTTCCTGAGTTTCCTCCAGAGAGGAGAGGACAAAGTGAGGAAGAGGGACTGATGGATAGACCTGTTCGTCTGATACATTGTCTGCATGGCTGTTAGGATGCTTCTCTTCCTCTTGAAAGTGAGAGCTTCCATGCCCCTGCTTACCATTGTTTGGTCTAGCAGACAGGAAATCAGACTGTTCTCCAGTGGCTTTGACCAATGTCTTGTCTTGAAGAACCTAACTGTTGAACAGGGTAGTCCATGTTGGGCTGCTGCTACTAAGTGTTTTGAGGGTTGTGCATGACAACACATCTCTGTGGGGGGGTTACTCCCTGATGTCTGGGATTTCTTTCCCTCTAGAGAGGCCAGTTCTTCTTTAAAGGCTCTGAAAAAGAAATTGGTGCATAGAAGGGCTTCTGTGAAGAGCAGGTGAGAGGGGAGCTGTCATACAAAAGATAACCTTTAGTCCTAAAGTAAAGGGGGAACTGTTTTAGGCAGCTTCTTCTTGGGCCAGACTAGCTCACTAAAGCTTACATTTCAAAATGCAGCTGGGTTTGGTTTGAAATACATTTCACTGACATTTGTTTTATGAATGGTTTTGCATTTTTGTGTGTTTGCACCTGTATTACAACATGGATTATCATTATACGAAGCACTTAACTGTTGTTTGACGGAGTCCAAGTTTCCATATAACAATACCTCTGTGAAACTACACTTTCTTTCCAACAGAGGAGAAGTACACTGTCATCTACCCATACACTGCCAGAGACCAGGATGAAATTAATCTGGACAAGGGGGCAGTGGTGGAGGTGATCCAGAAGAACCTGGAGGGCTGGTGGAAAATCAGGTAATGTCACTGCCTCTTCCTGGCACTGCTGTGGGAGCTGTGCAAAGCACAGACTTGATGCACATAAGATGTACAGTCCAAAGGCTGGGAAGGGCAGAGTACCAGAACTCATTTCTCACCATCCCTACAAACTAAGGCTAGCTGATATTCAGGGCTTCAGCCAAACATAGCTGTGGTTAAATGTTTTTAAAATTCCCTGATTTCCTGTGCTGGGCGATGGACGGCGTCACAGCATCACATGCCTCAGCAATGCAAAGGGAACTGGTGGGAGAGCACCAGTTTTACATCAAGTGCTGTTGATGGGAAAACCAGTGAGTGTCCTGGAGGCAGGCTACATCCTCTGGCTGTGTAAGGAGGCTCCTGTGAAGAAGAGCCATTGTCTGGGCCAGGTCTGCTCTGTCCAGGGGGTGTGGTGGCCAAATACTCCACATCATCCTGAGCTGATTCTTGTTTTCTCTTGAAAGCTCATTTTCTCTTGTCTGTGGTCTAGCAAGTGACTGGACATGAGCAGGGTAGGAGCACGTGCTGTAGTTTTCTTAACCTTACATTGAACCTGTGGACTTGGCAGCAGCAAAGCCCCAGAAAAATATCCATTGACTTCTGAAGCAGAGGAGAGCTGCCACAGGAGCTCTAAATGCAATTACAAGCTCGGTAGCTGGTGCCATCTGAGCACAGTGGCTGCAATGGAGAGAGTTTGACACTGGAATGGGACCCTCCAGCATGGCAGGGAGACTCCCCTGGTGTAGTTTCTCAATCAGATGGAGGGGCTGGTTTATCACCTAAACAGTGCAGATTTAGAGCAGGAAGAGGTCCAGGCTGCCAGCATTCAGGCAAAGGGTTTGTGCTTTTTCCAAAGCCCAGGTACATCAATCCCAGCAGCAGTGCTGTGGCTTTCCCTGCTGTTTCCCTTGCCAGTGTGCTTGTACTTCATTTCTGAACTAGTGCCATTGCTGAGGTGAAAAGGAAATCAGGCTTCACTCAGCCCTTGGCCTGCTGGCTGCAGCTGGCTTGCATGGGAGCATTAGTCATGGCAGGAGATCTCCAAGTGCCCATGTGCCACAGAGCATGACACAAGGCAATTCTTTTTGTCCAGATCGTGCATTACCTTCAGTCAGCACATGTCATAGAATCATCGAATAATTTGGAAGGGACCTTAAGGATCATCAAGTTCCAACCCCCCTGTCTTAGTCAGGGACACCTCCCTCTAGATCAGGCTGCTCAGTGCCTTGTCCAGCCTGGCCTTAAACCCCTCCAGAGAGGGGGCATCCACAACCTCTCTGGACAACCTGTTCCAGTGTTTCACTACCCTTACTGTAAAGAGTTTCTTTCTTGTATCTAGCCTGAATCTCCCCTCTTCCAATTTCCATCCATTATTTCTAGTCCTCCCATCACATATCTTATTAAAAAGTGCTACCCCTGCCTTTCTGTAGGCCCCCTTCAGGTATTGATAAGTTACTATGAGGTCTCCCCTGAGCCTTCTCTTCCCCAGGCTGAACCACCCCAATGCCTTCAGCCTGTCTTCATAAGGCAGCTGCTCCAGCCTTTTGATCATCTTCATGGCCCTCCTCTGGACTGCAACTCCAGAGATGTCTAATGGCTTAGTGCCACTGAGGCACAATGAAGGGAAGGGCTCAGGGGGCAACAGGGACTCCACAGAGTGACACTGCCTTTGTTGCCACTGCAGGTATCAGGGCCAAGAAGGCTGGGCCCCTGCCTCCTACCTCAAAAAGGGAAATGGAGAGATGTTCTCACAGAAGCTGGGACCAGGCTCCTCTGCTCATTCCTGTGCTTTGGATCTGGATGGTGTCTCCCGGCAGCAGGTCGTGGCAAGCAGAGAGAAGGATGGGCTTGCTGGCCAAAGGGATGGCAGATTCGACAGCCGTCCCCTGCCCAATGCTGACATCCGACGCAGTAAGTGGACAACTGTGAGGAGGCCAGTGGTGCCTGGGCTGTCAGCACAGCCTTTCCTGCAGGCTTTTGGGCAGTGTAATGGGGAATGACAGAGGAGCAGGCTTACAAATACCCTGAGCTCTGCAGCAAGCTCAAGAGGTGACACATGGCTTAGGCAGAAGGGGGGCAAACAGAATGTTCCCCAGAGATCTGCTGAAAATCAGCAAATATAATGGGGATAAAAGCCTTCTCTTTCCAGCCTGGAGATGCTCTCCCCTCAGAATCCTGGGGTTTTTTAACCCCTCTGCAGCTTAGGTCTTCTGGGTTAGGCCTGTAGTGATAGAGTAGCTTCATGTGATGACCTCAGATGCATTTCTCAGTAAGTCCTGATGGCGAAAAGCTGGTTCCTTTTCCAGTGTGATGTCCTTAAAACCTGGATGACCCATGTCACTTGGGGTCCTGGGCAGACCAGTTCCTCCTGCAGCTTCCTTGCTCCTGGAGCAGGCTTAGCCCTTGCCTTTCTCTTTTCTTTCACTTGTCTTTTGTGGATGCATGTGTGACCAAAAGCCAGAAGTTCAACAACATATGAAATTCTTCCTCCACAGAGTCACCAAAGATGAGACAGAGACCCCCTCCTCGCCGAGATCTCACCATAGTAAGTGCCAGATGATGTAAGAAGGGAGCAGTGGCCAAAGGAGTCAGGAAGAAGCACTGAAAGGAGCTTGGTGACTCCTTATTCTTTGTCTGTAGTCTTGCCACTGAACCACACATGCTAGACTTTTGATCAGGGCTGAAGTAGACATGCCACCTCCTTACTGTCTTATGATTCTTCTCTTTGCATGTGGTCTTTTAATGAACTTTTGTACAATCTGTCTCACAAGGATGGGTTGCCAGTGGGAGGCTGCAGACTGGTCCCCCTCTCTGTGGAGGGTGACTCTGCTGTCATCAAGAGCTCTGGCACTGAGCTATCTTCTGCTCAGCCTGCAAATGATTTGCTGATTTGTGTTCATGAAGATGCTGCATGGACAGAGCTGGTCTCCTTGACCTGTCCATGCTGGTTTTTGTCTCTTTGGGCTGTGGTGGGCTGTGCTGGTATTGTATCACACCTTCTATAGAAACACACTGATGGGTTTTCTTTTTTCTTGTCATAGCCACGTGGTTTGAACCTACCTAAACCTCCTGTCCCTCCTCAAGTGGAAGAGGAATATTACACCATTGCTGACTTCCAGACCACCATCCCCGATGGCATCAGCTTCCAGGCAGGAATGAAAGTAGAGGTGAGACTGTCCTTTCCCCTTCTCACTTCTTCTCAACAGTGCAGGGCTCCTCACTGCCATTGCCCTGGAACCTGTTTTGGGCAGGAGTTCTCTTCCTAGGCAGGGAAGATGTGTTCACCACAGTATTCTCACTGGGAACCAGGCATGGTGGAACATGTGATAACCTCTGTGGACTGTTAATATCCCAGGGCTCTCCTGGAGTAGGAAGAGAAACCTGTATGAGCTCATGAGACTTTAGAGTCACTGGTGCTCTTGGCAGCCTCCTGACCCCTAAGTGCATGGAGCTACTGGAAATGAAAACCACATCACAAATGGGGATAGAGATGGTGTTTGTTTCTTCCAGGCCAAATGTAAACTTAGAAGTCCACCCTTAATAGCTTTCCTAGCACACACACTTTTGCTGGCAGAACATCCCTTGCAGGTGTGATTTTGCTTTACAAAATATAAACTTTACATCTCTAGGAGCATTTTTCTTTTACAGCTGTCCTAGTCAGGTCCTTCCAGGTTCAAGCCTCAGTTGTGGATCATGCAGAGGCTGAACGTGGCTGATCCGTGCGATGTTGCTGTCGGTAATCACTCCAACAGAACCACGCAGTGGTCACCGCCAGTACCTGGCATCCCGCTCCTGTCACCGAGATGGTGGCAGCTCAGTCACAGCTCCTTGGAATGTCATGAGTTCCTCGGTCCTGTGTCATGCAAGTCCCTTTCCCTGGCAGAAGACGTTCACACTTTTCTCCTCCTTTTAGGATATTAATACTCTGATTAGATGGCTTTGGTTACCTGGATGGAGAGCCACCAAAGCTATGTGCCAACCTGACATAATCTGGGAGTTTTCCACTATCCCCTCTTGTGCAGAGAGGGCTCCTACATGCATGTCTGAAGTTTTCTCTCCTCCTGGCAGGTTATTGAGAAGAACCTGAGTGGTTGGTGGTACATCCAGATTGAGGAGAAGGAAGGCTGGGCCCCTGCCACGTTCATCGATAAGTACAAGAAAACCAGCAATGCCTCCAGGCCAAATTTCCTGGCTCCACTGCCCAATGAGATGGCCCAGCTCAGACTCAGTGACACCACAGCTGACAACAGCACCAGTGAGGAAGCCACGGGACCTTGTCGTCCTCTGCCAGAGGCTCCTCCTAATGGTACAGACTGTGGTGGTAAGTGGGCCAAAGACTGGAAGGGGAAAGAAGCTCCTGAGAGTGGAGATCTAGCCTTTGCTGGTGGCTATGAGGAGATCACAGACCATGACATGGAGGAGAAGCCCAGCCTGCCACCCAGGAAGGAATCCATCATTAAATCAGAAGGCGAGTTACTGGAGAGGCAGAGGCCTCCCCCCAAGCCCCCAGGCATGATTTTACCCATGATCCCACCCAAGCAGTCACTGGCCCCAAAGGACAGCAAGAAGCCTGAGCTGAAGCCAGAGAAGGGTAAACTCTTCCAGCTGAAAAATGAAATGGGTTTGGAATGTGGACACAAGGTGTCAGCCAAGGAGGTGAAGAAGCCAAACCTCCGACCCATTGTAAAGCCAACCAAGCCAAAAGCTGAGCCCATAGAGGACAAGCCTGAGCCCATCACCCAGAATCCATTCTTAAAATCCAGACCTCAAATCAGACCAAAACCTGCTGCAGCCCCCAGAACTGACCCACCTCCAGCTGATGATAAACTGGACATTTGCAGCTTGCGAAGCAAGCTCAGACCTGCAAAGTGCCCAGAGAAACCCTCTGAGAAGGACACTGGAGCTGGCGAAAGCTCTTTCAGTAATGCCACGGTTTCTTCAGAGGCTCCTGGAAGGTTTCTGGAGCGACCAAGCACAGAGAGCAAACCCCTGACCAAGCTGGACAGCCATGCCACAAAAGATGTACTTCCCAAATCTCCCCTGGGTCCAGTGAACAGCTCAGGTGCCAGGGAAGCCCCACCGCAGCGCCCTGTTGTGCCACCCCGCAGACCACCTCCTCCAAAGAAAACAGGGGGTCCTGCCTCTGGTCCCACAGTGGAACTCAGGACCCCAGCACGGGAGGCACCCGAAATCAGGTCATCTCCAGTGCCAGGGAGGCCCATGCTGGTTCCTCCAAAAGCCAGGCCATTCCTCTCTGCCTCCATCCAAGAAGAAGCCAAAGTGAAAAGCAGCATAAGCCCAAAGGTCATATCCAAACCAGTGGAGAGAGGGGAAGCCAAGGAGAGGACCTCAGCCCTCATCTCCAGTCCAGACATCACGAGGGAAGCTCTCTATGTGGCAGTGGCAGATTTTGAAGGTGATGAGGAGACCAACAGCTTTAAAGAAGGGACTTTGTTTGAAGTTCGTGAGAAGAACAGCAGTGGCTGGTGGTTTTGCAAGGTCCTGACTGGGGGGCCATGCTGGGAGGGCTGGATCCCTTCCAATTACCTACGTAAGAAGCCATAGCTGCTCCTCTGCTCACTTGGCTGGAGGTTCCCCGGTCTCTCACCTGAGTATTTAATTAGCAGATTAATTTATAGTTTTCCATGAGGCTGGCTTTAAGAAAACAGATAATGAGATCCCACACATCCCACATGCTGTGTTGGTGGCAACATGGAGGAAGCAGCTCAGCCTCCCTTCCCTATCTGTGTGCTCCCACTGGTCCTCCACCTCATATTCCCCCAGGCACTTTGCTCCCATGGCCCCACTAGTGGCCCACCATGCAGCCAGGGCCAACTTTTGTGGCATATGATGGCTGCCATGGTTCTCCATGCTGGGAAGATGGGCCTTGGTAGACATTTTTGCCACCTGTAGGGGGAACTGAAAAGAAATATGGCGGCAGCCGTGGAGACAAGTGTGGTGTGGTACCAGCTAAGGAAGTCTGGCTGTACAAAAGGATTTTCCTTTCCCTGGGGCTCAGGGTAAGGGTCAAATGTTGTAGATCTCATTGCTTAGTCCAGGTGTGTAGCTCTCTGTGTACAAGCAGGCACAGACATTGCACTCCAGATAAGGGCTGTGCTTTGCTCCTCCCACTGTGCTTGCCACGGGACTGTCCCTTTGTCCTTCCCCTCTGTATGACAAGTGTTAACTTCAACATCCTCCTGGTTAAAAGAAAAATATGCAAAAATACAGACACACACACATATATGTAACAGGTCCTCTCTGCTGATCCAGGGTGCTCTGCAGGCTTCTCTCTTGCAGTATTGTAACCAAGCAAGAGGAGGTGTTTTGCTTTGCTAGCTGAGGAATACTATGCAAGGCACAGAGGACCAATATGACCCCCCACAAGCCCTGGAAAGAGGATGCTTTGCTTTCCTTCCCCCACAGACTGCCCTGCCTGTTGGACTAACAGGGGACCACACGTTCCCATGACCCACAGAGCTTTTCCAGGCTGGCGGGCAGCAGCCAGGAGGTGGGTCTTTCCCTAGGTGCTGATATTACCAAGTGCAATCCAGAGTGTGTGAGTTCAGCTCCTCACCACAACCAGTTGCAAGGCATGTCTGGTGCTCAGGGGCTCCTTGTTTGTCTTGTTTGTCCCCCCATCTACCTGGCTTACAGGTACTTTTCATTTCATCCTGCCTAGCAGGCTGTGTGGGGGGCTTGAGGTCAAGCAGAGCCTGTTTTTTTTCAATGCTGACCTTCCTCCCTGCCAAGCCTAATGTTGCCTGAGGTGGTGTTTATCCCAGCAGGAGGATGAGCATGGAAGAGCTGTTGTTCCCCAGAGCTCCTTTCTTCTTTTTGTTCTGTGCTTGGCTATTTGGAGATTCAGGGCCCAGTTTCTCTCTCCACAAGAGCTTTAAACCCTGTGCTTCTGTGGATTCCTTGTTGATCAAGCCCTCTTGCCCTTTTTAGTCTAATTGCAAGTGTCAGTGCTGCAGCCACAGCTTCTCAGCCACATTGTTTTGCTGCTGAAAACTATTATAGTTTTCCCTCTAATTTGAGGCTGGCAGAATTGAAGCAGTCATGTCCACTCTCCCAGATGCTCATGTCCTTTTCTGTCCCATATTTTCTACCCTGGAAACATGGAGCTGAAGATATCTCTTTCTGCATAGGAAATTAAAATGGTGGTGCTTCCTGGGAGAGTGATGTGGCAACTTGTCCCAGCTCTGAGTTGGTCTGATAGAGAAGCCCTGACCATCCCAGCCTGGCCTCATGTTCAGAAGCCCTTAAGTTTGTTTTCATCCATAGGAATTTGTACACTCTGGTCTCCAGCTGATTCTTTTCCCTCCCACCTGCAGTTCTCTCTGGTGGCACATCAGCCTTTCATCAGGCTGACTCACCTGCACTGGCAATAAGCAATCCATCTGCAGCCCAGACCTAGAAGGAAGTTCCTTGTATGGCCCATTTCGAGGTGGTGATGTGCTCCCAGGAGAGCTGCAGGGAGGAGTGGGGAACAGTACTGCCTTGTCTCTGTGTATCTCTTGCTCCAGTGCATCTCTTTTGCTTTGGAAGGGTATGGGGACAGGAGGAGTTAATCCAGAGCTGCCCAGCAGCCGAATCCAGCCGCCATCATTACCATGGAGGGGCTGGATCCATGTCCCCATTCACTCTGGCAGTTTCACCATTGAGTGGAAGGGCTGTGTGACCTAGTGGCAGCCTGTCACTTGTCTCTTTGCTGAATGGCCTTTTAGTCTCAGAAGCATCTCTCCTTTCTCTGTCTTCAAAACCTCTCTGCCCCTGGCTTTCCTCGGAGGGGACAATGCTATTTCTGTGACCTCCAAACTAAATGAGGGCTATTTCTGCTTTCCTCCCAGGCTGAAACTCAGACTTGGTAGTGCTGCGTTTTGCTGACACAAGTACTGTATTTGGCTCACCGAGCACATGACAGGATCGCTCCCTTGTTCCCAAAGAGCTTCCAAGGAGGCAGGGTGGGGGAGGAGGGGATCACCCTTAATAGGATGCCAATATCTCCAGCCTTACCCCTTCCTACTGCTCTTGTCTGTGTTGGGAACCACAGGCTGGACAATGGCTCCCAGTGGAAGATGCTGAGATCCATTGAGGGGGGTGGGCAGGGCATTGCCCTCCCCGTCCCAAATGTGTCCCTTGCTCCAGCAGCTACACGCGCCCTCTGCCAAGGCTACACCTCCTCCCTGTACCTCACACTTCAAACATGGCCAAGCTTCCCGACTACCTCGTGAGGAGGGGGAGGGCAGGCAGGAGGCTCAGTACCCTGAGCTTGGGCACAAGGCACATCACCCCGTCAGCTGTAGACCAAGTACCCTCCTTGCACACCACCAGTCCCAAGACTGGGACTTGTGGCCAAGGGTGTGTGGGGGGTGATACATCACTGCAGATCTGGTCAGCAGAGCCGAATGTCGAGGGGGGATGGTTCTGTGGCTTGGCAGATTCCTGGCAGGCCCCCCATGTCCTCCTCAGAGCCTCTTGGAGCCTGTTTGTCTGTCCATGTCTCGCTCTATTATGTAGGCGTGTATAAATCTACATTACTGTTGGGGGGTGGGATGGGAGGGGGGTCAGGAGAAGATAGATGTAGCTGCCGTATCTATACTTTCACCATTAGGGGATTGGTAATTTTTTTTTTAATTATTATTTGGTGGGCTTTGGGAGTTTTTTTTTGATGGGGTTATTTTTTGTTTGTTTCCTTTTTTTTTTAAGAAATAAAAAGGAATTGCTTGACTGGTTTCAAGCACCCTTGTGACCGTGTGTCTGGCTGGTTTATGTCTGAGGTGCTGTCTCTAGATTGCTGCTCTCCTGCCAGGAGTGATGGCAGCTCTTCCCGAGGAGCTGACCCTTCCAGGTGCCACTTGTCACCTCACAGTGCTCTCAGTGAGGAGCCATCAGCATTGTGCTGTAATCCCTCAGGAGCCATCTCCAGGTGAAGTGTTTCTCTGTCCTCAGGTGATTTTGTTTGCTGGGAAACAAACTGGGGAGCACCGTGTTTATCAAGGCAGCAGGTGGAGTTTGGTGAATTTGGGGAGTGCTCACAAGGATTCACAGTCCAGATAAAGTGTGACAGCAGAGTTTGTAAAAAGGCATTTTTGGCATAAATAGCCATTGTTGGGCTCCTTTGCCACATGTGGCTCATGAGGGTTTTCATGCAAACGTTTAACTGTGGCTGTGTTCTTGCCAGGGCAGAGTTATGAATGAATTATTCCACTCTGCTCTAAGCCACATCTGAGGCTGCTCAGCTGGCATCTGGCTTCAGTGGGATGCATTTTGGGATATAAACAGTTTACAGAGCAGCTTTCTGTTGGTCTCTGTGAAATAACCAGGCATTGCTACAAGAAAAAAAAGAAAAGAAAGGAAAAGAAAAAAGAAAAAAAGGAAAGGAAGGGAAAGGGAAAAGAAGGAAAAAACTGTGAAAGAAGCCCCTCCCCACCCATGTCTGCATCAACCCTTCCTGGCATGGTCCACAAGTTGCCACAGTCCCAGTGCTGGCACAGGAGCAGGACGAGGCTGGCAGCTGCCCTGTCTGAGCCAGTGAAGGCTGGATGAAGCACTAGGAGGTCTGAGGCACTAGGAGAAAGCATCTACCCCAGGACACCTCCCACCTCTGCAGCCCTGAAACACACCCTGCTTTCACTGTGGCTGCTGACCAAACTTTCAAGGCTTTGCAAGATCAAATGAGCTCAGAATCCCCTGTTCTGCCCTTCGAAGGACTGAGCAGCCACTGCACAGTGACCCAGGAGTAAATCAAAGTTCATACAAAGCATTTAAAGTGCCTTTGAATCTAAATTTTTGGGGTTTTGAGGCAGAAGTGACTGAGCTGAACAGAGGTACTTGCCTCTATGTGTAACCATTTCCACACTTTGGAAACACAGGATTGGCTCACTCTCCAGGTCAATCTCTTTTAGAAGCACAAGAACATTCTTTACAAGCCAAAGTTTTATTGGTTTCATAAACAAGTAAAATTATATTAATGTAAAACAGGTAAATGGACAAAAGTAAAACACACAGCACTGAATACAACGCTATAGAGCACTGACATGTAGAAGTGCAGGTCCCTCCCTCGTGCGATGCCCTCTCCCCCCCACCCCCAAACCCCCAAGTGATTTGCTTGAGAAGCCTGATACAGAGGCTCAAAATCTGATTCAGCTTGAACATGATGTACAAGTCACAGTATTTAATCATAAAGGTAACAATAAGAGAGGAACTGTCTCCAAAAGGAGGAAGGTAAAAGAGTTCCCCATGTCTTTATTCTTCTTTTAAAATTTTAAACAAATATTTTAGGAGGAGAGGGGGTGGGGGGGAGGAATCCATGGAAATAAACACTGTTTCACTCCAGTATATATATAGATATATCTAAAAAAAGCAGGATTCTCAGTGAACACAAAATTCTATAAAACTACCATTGATCTGTGTTGTTTTCTCTCCCCTCTCTTTTTTTTTCTTTTTAAAAGTTGCTTTAAAAAGGATAAAAAGTGCACAGACACCCTTATATAAGGCACAAACAGATCTTCTGTACAAATCATCAATCATAGGACTGTTTAAAAAAAATAGCAATACGAGTACTAACAATTAAATCTGTAAGAGGCTACCTTTTCCTGGAAATCTTTTTATAAGAGGCCTATTATGGAAAAAAATTCCTGTTGCTCTCTGATAGGCAGGGGGACACATCCACTGCTCTCATGTCCTGTGTGGCCCAGTCTGGTCCCTAACCTCTGTCACCCCTTTGCTGGCCCTGCTGGATGCTGCCTTTCTGGAAACCAGCCTCATCAGCTACAGCAAAAATTCAACCTGGGCAACACGCCCTGAAAAGCTCGGACACAGCCTGGGGTGGATTGGGTAAAAAAAGAAAAGAGAGCTACATTGAAAAAAACACCCCACCCCAGGTATACAATTAGTCTCCTCACTGAAGACCTGAGGTGTCAGCAAATGGGCTCTGCTCTGTAGCAGCTGTGATCAGCCACTGAAAGGGACACAGCTCTCCTGTAACAAGGATGGCAGCCCCTGCAAAGGTCACTGGCCTTTGCTACCCCAGACTTGATCCAAGCCACCATCCATCACTGTAGATTCAAATAACTTTCCTTGAATTCTTCATTAGGCAAAGGCTTCCTACTAAGTCTGCCCACCAGGCAGGGGCTGATTCACCAGGCCTTTCATCTCATCCTCACCTACTTTGTCATCAGGGTGCTCTTAGTGTGGTGCCCACAGATGGCAGTTGGCCCCTGGTCTGCAAAAGGGCAGTGCTGGTGGCTCTGCTGAAGGTTGAGCATCCTCAGCCAAGTTTTCAAACTGGCTCTACAAAGCCATTGGGCTCTCATGCTGGTGCAGCAGGGCAGTGGGATGAGAGATCCCTCTCTACAGCAGTCTCTCATTTAGACATTTAAAATGTTAATTTTAAGCTCTTCAAGGAAAAAAAAAAGAAGAGTTTTCTCCATGCCCTGTGAGCTGGCACAGCCTGCAGAGCAGTTACAGCCCGCTGCAGGAGGATAAGCAGCTCTCCTGGAGGGAGCACTCTGTGATAGCAGCACAGGGCTGGGTCAGGACAGAGTGTCATGACCAACACCACCAAACCCCCAACCCAGGCAGGGGCACCACAAGAGGTGGCAGCAAACCCATGGCTACTGGCACCTTGTAGAAAACAGGGTGAAGTGAGAGACACTGACAATGGGCTGCCCCTCTGTACCCAGAAGCTCTGAAATGTACAGGGGTTGCTATTCCTTTTTGGACAAAAATGTGATAAGCACACCTTCCTGAAGAAAGCCTTTCTTAAATGCTCAGTGGATCATTGTTACCCAGACACAATGACAACGGAATAACTCATGTCCTTCATTTGCATCCATTGCCTTCACCTCTTTATGAACTTGGACCAGCTGAAAATCGGTCAGTCCAGGGCTGAAGGACCAGAGAGGAGCAGGGCTAAGAACGTGGATGGAGGATGGAGGGCAGCTTTTGCAGGAGCAGCAAGGAGGACACCAAGCTCCCCACATTAGCCCTGCTGCCACCTGCCCGGATGGTGCCCAGCTCATCCAGGCTGCTGCTGCTCATAGCTGTCTAGTAACATAGCTGAAACTCATTTACCTTTTAAGTCCCAACATCTAACAATAGCCTCCTTTTTCTTTACCTGGCCAAGTAAAGCCAACTGGGATAAATCCCTGTTCATCTCAGAAAGTTTTGATCTGCTATTTGAACCCAGTTTCCATGCAGCTGGAAGTTGCACTGGGAAACCTGGAAAGGCAGGAGAAAGAGCAGGTAAGATCAGCACATACACAGTCCCTGGAAAAAAGCTGAGCCTCCTGGGACTGGGTCAGAAATCAACTTCTCATCACTGGCTGTAAAAAGTCCCAGGACAGAAGGAAGGCTGAGCCCTACAGGGGAAGGGCAAGGGGAGGTGAGCCAGGCTGGTGGTTACTCCACCTGCAAAGAGGAGCAGAGCAAACCACAGGCAAGTGTGCCTGGAGGTGACAAACACCATTATTATGGATGGCCACAGCCCCATGCTTTTCCTAAGCCAGGACAGTGTGCCCATACAAACACCCGGCTCATCCCCAGGCTGCAATTTATGGCTTTGCAGACAGACATATGGGCGATGCCCATCACAGCCCATCACAGCCGCCCACTGCTCCATGGCTGCTGCAGCACTTGGGTTTGGCTGGGGCTCTTGGTGGCTTGTCATCCTCACTGCTGTCCCGTGACTGCTCCTTGTGTCTCAGCCTCCCTCACCAAAAGTCCCTGCTCTGCCCCAGAAAGCAAGAGCTTCTTAGTCTAAGTGCAAACCAACTTCTCCACAAGGCCCAGAAGGCAGTGCAGGGGAGCGAAACCCAAACAAGAGAGAATCTGCGCTACTATTTTGGCCTTTGCTGGTTCCCCTTAAATGGACAAATATAACATTCTCAGATCAGCTTTCTCCACTTTGAACCCTCCCACTGGGCCTTGTCCTAATTGTGTCCCACAAAAGGGCAAGCACCCAGCAGCAGCCCAGAGCTGTTGGGGTTTCAAGGCTGGGAAGCCCAGTGGTACCAGCACTGACCAAGTGGCAACCTCCCCTTCCTGACCCACAGCACAGCAAGTCTCCTCTGCAGGAGGGGAAAAAAGAGCCTTTGCACAGGAAATCTCTCATTTGCAGCCGGGTCAGGTCCAGACTGCAGTTCCCTGGATTTGCCCATGGGCACACAGCGTAGCCAGCACGACAGCCGTGCCTTGGGGCCCCACATCATCCTCAGCTCAATTTTATCCCTGAATTGTGCCCTACCAGTCAAATAAGGAAACACAGATAACGAGCCACTTGATAACAACTGACCAGCACGATAACCCATAAGCAGGGACGGAAAGGCATGGTTACTGCTAGCGGCGTTCCCCCTTCCCACAGCCCGAGCCGGGCGCTAAGGGCGGTAGGTTTTAATAACATCTTTGATGACCCGTCGGCAGATGGGGCAGCAGGCATTGAGCTGCTTCTTCAGCTTAAGACCGCAGGTGTTGCAGAGGCACATGTGTCCACAGGTGTAGATGACCGTGTCCACCTCGCTGTCAAAGCAGACGGTGCATTCCCCGTTCTTGCTGCTTGATGGCTCTGGAGGAGGGAATACAGGAGAGATGGGAGGGCTGAGGGGGGAGCTGGGAGCAGTCACTGCAAAAAAGGAGGAAGGAAGGAGATCATTAATTTGTCAGGATGGTGCCAACCAAATCCTGTACAACACACACCCACTCTCAAGTCAATTTTTAAGGCTCTTCCTTTGTCATTGCCTGATTGCTCTGGGTGGCATTAGACCCCACAGACATGACACTGCGCCCCAAGGCTGCTTTACCTCACAGGTACCATTTCCATTAGACAGACCAACAAAGTAAGAAGCAACTGCAGCCATGAAAATCTTCCCACTGCTTTGTGCTTCCTTCCCATTCTTTCTGGAGGCCTCGCAAGAGGTCTCATCTCCCCCAGCATAATCCCAACATCTTCTGTCAGCCCGGATTCCTATTTCAGCATTGCCAGCACCGCTGGGCACTGAGGACTCAGCTCTCCTCACCGAGTGATGACTCTGAAGCCGATGATGACCTGTTGACGCTGAAGGCCATGTCCGAGTCACTGTCGTACTGAGAGCCACCAGGGGATCCTGAGGGAGAGACAGTCACTGGGCTGGACTGCACAGTGCCTGCAAACACAGGAGAGAACTGAGCTGCTGCAGCTGGACACCCAAACCCCAGCTAACATCTCCCAGACCCATGAGTCACCCCTAGCCCAAGTACACAGGGTGCTTTAAGGGAAACTCCAGCTGCTGAGTTTTATTTCATAAAATCATGCCCCTTAGTGATACAGGCACAAGATACTGTGTGTGATGGATTGCCTGGACCTCACTCTGCCATTGTACATTCATTGAGGTGAGCACCAGGTTATCTGAGAACCATCATTAAGGTGTAAGGACATTTTCCTGTGGTCGAGACCTCTCCAGCAGCAGCCTCAAGCTGTCACTATCTCACTGTCAGGCCAGGGGCAGCTAGGAAAGGACATTGCTTTAAATCAGAAAAACCTGTTCTGCAAAGTCATCAACATCTGCTTTTCTGACAGAATCCTTATCAGGAGGAAAGGAGAAGCACTGTAACTGGTCACAAGCAGTGGACCACACGTGACATCCAACACGTGAGCTGTGGCAATGCTTGGGGGCAATTACTACCCAGCAGCAACACATGTGCTCAAACAAGCTCACAAAAATTACCACCTGTTCCACTGAAGGAGTTTAATACCCAGTGGATGGAATACTGAGTTTATGAAGAATCTCTTCTAAAAACAATGCCTCTGAAAAACAGCTGTCTCCCCCACAGCCATCTCTACAACTCTACCTGCTGCTTATTTTATCTCTCAACTCTCATCCTTTTCTGGGGGACTTATATAGGGGTGCATCCATCTCTGTGACAGCCATCATGTCTCGCTACATTCTTGTTTGCAAGCACAAGGCGAGATCACAAGCTGCCTCCTCACACTGGTGACCACCTGCTGAAGGCTATGAATGCAAACCCATAGCTCCCACTCTGGCCCCTTCACCAGGCAGACGCTCCCCAGAACAATTTCTTTTGCCTGCACTTACCCAGTATTTTGAGCTGGTTGATTACACCATGGATTGTAAAAAACACCCAGAGAGACTGTGAGGTGTCCACGCACATTAGCATTCCTCGGCTGGCTCCATTCACCCCGTGGTGCACCTCTCCACTTGGCAAGACCACGAAACTGAGAATGTCACCGCTGTTGAGGACTGGGAACGCTCGATAAACCACCCAGTACTCCTTGCGATCCAACAGAAAGTCTGGATCAGCTGGGAGTTCATTTGTCCGTAAAGTACTCGGATCACAGGAAGTGATGCCAAATGAAAGAGCCCCATAGTAAGGCAATCCAAGATGTCCTACTTCCACAAAGAGGCTCTCACCGATGTGCAAAGGCCGGTCAGAGAACACCAAAGTCCTATTGCTTTCTTGCCAGTTGGTGCATGCGACCATCCGGTCCTGAGAAAAGGTGATGTCAGGTCCCCGGGTTGGATGGAATCGCAGGTCTGTGTCCAGGAAGGCTGGGACCCCCTGGGCACGCTGCCGTCGGCTAGGGCAACAGGGGATGATGTGGTTGTCTGTCCCAAGTCCTGGAACCCGACTTAGGTTTAGGTTTGCAATTTTGGCCACCACTTGGTTATTCTCCAGTTCGTTGTTATTGAAGTTGGCTGAGTCGTGGTTGCTTTGGGGAAGGCAAGTGCTGAGTCGGGCCGTGCTGAGGCGGGCAGTGGTCATGGTCTCTGCAAACATGCTGTCTGTGAGATAAAGCCAGTGATAAGGGAAATTAGAGTCAAGACACAATTGCCTGCTTTTACGGTTACAATTGTTATTATTTTTCACCTCCAGATTATTTGAGTTCTGTTCCTCTGACTGGAAAAACAATGCAAAAATTGCCAGAGGTCAACCACTAATGAAAGGCTAGTGATGGAGATTCTCATGAGGAGCAGGCAGAGAAATGGCTGCATCTTGGCACTAGCTGAGAGAAAGTGTTATGAAGTACACATGTAATCTGGGAGCTCTTTGCACTGTTGGAACAGGGAAAAGCTGTAAACCAGGGTGGTCCTACAGTTTTTACAGCTTTCTCAGTAGAAGGGACTAATAGTTTTGAAAGTGCTTCATAGAAGAAGGAAATGCCTCAATATCTTATTATCTGAAGGTCTTGTGCAAGCCAAATCTGCAACGGAGTGATGGGTGAAGGAGCAGAAGCATGAATAGATACTCTTCTCACACTCCTTACAGCTGCAAAGTGTGCAGGGACAGATATGTCCAAGAGAGGTCATTGCACAAGAAGATTTCAAGCCTGGTATCTCAGGGGTGTTTGCACCACTGCAGAGATTCTCAATTGAGAGTTTGTCACAGAAGTTTCTGGCTGCAGGTGTTACACTGAAAGATTTTACAGATAGGTATTTTCCCCTTTCACAGCAAAGGGAAAATCAAGGTGCTGACTTTTAATCCTTTTCCCAGATTTTCACCTCAACCACGCCAGGCAAGGGGAGGATTTAAAGGTGTGAGGAGGTTTGGGAGTGCCCTTCCTTCTACCTCCAGCACTGCCTGGGACCACTTTGAACCTTACTTCCAAAGGGAAGGCATTAACCTGAGAAAAGTTGAAGCACATGGAAGTTAAGAGTGTAAGAGAATGAAATAGATTCATAAGCTTCTCAAAGATGGAGAGGGGAGAAGCATCTCTGCTTCTGCTTGCTCCCCAGAGAAGAAAATCACCAGGCTTTTAACAAAGAAGGAAAAACACCCAAATCCATCCAGCAGATGCAAAGCCAAGGCTGCCATGGCTGATATGTCCATGCAGGAGAGATCACCAGCACAGGCTGATGGCTGGACCAGCTGCTTTTGTCTCTCAAGAAACACTCCCACAGATAAGAAAGATCCATCAAAGCTCGGCAATACTGAAAGATGCATTTTGTGCATCTGCTTTTGGTCTGTATTTCACAGCTTTCCTGACTTGCAAAACTTTGGGAGGAAGATAAAGAGGCACAAACACATCTGCTTTGATTCCATCACTTCTGCAGCAAGGAGGTGCCTCAGATGGCTGAGTATCAGCCTGATTCCTGGGGCAGTTTGTAGGGCTTAGAACTTCAGTCTAAAAAAAAATCTCAAGAGTACAGATGTCCTCAGGACAAGTCTTCCACTCTATACACTGGAGGGCTGGGCATGGGGGAAAAAATAAGCTGTGCTTTATTTTTCCAGCTATAATTTAATGAGTAAGGACTGAGAAGCAACTGCACTGGCCACTCCAGAGAGAGCTCCTTCACCTCTGTGCTGAGCACCACAGGCCACTCCATCACAATTGAAATTACAAGATAAGCTACTGGTGAGGTTTAATTATACATTTGAGGCTGAGCAGGCAGGGCAAAGGGTTGTTTGTGTATAGGCTCAAAAATAATTGGTACCATTCAGAGGAATAAGTGATGGAGCAGCCTGCTCACTGGACTAACAATTTCACAGCTTAGTGCTTATGTCCGTTCAGTGCAAGGATGAAGGCACCGTTCCCTCAAGCAGATGCAGCTGAGCTTGGCTGTGAAAACTAAACAAGCTCCTAGGAGCCTCCAGGAAAGGGTAATGCTCTTTTATTTTAAAAGGATTCCCCGTGGTGCAGACTAGTTCAAAACACACCATCTTACACAGAATTCATTTGAAATTTTGATGACATAGAAATCATGAAAATAAATTATTTTCAGGGCAATTGGCTCAGTTCACTAATGGGAACAAATTCACCCCCTCTTACATCCCTCCCCAAACAAGATGCTTGTAAATGGGCCAAGCAAAGCACCCCCTGAATGCAATGATCTGCTCAGGGGTGAAAGAGATGTGGCATGTGGTTGGCAAGGATCCTGAGCATCCTGATTATCCTGATCCTTGCCAAAGCAGCACATCTAGCTCAGCAAAACTGGGAAAATTCCATATAATAGTTTTCATTTATCCCTTCACATGACTGCTGTAACACACAGCCGTATGTATGCCTTTCCATCACTGACATCTCCAAAACATATTGTTTTCTGGATCCCCAGAAAACCTGCTAATTTGATAGTAGTCAGTAAGACAGTAAGTTAGGTCTCTTTGCATCCCATAGAAGCAATCAAAGATTGTGAATCTCTTCTACATGATCATGACTATGGGGAGAGCAACCAGGAGAGCAAGGCACAGACCAAAACCCACACTTACCTAGTATTTGCACTTCATGGGTAATTCCATAGACATCTATGAGTGCCCAGAGAGGACCGGAAACTTTAATACCACAGTGAAACAATATTGGCTCCTCATCATTAATACTGTAGAAGACTCTTCCATGACGGTCAACCCAGAAGGCCAAGATATTGTCTCTCACAGCAAACCTCTCTGGCAAAGCCTTAGCCCAGTATCCAGGTCGGGTGACTAGGTCCGGACAGGCATACTTTGGTATCTCATCAGAACACATCTGCGACGGATCGTGGATGGTGAAGCCGAAGCGAAGGGCTCCACTCCAGCCATGGTGCACAGCCACCAGCTTCAGCCTGACCTTCTCGTAGAGGTGGATGGGCCTGTTAGTGAAGGTGACGCCATTGCAGAAGCTGTTCCTGCGGGTGGCCTTTCGGGAGTGAGCGTCCAGGCGCACGTTCTTGCCTTTGGCTTGGGAGTGGAACCGCGGGGGCTCGGTGATAGCGAGGACTGAGCGCCTCTCATGGCTGCTGTTGGGCAAACTGTAATAGGGACGGCTGGAGACTGAGCGGGTCTGGTGGCTTGTGTCTGCAAAAGGAGAAAGCAGAAGCTCTGTCAGCAGTGCTTGACCTGAGCCAGGGCCAGGCATTAGCAGGGCCTGGGCAACTCAACTGATTAGGGTGGTCTGCATGACTCACTAGGAAGGACACTATTTAATCTTAAAACCCCGTGCTTGGCTGCACCCAGCTCTTTGTTGCACCAATTTGGCTCTCAGCTTCATGCAAATAAAAAGCAAATGTGGCTTTTGGGTTGAAGGTTAGGCAGCTTCCCTTCTACGCCCTGTAAAGCTGGATGGAAATGAACACGCTTTTGTTCCCATCAGATGCGTCCTATTGCACTCGGAAAGACCTAACACTTGTGACTGTAGCTCCCAGTTTCCTATTTACAATGTATGTGCTATTAAATCACCAGCTGGTGGCCAGAGTCATTTAATCTCTGAGAGTTAAGGCTGTTAAGATCAGAGGTGCTCAAGAAGAATGCAGATGTACCACACTATTTTTCTGGGGGACATAGTCATAGTCATCTAGGTTGGAAGGGACCTTTCAGATCATCAAGTCCAACCATCATCCCAACTCTTGCAAGCTTCATACCTGGACAGGGACTTGAACCCTTGACCCTCAGATTAGGAGTCTGATGCTCTCCCAACTGAGCTACACACTGGATTCTTTGTCCCTTGATTTGTAATGATGAACAGGAGCCTTTGAACAACACACACAAACCACGACATTTAGCAGCTGGAACAGTACCTCTGCATCACCAGACTCCTCTTCCAAAACTTTCCACCTAGTCCCTGGTTCAGCTATCACATGCAACTGGCACATGAAGGAACATTTCATCCCCCAAAGCCTCCCCTTTACACAGAACCTCCCATTTGAGCTCAAAGCATTTTATAAACGATGATTGTTTTCAGCTTCACAGCACCACAGATGGAACTGAAATCCTGCCATCCTTGTTTTACAGATGGGAGAAGGAGAATTTATGGATGAGATCCTGCAGCGTTTAAAGTTAATAGCAATTTCCAGTCCAATTCCAAGAAAAGTAGATTTGAGACCTAAAATGAAGTTCACACAAGTGTGAAGCAGAAATGAAAGAAGCCCAACTTTTAATCTTAAGCCTCAGCTTTATGATCCCTGAAGGGGAGACCTCTTTTGCATATACTTGAACACACAGACCCCATCACCACCACTACCACCACAGTGTTACAGGCACTTCAGCCTCCCCACTTCCCATTGCCCCTACCTTTCCTTCTTTTTGAACTGGTTTTGTGGATTTTTAAAGCAAAAAAAAAAAAAAAAAGCAGCATCCTGGGTGATCAAAGTCATCCTGTTAAATATAAAACCATATCACATGCACACATTTACTTAGTATGCCGTGTTTGAAGCTTTAGAAGATGTCTTCCTGGCCCTTCCTCCAAGCTGCTTCCTCCCTGTGTGTAACCCCTGGCTTTGCTTCATGACAAGGGAAGAATTTTCTGACACTTTCCTCCCTTGGAAGGAAACACCCAAAGACGCTGGGGAAGCTAGCAGGAGAGATGTGACACCTTTTTTTTGCAAACAAAATCCTAGTAGGTAAGGCAGTCAGGGGCTGGGGACTGCATTTGTGCTTCAACTAATAGATGGTCCACTCAACCACTGCATTCCTGAACACAAGGCTCCAGGCAAGATCTGATCACAGGATTAACCCTTGAAATCAGACATCTGCAACAGGAGGAAGGAGCCACAAAGGCAAAAAGGTGCTTCTTGCAGCAAGAAAAAAGGTCAGTCCTAAATTATAATAGGCAAACACATGAACAAATAAAAGGTCTTTTGTATCTCTTCATTTGTACCACACATGACAACCACTGCACAGCACAAGGTAATACTTAATCCCATTGTGCACACATGTAAATATGTCCTTGCCCTTACAGCAGGGGGGGGACAGGGGGGGTCTCATTTTCATGCCAGAGCAATGATGGCAGAAACCTGGGGGAGACAGGCCAGAGAAATCCTCCTGGGGATTAAATCTCCCTGGGTGCTGGGGTCCCTGCTCAGCACAGCACCTCCATGGCCAGGCTTCCTCTGGCTCCCCCAGGGCAGTTCCTGAGGTCTGCAGGGTCAGCCCTGGCCATACTCCTAAGAGGGATGGGTATTCCTCTTGGGTATTCCCAGGAGAAAACTCATTTCTTTGCCTACCAAACTGCTAAAATGCAGAAGATGGCTGCTTTCAGCACAGACCCAACTGCTGTCCATGTGGGTGATGTTCCACATGTCTGCCTGCTAATGTTCCTGACACACACTGCTATGGTAGAGGAAATAAAGCCTGGGGTTTCTTTAGCAGAGGTAGCATGAACCCAGTCAGCACATAGTGATGGGTGAGTGTCCCTCAGCAATGAGGGGTGAATCCCACAATTTCCTACACTGGCAACCTATTTTTCACCTGGATTCACTGAGACTATGTGCTCTCTAGCTGGGATGAATGGGCTAAGTCCTGGCCCCCATCACACCTCACCTTGCTGGGCAACAGCAGAGCAGAAAATCCCTTGCACCATAATCCATAGAGCTGCTCTGTGAAAGAGAGTGGTCTGGCCTCAATGTCTCAGTGACGACCAGGAGGAAGGAAGGAAGGTTCTCCCCTCTGCTATAACAAGAATGCCCCACTCACAAACCCTCTACAGAACTCTGCAGCCTTCCTCCAACATTGACCTGCTGGAGAAAAGACAGACATCACGACTGAGCATGGCAGGATGCAACGTCCTCTGGGCACAGCTCCAGGGCAGGCACTTCTCATGATGCTTTCAGAAAGGACTGGGGCAGGAGTGACAGTGACAGCAGTGCAATGGGTGGGAGACAGATGACATGGGCACCCACTTCAAAGGCAGCTTTGGGCCCACCCTGACAGAGAGTAACTTAGGGTTTGGCACTTTTTGTTTTGGGGGTTTTTTAGGTTTGTTTAAAAAAAAAAACCAAAACAGGAAAGCATATTGTTGCTAAACAATAGGAAAGTCTCCAGAAGGAAATGAATGGATAATTTATTTATAACGCCATTCCCCCCTCGCATGAACACCTGCCGGTTGCCACCAGGAATAAAGCCTGACATAACCCCAGGCAAGGGGAGGCAGAGCTTTCCCACCGAAACACATGCCTGAAGCTGAGCTCGGGCATGTGCTCTCCTCATTATGCACTGATGGGGACCAGGCAAGCTCAACAGGATGTTTGTGCCTCTGAATTGCCCTAATTTGCGGCTTGGCTTCCACAGGCCGGATCACATTTCAGTCCGTCTGCTCTTTCTCCAAACCCTTCCCCTCTCCTGGCTCTGCTTTCCCACCGTCAAAAGCCCGTTGGTGTAATGACAACCAAGCTCCTACCCAAGGGTGCCCGATGCCCTGACAGGCAGCTCAGAACTACGCCAGCTCTTATTTTTCAGCTGTGAGATTCCTACGACACTCCAAGCAAGTAATTTCTTCTCCTTATGCCTCACTTCAGCACCTAGGAGGGAGTAATAGCATTTCTCCACCTCATAGGAAGCTAACAGGATTAACGAGCTAACAAGTTCCCTCCCTGAGCCTTGCAAGCATGTCAGCTGGCTGGCTACATCATCAAATGGGACATGAATTCACTCCGTCCTCCTGGGTTATGTCCTGAGTCCCACCCAGCATTTGGATTTTTTCATTCCAGAGTTTTCCTTTTTTCATCCCTATTTTAACCAACCACAAACACGATGTTCACAGCACGAGTCCCTCAGACACATGGGCATGGCTCCAGCAAATGTGAAGTATGGTAGGAAAATGGGAGAAAAAGCTGAACTGAAGGATTAAGAGTTGGGTAGGAATCCTCACTGAAACCTGGAAAAGAAATTCTAGCTGTATTTCCATCACAGAATCATAAAACGGTTCAGATTAGAAAGGACCTTGAAGATCATCTCATTCCAAACCCCTGCCACGGGCAGGGATACATCTCACCAGACCAGGCTGTTCAAAGCCCTGTCCAGCCTGGCCTTGAACACCTCCAGGGATGAGGCATCCACATCTATCCATGGTGTATCCATCCATCCTCATTGGTACACTGAAATAATTTTGGGTTATGGGGACTCGAGCTCTCAACTGCAAGTCACTATCACACAAGGAACTTCACCTGCTTTCCAAAAGTGCAGCACATTTATTTCTGAGGTTATGCTGACCTTTGTGGAGGTACTTTCATAAACACGCACTTTGCATTTCAAAAAGGTACAGCAGGCAGACCCTGGACAAATTCCACATATTTATCATGGCTACAGTTCTAAAAATAAACATCTTTTTTCACCCATTGGGCACTGGAATCCCACCCACAGCAGCAGACAAAATTGAGAACGAGAGCCCTCTCCCAGGCTGCTGCTCTCCAAGGCGTGGGATGGAGGGGGCTGCTTCGTTACAGAGTTGACCTTAAACCAGATTCATCCTGACCTCCCTTGTGCAGACAAGTCAGGCAGGAATAATACCATGGAAAGCCCTAAAATGATGGAGAGAAGAATAATGTCAGAGGAGACTGATGCTACAGCAGAGAGCTAGGACAAGGGCAGCCTGACAGGAGGAGGAGGGCACAGCCTCCCCTCTGCGTCACCACTACATCCACGGTCTGTATTAACTCTACAACCGCTGCATCAAAGGACATCCCTGGCTCACACAGCCCTTTCCTGAAGAACCTCTACAGTTAAATCCATGACAAAAGATGCCCAGGATGGAAAGGCAGGCAAATGTCAGGACATATCCAGGTACCAAACAGGGGATAAAGCAAAGATGTCAGGGGAAGAGGAATTCCTGGGATCACTGCCCCATGGGTGAGATCCCGCTGATCAGCACGCGGCTGGAGCGTGCGCTCCCTGTGCTCTTCAGAGAAGGTGCTGGAAGGCAGCAGCCTGAAATTCATCCTTTAACACCCCCCACACCGGAGAAAGGGAATCCACTTCCCGTGCCTGCACCTTATCTTTATGGCTGCTTCTTTATCAGTAACACCAGGAACTTTTTCCTATTACATTAGATAGTTGGGTTGCTGCTGCTGCAACAACCCTGTTGAATATTAAACAAGGCGTGTGGAGGGAGAGGGGAGCAGGTGGCTTTTGCTTCCAAATAGGAAAATCCCAACAGGTGGAGGCAACGGGGTCCAGTTTACTGCTTGAAACCACCCTCCCTTACCAAAAGTCCTTGCAGACCCACTTGCAGTCACTGCAACCCAAGAAGAGCACAGTCCTCACAGCTCTCAGACCACCACAGTTTGGTGCTGGAGAGGATGTGACCACCAGTGGGAGCCCAGACTGGCTGGGAGAAGGAGACTGCTGTAATCACAGGTAACAAACAGTAACACAAAACAGGATTCTGCTCCAACATTGATCTTATCTTCTGAGAACAAGAGATTAAAATCTGTTCACATCTAAGTTTAGTGAGCTGCTCAGACTTCCCTTTTTTTAAAAAAAATATAGAAAAAATGTGTTGCAGAGCTCTGCAGAAAGTGCTGGTGTCGCCTGTTCCACACTCACCAGTGTGAATTTGCAGAGTTGGGCTACCAAAGCCAATATAAGGCTGAGATGAAAAATTTGCCTCATTTCCAAAGGTTCTGCTGGCTCAAATGCTGGAAAACTCCACAATCAATTAATATCCCCCTTTTAAATTCCTGTGGTTTGTATGACCATTCCAGAGTCCTGTTCTGATGTAAAGGTCTCCTAACCTGAGACAAATTTCTAGGGAGTTAAAAGACCCTGTATGGTTTCCTTGCAATAGAGTGCCAGACACTGAGGTGTTAAGGGGAAACTGAAGAGCCTGTAGTGAATCACAGGAAATGTGACATTTTTGAAGAGACTAATTTGTTAAGGCAAGGATGAGGAGAGACAGAAGTTGTTTTTCATTACAACAAGGTGTGTTGTGGTGCACTGAGGTAACTCTTGATGCAAATATCTCACAGATATACAATATTTTTCATTGCAACACAGTCCAGAAAAATCCCTGGCAGAAAACAGGGATTGACTTTAACTCACAAAATGAAGTAGTTGGCCTGTCTCCACAAGGATTTTGAAGCAAGGAAACTTCACTCCTGTGGATAATGCTTGAAATTAAACATCTTAGGAGAGATTTTTTTAAGAAACACTAAACCCCTTTCTTTACAAAGCAGAGGCTAATGACACATTCTGGTCTTGGAGGTGTTGCTTCATGAAAGCAGAGGGGTATCTGCAAAAAGTGTTAGATAAAATCCTCTTGCTCTGGTTTTCCCAAACCAGTAAACACAAGCAGTTCCAGTAGGACCCTGGACCAGGCTGTTCCATCCCTGTCTCCAGTCATGTCCTCAGGAAATGAGCTCCTGCATTCATGCTCCTCTTAAATTAAACCCTCTCACAGGAATGCCAAGTTCAACCACATCATCTAAAAGGAGGGATGTCTCATCAGGAAAGCCAATGCCAGGGCTTAGCTCTCCTGGTTAACTGAATGTCACATCACGACACCAGCATCAGAGACAGAAGATGGCAAGTGCAGCTGAAACACCAATGTCTCTCTCCAAGATCCACCAGCTGGCTTGAAGCAGAAAATAAACCATGACAGAAGCCTGATCCAAGGATAAAAAGTGCCGACAGCAGATTTTCCACGACCTAGAAGCAATCACAGAGCTCCAAAGACTGAGGAGAGCAAGCACTGTCCCTGATGGGGCAGGAGAACTCTCACAACCCACTTCAAGACATTCTGCTTGGCTTTGGTTTTTTGGAAATGTGGGCATATCTTCAAGCCCTCCCCAGCCTCCTTCTAGCTTTAACCTGTGGGATACCAGGGACCTCCATATTAGTGCATTTTTCTTTCTGTTCACAGGTCCTCAACCCTCCTTGTCTCTTTATCTTTGTGCCTACACACCACAATACCACACTGAATATTCTTCTGGGGTCTTGTAGACTTCACAAGTTTTCAGGACTTCTTATTACCTCCTCCTATTCTTTTTCTAGGCTGAAGATGTTTTCACAGAAACACAAAATATCAGGGACTGGAAGAGACCTAAAAGACCTTCTAATCAAATCCCCCTGCCAGAGCAGGAACATCTAGACCAGGTGACACAGGAAGGTGTCCAGGTGGGTTCTGAATGTCTCCAGAGAAGGAGACTGCACAACCTCTCTGGGCAGCCTGTTCCACTGTTCTGTCACCCTCAGTTTTGCCCTTAGCATGGCCATACATTTTAAGTTGTTTTAGTGAAGTAACTCCTTTCACCACATGCAAATGAAAGATAATTTCAAGCAAGCAGAATAGCATTACCTAATCTGGAAAAAATTGAAAATAATCTTTAACCTAGAATGTTTTTTATTTCCTTTCACAAGTGCAACAGCCAAGAAACTATGCTGTAGTGCTAGGTGAACTCAAACTTGACACAAGGAAAGCCAGTGCATGACCTTAATGCTGTGGCATTTTCAGAGCGAAGTGGAGAGCCCTGACCTAAACTAGTGTGGTGCTGTGGATCAGGCTGTGGAAGCAGGGTGTGCCACCAAAACATCTGCTGCTGGGACTGCAAGGATAGGTAAGTCCACCTATGCTCACATCTGTCCCCCTGTCTCTCCCACTCATTCCAGCTGTGCTGCTCACTGTGCTTATGCATGAATTTTGCTACAAAGTTGGCCCCATTGTTATTACAGGGTTTTAGTTCTGCTGTATATAAATAGCACTAAGAATACACAGAAACCAGCGATTAAGCACGGGGGAAAAAAAAAAAATCTCATCTTCCCCGTATTATTAGTGAATCTGGGTCAATGAGTCTGCAACTCTAGTAACAAATTCTCAGACTTGGTTAATGAGAGACAGAGAGAAGGAGAAATTGCAGGGCTCGTGCCATAATCCCCGCTTAAGTCTCGCAGCGTGAGCGATGAAAGCAGCTGCATGATAGATGAGGAGCCTTGGAAATGGTACAGCTTATTGTAATCCGTTATATGGGCTCAGCACCCAGGTCCACTGGCTCGTGTCAGTCAGAAGGACACCCTCCCCAGCAAGAGAGCCTCAGAAGACATCAGGGATTTGAAAGTCATAAAAGATGGGACGCAAAACTAGATGAAACTTTTGGCTACTGGCTGAAGATAAAAACATCTTGTCCAAATGAATCAGTCAGCCCCCCTTTTCCATAGCTCTTATCGGGCAGTTCTTGTCCACTTTCTCACTAACACACGTGCAGCACGTATGGTTTCACACACCAGGAGAGCAAACTGGGGCCTCTTACTTGATATATTATGTTTTTACAGAATTGTTACTTTCTTATGAAAGTTAAGTTTAACTCTGGGGGGAGCAGAGGGCTGCTCAGTTCACTTTATCTTCCAGTTTCAAGCTCAGAGTCCATAGCATAGTTTTGGGAGGTGATCAAAAGCAGCGAGAAGTAAGCAACTGACATCTGTTTAAGCAACTCCACAAATGGTTTTGAGCACTGTTAGCTGGGAAGACTAAATATTTGCCAGATCTAAACACTTAGCTCATCAGTCAGTGATTAAAATAGGTATTTCAGCAGTTTATTATTTTTGTTGTTTTCTAGAAACACACAATGAAGTGCACCATGAAGCAGAGAGCACTAAAAGATGTAACATTTTGGACTAGAAAGACTGGTCTTGAGGAATGAGCTTGGCTGGAAAATGAAAGGTGGAAAAAAAGAAGCAGAGATGAAGACAAAAAGCCTTGTGTTCTCTAGGGTGGCTGGGTTCTGCCTTGATTTACTAAATTCTATAATACTATATAGAAATTGAGTCCAATTTCCATGGATTTACAGTGCTAAACTAATTATTTTTTTAATGGATGTTACTTCAGGCACATCTGAAATCCATTATCATCGATGCATCAATTTTTGGAAATCAAGTGAGTTAAATCCAGTTTAGAAGACCAATATCCAAGGATCCCATTTAATTTTCTGTTACATCATGCACCATCTTACTTGTGCACTCTTTTTTCACATTCTGACACAAGGACAATCCCACAGCACAAGTGTCAGGGCATCTTTTTCTCTAATCACTGCTCCTATAAATATTAAAGGAGAAGGATTCTGTTCTCAATAGTTTTAAGTGGCTCTAATAGGAATTGTCATGATATCAAGACAGACTTAGAGATAATCTTAATTTCTCCCTCCTCCAGACCAGCAGAATTCCCTGCTGCAGTAGAGCATAAGAGCAACCTGAAGCTCCAAACTTGCTGTAGTCGTGTGTGCTGCTGTGCCATGGAGACCTGAGGCCACCACATGGTTCTCAGTTTGAGGTAAGATGGAACCCTACTTTGTTTGCTGGAGACCCAACTTATGTCCCCAGTTGATCACAGGTACAGGCAAGATCCCAGTCAGAGTATTATTCACAGACTGAAAAACAAATCTGGGTTCCTCTCCACACCCCAATTCCTCTCCATCTCTCAATTCTTAACTTTCAAGAACAACTTGTCCCTTACAGGCAGTATAAACAGCTCAGGATTGTTTTTCAGAGCAATGCTTTATGTTTAAAAAGCATCGTTCTGAAGCACTGTTTGCCTTTCCCATGAATATGGAAACCATGAACGTGATTCACTGAAGAGTTACAAGAACACGTGAGAGGCATAATCACTGACATTGAAACGGTCCATGCCCTCACCCTCTCCCCTGGCCACCAGAGGAGCACGTAACAAACATTAATGCAAATGGACTCCCTGTTTCCATTGAGCCTCTTTTCTTCTGACCAGCTGTACCCAGTCGTTTGCACTGGGGGTATATAAATAGTGACCATGTCATTCCAATGTTAATGACTTTTAATGAAATCAGAGAATGAAATGCATTCCCTTTTAATATCCTCAGAGCAGCAATTTTATTCCATCCCCTGGTTTCAATACAGGCCTTATGGAAAGAGCGCTGGAGCCTGGCACATCCTTCCCACAGCCTGTCAATGTGTCGCTTCCAACTCAGACAGGAACAAAAGGAGGGAAAGAATTTTGTTGTCTCCCTTATGCAGGAAGCCCACCCATCCCCTACAGACAGGCAGTGTCACATCACTGCACCAGGGAGGAAAAAAAAAAAAGGTTGAAAAGTAACAGCAATAATTTAGTCTGGCTTTCAATGTGTTGTTCTCTGAAAACACCCTAAAAGCCAGCCTTTATGTTGTTTCTGCCCTTCTGAATTCAGACCCTCTAGAGTTTATACTTCTGCCTTTCCCACCTCCCCAAGATTTGTTTGGAGAACACTCAGCACACATGCTGTGAGAGGTCCCCTCCCCAGGCTGTGTCTACACCGTCCTGTCCCACACTACAGCTGAGCTCCACCACGAGCATCTCAGGTGGGGTGTAGGATTCTGGAGCCCAGGAGCATTTATCAGCTGAGGCTGTTCTCCACAGTCAGGAAAAACACGAGAAAACTCTCCCATGAGAGTGGGAATTGTCCAGTGCCAGGACTCCAGAGGAAGAAAAGCTGGAGATGAGCAATGGGAGTGATGCTACAGGTGCAAAAAAGGAAAGCATGACCATTCATTTCTGCCTTCAGCTTTTTCCAAGAAAACCTTATAGTAAAAGGAAAAAACGGGCTATTTTTTTCTTTGTCTCACATTTGTTAAATAAACCTCTTTCATCTTTATCTCCTCTCTTCATAGTGGTTTTAAGGGTCTCTCTTTTTTCCCTCCTAATTACAACTTCTCCACTCTCAAAGGACAGAAAAGAATTCCATTTAAAAGTAAAAACGATGGAACTATTTCAGTGCAAAGAGGGATGGATTAACCAGAGAGACATTACACTTAACAGCTGCACCCATACAGGGCTTTTGATGTGTCCCAACAGAGCCACAAAACCACAGGAAAAGGGGAAAAAAGGCCTCTAGGAAGATGTTCTTTCTAGAAAGCCCTGCTCCCAACATGGTGCAGCATTTTAAAATGTTGTCCACTTCTCCTTTTATATTTACACACAGTTTAAACAGTGATCTGGCAGCCAGAGGGGAAAATGCTTCGGGAGGAACGCATGGCTGAGGAAGCTAAATAAAGACGTGGCCAGGTCTTCAATCATCCTATATTTTATATATACAAAGGCTGCGATTCCACTAAGCTTTTCCGAAACAATATGTAAAGAATCCAAAACAGGGCAAAGGAATGGGAATAACTGGTTGTAATTAAATATGGGGAGAGAGAAGCACAGCTCTTTCACTCTGCCTGGTGGCCTCTCCTGGAGGTATTGCAAAGGAGAAAGGGATTTGGGGTGGTGGTGGGAAATGTAATGGGTGACAGGCATCTGCTGAGGGGCTGAGTCCAGCCTGTGCTGTGTGGGCTGTTGTCTGAATCCCTCTCTTTCCAAGTGATCTCAAGGGTTGGTAACTTCACTCAGTGCATGGACATCCCAACCTGTACAATAGCATCATGGGCTCTTTGTTGCTGTTCCAGTTCACGTTTAGACAAATAGGTTATGGCTTCTTCTAAATTTACTACATCTTCAGAAGTAAAGCCAAAAATCTTAAAAAAAAAAAAAAAAAGAAATTGAAAAAGAAAAAAAAGCAAAGAGGAAGAGATTTCTTTTCTGGTCCAGAAACTGAAGGAATTGTTGCACTAAAAGAAGACGCATTCTTTTTTCCTTGGTAGAAATTTTTGTCAAAATGCATAGTTTTCTGCTAAGCTACAAAACCAGCCTGAGAGGCAGGTGGTTGTGCAACACTTGGCTGCTGCATGGCTGAGCTGTGAGATCCTTTTCCATGATATTTACAGGAATTAATAAGAGGAAACAAGAGCCCCTTCAAGACTTAAAATGTCCAAACAAAAGAAAATACAGTCATACCATTACTGGACACACAATGACCTCAGCCCCTTTCCTCATCTCAAATATCTTCAATTATTTCAACACAACAAGTATTTAAGCAACAGAGGTTTATTTTTAAGCCTCCATGTCAATCTTCTTAACACCAGTGGGATTTAATCCCAGCACACCTAAGTCAACATCAACATTTTTCTACGTTTACTCTCCCTCCATGGTACCCCAGCCAAGAGAAGATAAAGGCAGGTGAGCCAAAGAAACCTGGATATGAGAGACAATTCCTTGCATTGTTGGAGATACACGCCAGCTTATATTGGCCAGAGAAAGGCCAAAGCCCTTTTTTGTTCCCTCCCCTGGAGAAAGGAATCACTCCCAGGAGATGGGAAGAATGTGTGAACACAGCAAACAAACAGCAGTGATCACCCCTGGTCATCTATCTGCCTGCCAGGGGAAGGCCAAGCAACATCAAGTCCTGGGTTTCATCATGTTTTCCTATCTTTTTAAGGTGAAGCTTGGACCAATGTTCAGCAGAGCACAGTTGGTCAACACTTTCAAAACAGTTTACCCTGAGGCTGCCAGCTGTTACTCTTTTTAATGTATTTTTTATTGATTATATACTACTTTTTTAAAATTATTCTTCATACATCATTAACACCTATAACATCCCACTGCTCAGTCAAACTGCACAATCCTTAGCAACTATGGAATTAGAAATTTTAGAAATCCCATGTGAATCAAAATAAACAGCTGTCTAAAACCTCCCATTTCTACCCAGATGGCTCTTGTTTCAATTAACCAAATCAAACTTTAATTCAGAGTCACCCACTGGACTTGTTTGGATTTACTTGGAAAAACACACCTATAAATCACACATGAAAAACTGTGGAGAGAAAGAAATTGTTTCTCTCTGGGTGGTTCCTTTTTTCTTCTGTTTTGGTTTTTTTTTTTCTTTTTGGTAGAACAAAATTTTATTACCAGCCAAAAAAATATCCAATTACATGTTGACAGCTTAGAGCCTCTGGTAGTTCTGACTGCAACATAACACAGGCAGCAGCATGACTACATGCTGTCCCTCTGCTTCTTCAAAATAGATGGCATCTCCCATGCTGTGTGTGGTACTTGCACCACCTCCCGGGGATTTCTGAGCTGGAAACATGCTGGCAAATGGATGCCAAATGTACACAAAGCCTGAAGTCATCAAAACAGACCCACACAATCCCCCTGTTCCCACATCCAGAGGGCACCCAGTGTTACTGCTGCCACCACTCACCCAGCCCCTTCTTGAAATACCAAATCTGAGTGGTGACTTGAGGAGATGCAGGAAAGCTCTCTCCTAAGCATCTCATCCACTGCAGTGATCTGCTGCTTGCAGAAGGAGGGGAGAGGCTCAGCTTCCCTGAAACCTCCCTGCATCCCACAAAAAGACACCCACAAGAAGGCACGTTCCCCTTGCCTGACAGCACATTGAGGAATTGGCTTCAATGGAGGGAACTGCACTCAAGACAACTAAAAATAAGAGGCAGAGCAGGTCACCCAACAAAGACAAACTCATCACTCTTTGTTGGAGAAACAAGCCTGAATCTTGTGAGAGCTGCTCATTGCAGATATCAGGAGAAAAAGAGGACGAGAAGTGGCACATCCTGTCCTCAGCATCATCCTGGGATGCCTCAAATGCCTGCCTTGACATGACCCCTGCCATTTCAACACTTTTGGGCACATTGATATGCTCAAAAATGCTGGTTCCTAATGAGAGAGCTCCATTTTCTTTTTCAGACAGAGCCTGCAACATGGAACAAGCAAACCCATGAACAGCCCAAGGATGAAGCAGGCCTGACCCCAGCAAATTCAGAAATGCTTTCCAGCCCAGCTCAGTGAGACAGCAGCATGTTCCCCTGTGACCATTTAGGTTTTTCCAGGTCCCTTTGGTCAAGTAAGATCAGCAGCAGGAATGTTTCATGCTGTTGCTACAGCACCAGGAGCCCTCACCTGCACACAAGCAGCACCACATGGTCACGTATTAATGACATATAAAACCTCCCTGGTTGCAATGATCTTTGCTTGGTGAACACGAAGACACAGCAAAAGAGCATCCTATAATAAGGAGGAGCTGCTGGTGGGGGAATACCAGAAGACCTTCTCCAAAGCAAATCCAGCCAAGCCATGAAACTTTCCAAGCCAGATGTAGCACCAGGAACCTCCCTTGGCATGGGAACAGACCTATGTGTCCACACTAGACAAAGCTCTGGTAGAGCACATGCACCCAGGGTCACAAGGTGCCTCCAGAAGGATGAAGTTCAGCTGGCATGTTGGCCTTGAGTCCCCACAGTTAAGTCCCCACAGCTTAAGTCCCCAGCAGTGCCATGTCTGCTCCCCAAACACCCCCACTGCTAACTATCATGCCTTGCCCAATTGCCTCTTTGGGGAAATGGAGAAAAAGCATTTCAGGTCCCAGACCCCACAACTTCCCAAGGCAGCAGAGTGGTGAGCTCTAAGGCAGCATCACTCCCTTCACTGCTCTTCTATTGCCAGAGACAGACATGTCACAACTAATGCTTCCAGCACTGCTGTTTGCCTTGGGGAAAAATATTACAAAAAAAGAGAGGGAGAGCTATGGAAGAGTGTTGAGTTGAGTTGAGTTGAGTTGAGTTGGTAGGGCAGAGACCCAGGTGATGAGTCTGTGGTAATGAATGATGGCTGGAGATGCACACACCAACCACTCCTAAGCCATGTCCCATCTCCATACGGGAATACAGGCACAGAGATGTCTTCAGCACTGATCTACCTAACATTATAGCTTATGGAGAGGAGGAAACAAGGACTGCTCCATGCCCAGCTGTGGTCAAGATACAGTCAGTGGGGAACAAATCAGGGAGGGGGAAAATAGGGTCATGCTGCAGAGGCATGCAAGGAGAGCTTCTCTCTCCCTCTGGGATTGTCTGATGAGGTTGAGCCATTCATCTCATCTCAAAGAACAACCTAAGCAACCAGCTAAGGGCTGCCTGATGTGGTCTGATGATTGATTCTAGTGGCATGCCCATAGTTCTAGTATTTACAGGAGCACAGTTGTTTCACAGGGGTGTATAAACATTTACTAAATAGGAATGCATACAAAAAGACTGTTTGAAAATCGTTTGTTTTAAAATGAGAAGTGGTTTTGACCTCCCTAGAATGAATGTACCTCTGCCCTCTGCTCCATGGTGGTCAGCTGAATGCTTGAAGAGGGCGGGAGAAATAGTAAACATGTTCAGGGAGCTGCAAAGCAAATTCTCATTTTTGCCTTGCTTCTAAAATTAGCTTTTAATATTTCCAAGAGCAAGAGGCATTTCAAGAGAAACACAATCTCTTGAAACTGATTTTTAATTTAAAAAAAAAAAAGTAAAGGAGAAAAATGCAAGCACTGCTATTAAGTCATAAACTCTGGCTGTTCCTCGTGGGACTGACATTTCATGGGGAAAAAAAAGGGTTTCTCAAAGCATTTTATTAAGTCTCACAGCCCATGAACTGACAGCCATGGGGGACCCCAACCCTGGGCTCCCCACCTCACAACCCCTGTACTGTAGAAGGGAAATAATCTGCACCACTATTAGGCAGGGCTGGAAACCATCACGTTTCTTGCTTGAGGGAGAAAAGACCAGTTTAAGCAATTCATTAATTATGAATATTAAAGAAATCAAGTTCTGAAGCTCAGTTCGTAAGGATTCAAACTCACGCTATTGTTCTACTCAGTAAAACCAGACTCTCCCAACAGCATCTGTCAATCTGATCATTATGTGGTTAAATGAGGGAGAAAAAAATTTGTTCTCTCTCACCTCCAAAAAGCTATCTGTGCCTTGTAATTATTTGCCTTGATAAATTTAATTTACTTGAGTTTTCCCTTCTAGACCTGGCTGGTCAAGTTAAACTACAAAGATTATTCATGGAAAAGCAGCCACAGTTGGTTACTAGGATACAAAAAAATCACTCAGTACGTTTCTCCAATGAATAATCCCAGCAGAAGACATACAAATTCAATAAATTATGAATTTCTCTTTCTCGCTCACATAAACATTGGGGTTGCAGAGGCATTTCTTGGAACCCAAATTAGTATCTTATATTGCTATGCAATAACAAAACAAGAGGGGACAGCTAAGCCTTGCAGGTGAGCTGCATCCTCTGCCTAGACATGAGAGTTGTTTTGGAAGAAGCGTGCAAACGGCCAGTAGGTTTGTTATTGCCAGTTTCTCTGTGCAGACACTGGGATTTGGCATGTTCATGTGTCTTTTCAAAGTGGGTAACATAAGCAATAAACTAAGCTAATTTGGAAGAAGGTATTCTTATTTCAGAAAAAAAACCCTCTCTTCCTGCACAATCCCACATATACAGAAGGTTTTACGTAAAAAGCACTTGTTGCCAGATCTCAGCCTACAAGGTGAAGACAGACAGAAGTTTTCCTGCGTTGGGTGGTGGCTGCAAATCTGCTCCATGTGAGAGCAGCATCCAGGACACCACTGCAAACAAATGGCAACCAGTGTCTAAGCCACTCCAACATTCCTGGAAACAACAGCCAGGCTCAGAAGGCTGACTTTGGATACTTCACAGCATTTGGTCATTTCTCTGTGTGTGCATGTAGTTACATCTTGCTCTGTCTTTTCCTGTCCCTCATACTGTCCCCCAATAACAGCAGTCCCCAGGCACGACTGGGCACAGACTGCTGTTCAAGGCTGTGGTATTTAAAGACAGGGGTCTGTTGGCTAAGATCAGTTTTTATAAACTTTAACTGAGATGGATTTCCTTGAAATTCTAACTTGTGAAGCATCTGTCCTTCTCACCCTCTCCCTTTGATCACATCAGCAGCACAAGCAGGGCTGTTCTCCTGCTGGCAAATCACCCAGTAATTGCTATTTAAGACTCAAATCAGATGCCAGTGTGAAGATCTGCCTCACACTCCTCAAAGGACATCTCCTTTCCAGGAGATCAACCAAAATGCCTGGCATACTGAAATATCTGCAAGGCTTCTTCCATGCAAGCACAGGGAAGCTCTGCTGGCATGAAGCTTTCTATCCCTGCACACATGGCCTCAATGCTGAACTTCTGTTTTTCAGCTCCCTCTGTCCAGACCCCATACCTTGTCCCCACGTCCCCGCAGGCTCAATCCCCTGCACAGGCACAAGTTCACAAGCAAGCCCTTTACAAGGAGTCCCAAGGGACACCCTGCTCCAGGGCAAACCCAACACTGATGAGCTGATCAAAGTCGAGCCCTTTAAACACTCTTTCCATTGTGTAGTTTGTCCCCATGAACCATCATATTAAAGTTATCTCCGTTTCATAAGCCAGCACAATGGCCACAGCACAATGCACCAACCACAGCTCTTTATCTCTAAAAGTGAAGCAACAGACAGTTAGTAAATTATTTCAGTTTTCATACATAAAACAAAACCTTTCACTTCACAGGACAAATTAATCAGGAATTTCTGAGAGTGTCCTGAGGAAAGTTCTGACAAAGAAGAGCCTCTGAAGAGGTGTTTCTTGGCACACACCTCTGTTGCAGGAGCCTGCAGGGATTATCCAGCCCACCTCTACCAACTGACAAGATCAGCTCTACTAAAGCCATTCCCAGATGATGAATAACAAACTTGTTCTTCAGGACTTCAGGTGACACAGTTATTCAAATTTACTGCACTCCACTAAGGCTTTCCTTCAGTGTTCACCTGCCCATTTGCTTTCTAGAGAGCACGTGCCCAGCAGTCCCAGTCCTGTCTTCTCCTAAAATGCCTCAAATATCCTTCTGCCTCTTAGCTGTTCCTCTTAGCAGCACTTTTGGTCACCATCAAGACACTACACAGAGAGATCTCTAGAACTGTTTTCTGTTACCAAAAAAATCTTCTCTATCCAATCATGTCAAGTTCAAGACCCCAAGAAATAGCAGTTTCCCCTCATTAGGAATTATGCTTCAAACCTTTGCAGCACACAGAGAAGATAAAGTCTGAACTCCACTCTGCAAATTGCTCAACATGTTAAGCTGAGAAACCGGTGCCTTGATGAGACCAAAACAGATAACGGGCTGAGAAAAGCTGTTGCCACAGTGCTAGTTATCACTGAGGAAAGGAAGATAAACCTGAATGAAATTATTACATTTCTGCTGCCAAATGGGATATTCTATCTTTTATCTTTGGCTTGTCAAGGCAGGGCTTGGCAGATTTAATGTTCCAGTCATGGAGCAGGGCAAAAATCAAACAACATTTTTTTCTTCCCCTGACATTTAGGAACCTGATGGAAAACTTTCACTTAGGGAAAGGCTCTCTTTGACTAAATATCTTCCCTGGGCTGCTACACGGGCAATGAAAAGCAGAGCTTTGCTTTTATGTGGTCCATTTATTTCTCCCACATAACCATCAGGAGTGCAATCACAAGAAACCTGCAGCCACAGACAAATGGATGGCTAAAATATTAGAATTCCTAAGCCTATTTGTTATGTAAATATCCACAGTGAGAAAAAGAAAACTATGAAAACTGTAAAAAACAAACCTTTTACAGACAGCTACCTACCCAACAACTTTACAAACCCAACTCTGTCCATTTTTCTCCCTTCAAAGCATCGGCAGGTTTTTAAAAGAAATCCTAAATGTGATTTCCCTGCTTTGAAATGCAGTTAAATAGATTTTTTTGCTTTAAAGAATCTCCCTGTGCAGTTCCAGCAACAAGTGAGAAGTTATTTCTCATCTTCTGATTTGGTTCCTTTACACAAGTCCTGATGGTGTAGAAAAAAAAAAGACATGGTTTTGCTGGAGCAGGGAAAGGGATGGGGTTTGACCCACTCACTCAATAGATCTCTGAGCTGCTCCACTGCCAGAGGTATGAGTGCACCAAGAGAGAAAAAATTCCTGGGTGGAAAATGAGGCCCTGCTTACACAAAGCAGAAGAAGATATCTCCCTGGACACAGAGGGAAAAACAAATTAACAAGCAAGAAATTACTTTCGCCTCCTTCACTCCTCCCCAAAGCCTCGCTTCAACTCTTCAGACACCAGGAATTTAATGTTCCAGCACTCAGTAATTGAGACAACAGGGCACCCATGTCTGAAGGGAAAAGCTGGCACAGGTGTGCTGAGATACAGCTTTCAACCAGATGTCTTGGTGCCACTGATTCATGCTTTTTAACACACAGAGGGGCAGAAAGTACAGTCACCACTGAGATACAGAATAATCCAGGGTAAGCAGCATCTCCTTTGCACTCAGAATACCCTTCCCTAGGGCACACATCTTATCCGAGGGCCTGGAGGGAAGGGACTGCCCCAGATAAGGCCTCTGACAAACCCTACTGTATGTACCACATGTTCAAGTGGTAGGACCTCACTACATGAGGACATTCGGGCCATCAGACTGACATATGGACCCTTGACACAGGATCAGTCCCTTCCAGGACACACCAAATGAGTGACGCCAACGGCAAGGGTGGAGAAGCTGCCTAAAAGAGAAGACAGAACAAAATATGGAAACGCTCCCACAGCAAAACTTCCTGCAGACACCGCAGGCAGAAAAACCTCCCCAAGATGTGACACGGAACCAGGTCCCTCCTAGCAGTCCTTTCCATGCCTGCTGGTGAGCGAGCGCACATCTGCCCTCTGGGCAGAGGCTGGAGAATGATTTGCCAGCCAAATATTACTTTGATGCCAGGAAGCCCTAAATGAGCGTGTGGCCGAGGAGCTCATTAGGAGCAGGGCTGGTGCATGCCGTGAGTCAGCCCTGTGGTTTGGCTGCCTGGCAAGAAGCAGGCATGGAGGATGCCAAAACACCCCAGGCACACGAAAGGAGAAAAACAAAAGAGATAAGACCTGATAGAAATACAAAGAGAAGAGATGGAGGAAGCTGCACACACATTCCCCATAAAGAAACTCAAAGGGGATCCAACACATGTTCCAGGGGATCACACCTGGCCTCATCCCATCTTGCAGCTCATGAAACCCCTGCTGCTGGGTTCTCGTTGACTCTACCCCTGCCAGGTTCAGCAGATTTGCTTCTCTCCTGAACCCACCACATCCGTCACGGTGACATGCACGCTCCACCTCAGGAAAGCCTGCTCTTATTTTAGCTACCCACCCGCACACATGGGCTCTGCAAACAGAGGGATGCTGATGAAAAAGGAAATGTTTCCTTTCAAGGCAAACCTCGCAGCAGGACACAGACTGCCCAGAGGTGCAATTCTGAAACTCAGTGAGCTTGAATTCTTAATGCACTGGAGCTAAGGAAGATGAACGGGCTTATTTGCATTCCTAATTGAAAAGCCATTGGACGTGATACGCAAGGAGGATCCTTACTAGAATGGGAAGAGAAGCACAGCACAAGCTTCAAGGTGACTCATCTTTCTCATGTCAAGAAAACACTAATGCCCTCATATTCAAACTTGACTGCCTAAAGTTAAGCACCTTAAGCATACTTAAGCACCTCCATAGGTTGTCAAATTATAATGTGCAATTTCCTTTGCCTGCGGTGAGGGCTCTCTAAGAGTTTTGCCTACACACACAGACTCCAGGGTTTGATTTTAAGCATCTACGTAGGGTCAGGTGGTGACACACACACACCAGTCCTTCCAACCTGTGGCAATTATTGAAACAAATAAAAGGGGGAAGTGTGCTGTCTGCCAGATACCAAACGTCTCAGTAAAGCAATTCCCCTCTGGAGCACAAACAATAAAACAGAAGATAGGGCACCTGCCTAGCACTACCCAGCCTGAGAGTGGAGAGCAATGAAAACCTCTCCCTTCACTGACACACTTGGCAATGTGCAGCATGCATCTGACAGCAGGGGACACAGCTCCACTTAGCCCTGTTGTGAGAAGCAATGCCTTCCTGAATGCCAGTACAGTTGTTTCCCCAGTCCCAACAGCCGAGATGCTGATGGTAGTGTGGAATTAATCACACCAGTTGGCTGGGGCACATTTTTGGGTATGTGCTGTGGGAGGCTGGTTAAAGATAGCCCTCGGTATACGACGAACCTGTCCCAGCTCTAAATCACAGGGAAGGCTGAGCACTTCCATGGGTTTCCTTTTGAAGAATGTAAAAGCAGAAAGCTACACAAGAAGCATGAATTATATTTCTTTTTTTTTTGTTGTTGTGCACTTCTTTGACCTTCCTCCTGGAGACACTTCATGCCTGCATGTTAATTAATTAACTCTCATATACCCATGTGAGCCAAATAGCATCTCCTACCTCGCTTACATACAAAGCAAGACTATGATAAAGCCACTTGCTCAAAGGTCACACAGGGAACTCGCAGCAAAATCAATGGCAGACGCTAGAAACCTCACCTCCTAGACTAAAAGAGGCAGAAAAACAAGCAAAATAGGGCTGTTACTGAAGGAGGACTAAGCACCTGTAATCAGCACTGAGCAGAGTTGAACCAAACCCAAGCTAAAAACTGGTCTGAACAGGTACCTTTTTCACACAAACCACAACAACCTGAAGTGTTATTTTGTATTTTTGTTGAAGTCAGGCTGGAACCAAACCAAATAATTCACTGAACTAATTCCCTGCTCACAAAGCTGAGAACTCCTCCTACAGCGTATCGCTGGCAACTGAAGGGGGAGGAGGGACCAGAGAATGAAAATGCTCCTTGAAGCTGAGATTTTAGCCCCTGGAAAAGGCTGAGAGCTCTTTTCCCACTATGTGATCTTTGCTATTAATTTCTTACACAACAAACAGTGTATATCATGATAATAGGTATCAGCACTTTAAGAAAGATACACAGAAATATTATCTTTTAGCCACAAGCAAGAAATATCTCCTGGTTCCTACCAAGCAGGACTGGCAGATAGAAGGATTAGCCTGGTTAAGGTCTGAAGTTGCAATTTCTGACTTGATGAGAAAGGGTTAATTACTAAAAGCACTTCTCTCAAGAATACAAAATAATTTATTGAAAATAAGAAACTGAAGTCACTTCTGCCAGAACAAGCCCCATTCTCCCTTGTGTTTACCAGACACAGATGCCACTCATACTTGGTATTCCTCGCAGTTGTGAGGAAGGCTGTGGGAGAAGCACTGCAACCAGATACCAGCCAGATTCTTAAAAGGGAATTTGGCTCCTTTGTTAAATACCAGTGACCCTATTTGGGCCACGATTAACAACTGGATCCCAACTGTAAAGTCCTTTATTCATTCTTTAGCCAACAACTGCCTCTTGCCCGCCCTGCCTGTCTATGGCAGCAGTTGCCTTGCTCATCCCATCACTTGCTGCTTACAAATGCTCCTTGCTTTTTCCTGCCCCTTGTTGGGCTTTGTCAGGTCAGAATAAACTTCCCCTCTCCCTGTCAGCCAGCCCTCACACACCACTGGGCTCCCCACATTATCAGGGAAGGCTCCATGCCCCCATCTGGATACCAACCATTTCTTGAGCCATGTTCAAAGGGTCTGCCAAGGAAAGGGCCAGCTAGCAAGGAGAAATTAGCACCATTCATGTCTGGGGTGCGCTGCTTGCTGCCAGTGAGTTAACTCAAGAGAGGAACTCCTCTGCAGGTAAGAGGCATTCACAAAGCACAATGCTGGTATGCAACCCATCCACTACCACCAGCGTCCATGCAGCCTCCCAGCCCACTCTGCAGGTCAGGACAAGTTCCACCCATCAGCTGCAATGCCACACACCTAGTTTATCACCTGTAGGAGACAGAAAAATGGCATGCCTCAATAATAAAGAATTCACTCTTGCCTAACCACCTGCCGTGGGCTAGTGGGCAAGGAAATACTGACATCCAGGTGGGAATTCCCACACTACACTGGAGATGCAGTGGGAGATTCTTCTGCTGGAGATACAGGAAGGATAGACAAAGGGCTGGCAACAAAACTCTAGGGACTGTCACTGTGGAAGAGCCTGAAACTGAGGAGCTTCTGCTCACCCTGTGGGGCCAGGTTGGCCACGGGAGGCAACTGTCCTGCTGAAGGAATGTGTCATGTATCATTTAGCTGTCATCTAGATAACAGCAATTTCCACCACCACCTCAGGACCGTTGTTAAGTGCATCTGACACATCTCAGCTCTTTGCCGTTCAAATGCTGCCTCAACCAGTTCAAATATAGAAGCTGCTTTTCATTAGCACTGGCCTATTACTCATTTCAATACCACTCTGGTTAGAAACCTTGCTGTTAATTTGACAAAGCCTCCATCCATTGTGTGCAAACCATCAGGCACTTGGCAAACATGAGTTTCCCAAGCTCCCGATAGAAATTTCCCGAGCACCAATAGTGTGTGCTCTTGTACCATCGCACAGAAATGTGGGGAGAAAGGGTGACACTGTGAAAGGATATTAAGATGCAACAAGCATAGAAAACATACTTGAACAAACTTAGGCATAACAATGAGTAGAACTGCTTTCAATAGGATTCAAAATTGAATTCTGCTATTTGATGAGAGTACTTCCATTTGTATATAAAACCTGAATTCTTGATTGTTTGGCTTTTCCAGGAACTAAACGAGAACGGACCCTCCACATTTCCTCTATGTTCTATCAGAATGGAAAGAGGTTTTCAATCTTCAGCTATTCACAATGAAAAAAGCAACAAAAAGGGAACAACTTCTACTGGCTTCCACAGTCAATTGATTTAGGGAAATTTTTGTTTGGGGTTGTTCTGGTTTTGGGCTTTTTTTTTACTAAATATATTACTTCATCCTATGGGACAAAGGAGAGAGAGATCCCTGTTAGTTAAAGGAAGAGTAGAAATACATCACTCTGTCTGCTAGGGTGAAGAAGGAGGTGCATTTTGGACAAAGAAGGGGAAAGAATTCTGATTGATTATATCTTTGAGTAATTCTAAACAGTCATAGCATTTATAAATAGGATTTCATCCAATGGCATGGTCTTCCAGAAAAACTTTATAGTTTTCAAAAGGACTGTTCCAAGAACCTGCTTCCCTCCATGATGCCATTTGGATAATGCAAGACAAACAATGCATCTGAGTACATCAATATGAAAAATCGCTGAATTGGGTCCAGCTTGACAAAGTACATCTATAAACTTCCAAACTGTAAACATCCAAAATCTCTTCTGCAGCCACAGGTTAATAGCTTATTTTGACCATCATTACTCTGTAAATAAATTGAACACCTCTGAACTGTGGGGAAAAAAACAACCCCCATATTTTAGCATCTTCCAGCATATTAGTAAGCAGCATTGGAGTGTCCTGTGTGCTTTTGCCTTGCGCAACTTGACAAATGTTTGCAAATGGACCATCCCCAGCAAAGCAATCCTTACAGACAGTCTCCACCTGGCAGGATGGATTTTCAAGGCTGGAATTTCTGGATGGAAAATTTCTAGGCCACCAGAACAATGTCAGAGTTGGGAGGTCTACATAAATCAAGCGTTCAGTTCTTGCCATCAAACTTTTCCTCTTTCTTAATGACTTCTTTTGAAAGCACCGCTAGGAACTCTTTAATCACAGAGCTGCGGTACAACTGATGTCATCCCCTTTTTTTAAATTCACGTGTGTGTAAGGCTGTGCATATGGAGGCTGCTGAGGAGAGACTGTTCTAGCAAGAGGCAGAACGGCTGATACAACTCCGAGCCTTCTGGAACACAGCTCGCAGCCAGATCCCACGTCCCAGCAGGTACAGATATTTTTTTCCTTTGGGAAGTTCCAGCCTTACTGAGGTGACCTTCCCTGACCCAAGGAGATTTCCATGGCTTTCCCAGACTTTTTTTTTTTTTCTTTATTCCCCTTGATATTGCGTCTACATGAAAAGCCAACCTACAAAATGAATTTCCACCAAGGTCGCTTGCTCCTCACAATGCCAGTTGGTGAAGTACTAAAAAAAAAAAACCCAACAAAAAAAACCAACAAAAACTTCCTCATTGTGAAAGGAGCTAATTTTCCATTTAAATGTAATAAGAGAACAAGAGGAGACGCAACTAGAAATCTAATCACAGGTTCATGGCTAAACCACAAGCCTAGCAGCTTTCTTTTGTGCCCTGAAGGTCCGGAGCACCCTCTCTGTGCAAAGACAATATGTGGCACATCCAAATGCAAATCTATTCCTCTCTTTATTTCTATATTCAGCTCCCCGGCTGATTACAGGGAGGCATGTGTGCCTGTTCAATAGGTCCTCCTGCTTCTTTAAATAAGTTTAATAATACCCTTTTTATTTATGGGAGCCCAAAGTACAAAGGATGCATCGTAGGAGCTCTGCAAGAGAAGAAAAGCAAAGCAAACTAGCAGAAGATACAGCCGGGAGAGAGCTCAGTAATTCAATACTGTTGATTCTATAGAGACCAACAGCTTTTACCAAGCACCGATTCTCAGAGGAGGGAAAAAGCCTCACAAATATGAACTTGCAATGGAAAAGAATCTGCACATCTCTTGTGTAAGAGGGAAATTTAGCTAAAAAGGCAGTTTCAACCCAGGGCAGCCTACCAAGCATTTCAAACCTGCTTTCTAACAGTTTTCCACTGGCGACTCTCAGCAACTGAAGCCTCACCACATTAAAAAGTTGCATTAAGAAAAAAAAAAAAAAGAGAGGAAGGAGAGTAGTGAAAAAGGAAGCCCCTAAAAGAAAGGATTCGACAGAAAGCCTGGGGATCGCTGCTTCAGCTGGGAGAACAGCCCCGCTTTTTGTGGCTCCCACATGGGCAGAGCAATGCCCCCGCCGCCTGAGCATCACCGCCCCAGTGCCCCTCGCGGCGGGGACCATTGGAAAAATACAAAAATAGTAAAAAAAATCCTTTTTTTTTTTTTAACGATAGGCTTATCCCGGGCTGCTCCGCAGGCGCGCAGGGATGGCACCGGGGATGGAGGGGAACACAAACGTCCCGCTCGCCCCCACTTCTCCTCCGGCATCTCCCGGGACAGGGTACCGCAGCCCCTCGCAGGGTACCGCAGCCCCTCGCGGGGCACCGCAGGTCCCCCGCGCCTCGCTTAACGCCCACCCCCGAAACCCACCCCCCACCTCCAGCGGTACCTGCCAGCGTCTTGTGCACCGTGTTGCCCATGGCTCCG
>VZTY01029295.1:243388-338202 GCA_013400935.1 Turnix velox
CCAGGAAACTACTCTGTGCCTCTCGCCCCTAGGATGGAAAAAAAAAATCATTAAAATTTTATTCTTTTTCTCTTAGGAAGAAAAAATCCTGCTTTTTCTCTCCGTCCGGCAGCACCTTCACAAAGGGTACTGGGAAGCACTGGGAGTGGATAACGCCAGGAGCCGTACCTCTCTGTGCCTTTTACTTACTGGGTGACCTTGGATAAGCCCCTTTGCATCTCAGTGGCACGGCTTCCCCGTCTGGGAATTGAGAGCATGAGCAGGGTGGCAAATTGGATATTAGTTTGAAGCACACCGGTGCCATGGTGACAAAGGACACCTCAGCAGACAGCCTGGAGGGCAGTATGGACAAAATTTGCCTCACAGCTTCTCCACCTTCCACTGTTAACTGTAAAAGTGCATTTATAGTGCCATTAGAGAAGAGCAGGGGTTGCTTCTCTTTTTCTGGTCAGAGTTGTGCTGCTGAGGGGTGATGGTCACAAGCCTTCGAGGCCACCTGTGTCCTCAGCACCCTCAGCAGAAGTCACATCTGAGGGCAATCTCATCTCCTGAGACACAAGGAGTAAGAGGGGGAGAGCAAAGCACCAGCCACTCAATGGCCTGGCAGAAACCAGGCTCTGATCTATTGTAGGGAAGCTAAAATAACAAGCCTTTAATCCCTAGATCATGTTGTCTAGTGTCAAGTGTGTGGTTCAGGAGATGAGAGGGGAGAGAAAAACCTAATTTACAGTACTTTTTGTCATTGTGTGGATTTGTTAAAAATGGGATTATCGAATGAGAGCTGTTCTCAAAAGTGCTTACACCCATCTGCTGTCTTCTGAGGTTAGCATCTGTCTCACACCAACCCTGGTGCCCTGACCCACATGCTGGGGCTGTGGGGAGGTTGGAGCTAGCAGCCTTCAAGGAGAAGGGGAGGGGAGCCATGTCATCCTTCTTGCACAGTGAGGGGAAAGTCCTTGTTTCACTAGACAGCGTGGAATGGGAGGCTTTGGCTGATCCCAACTGGTTTCCCTCAGCGGGGAGTGGTAGTTATTATTTTAGGGCTTAAATAAGCCTCAAAAAGCCAGAGGCATCAGAGGGGGTTCTCCACAGCTGGGTCTGTGCAGCTGCCCAGAAGCTGCCAGGGCAAACCGTGTGGCTGCCATGTGTGGGCTGTGTGTCACCTCCCCTGGGGCTGCCCAGAAGATGAGCCTTGTCCCTCCTTCCACACCCTGGCCACAGCAGCCCAGAGATGGTGGCTGCCTGTCCCAAGGGTGTTACAGCCCTTCCTCCTCCCCAAATACAAGGTAAAAATAGAAGACAATAAAATGGAAATGCACATCCTTAGGACACAGAGGCAGCCTCCAGGAATGCAATCAGCGCTCTTATTTCTTGGCATCGTAAAAATGGAGAGTTTGTTAAAATAATCCGCTTCACACAATGCGAAACAATGAGCATAAGAAATAGTTGGGCAAGGATGACTTCACCCTCCCCAGAAACCACACTGAGAAAGTACAAGAGATGCAAAAACTGACACTGAGGGAGGGGACTGAAAGGCAAAGTCACCGCTCAGCCTGGAGAAATGCAGAAAGGAAACCAACTGTCCCAACTGAGGAGACACAAATGAAAGCTCATTAACATCTTAAAATCCTTTCCGCTCCAGCAAGTTTTGATAACTATTGATAACACACTTCAGTAATTTCTTCTCTAAGCCTGACAGATGGCTGCTCCTCTTAAGAAACCATCTCCCCTCTCTCACCCTCAGTTTTGATGGAGGGACAGGATGACCTGAGCTCCTGTATCATTGGCTGTGCTATCTGTGCTCTCAGAGATATAAAATAGTCATTATCACCTAAGCTCCTTCCTAGTATTTTATTACTGCATCTTAAACCATTTTGCAGGCAGGATGAGTGATGTTCTCCTTATTTTATTAGTGATGAAATCAAAGCACAAGGAAGCTGGGAGACCAAGGTCACCCCACTGACCATAGGCAGACTCAGGAGCAGAGGGGGCACAAAACATTTACTGAGCTGGATCCAACTCTGGGCAGTTTTGTTTTGTGGTTCTTTTGTTCCCCCAGCTGTGCTGCTGCATCTCCCTCTACATTTTCTATTGCCCTCCATAAAAAATTCATCATAATGGCATCTGTAGAGTAAGATGAGGGTAAATCCACACAAGGGAAAAGTCTCTGGAAAGAACTGTGTCACAATGGTGTTGGACATCTGATTGCCACCTCAAAATCTTTTTGGGAGTGAATGTGTGCCCAGGCCTTTACAATATGAAAGAAAAAAAGCATTTTTCTTTCTCAGTCAAAGGAGTGGTGAATTCCACCTGAGGTTTGTCACAGACAGGGATATGGTTCAAATCCTCCTGTGACCACTGCATAGGCCAGAGCTTTCTCAAGAGGGTATGGGGCTGTACTGACTGTCAGCAGTCACATAACCACAATCCTTTAAATGCAATGATTCTGGAGATGCAAGCACCTTACAAAGACCAGCTGTGTTCCCACTAATAGATACTAAACTGAGGTGTAATTCTGCTCGTGGCATCAAATGGGCTGCACTGTCTTTGTAAATCCCTTGGGGACTTGAGTTGTAGGGCATGAAAGATGTTATGTGATGTAAGGTAGCACCATTAACAGCTGCCATTCTTGTCTATCTAACAGATGGCTGTAAATAATGACAGGCTCATCTCTTTCAGCATCAGTGGGATAAAACACTGAAAAATGATTGTCCTCCCCATTGAGGGCAGCCAGCACTCCTGGGCTTGGGCAGAGCAATCCCTTCCTCAAGTACAGCTCTCACTCCACTTTCATACCTTTGCTCCTTCAGCTCTTCTTTTTTTTCCTGTTCTTCATGACTCTAAATCTGAGGAGACATTTGGAGCACACATTCCTCTTTCAGCCTGAGCTGGCTGGAGCTCTGAGACTGCCCAAACCACTTCCACCACACCTCACCTTGAAACCTCCCTTTCTTTCCCTCCCCTACTTAGCAGGAGCTCCCTGGGAATTCTCAGAGACTGCAGACAGAAGATACCCTGGAAAAATACGTGTCTCGACTCCCTGAGCCTACAGTGCTCTTCCAGCATGAAAATACCACTGTATCTAAAAGAGCAGAGTTACTGACATGCACGTGAGCAACATACAATGCATCTTCCTCAGTGGGTACATATCCAGCATGGACATACCACACAGGATAATTCCTTTTTACTGACACTCACACAGCAAAAAGCTCATTGCTCTCGTTGTGTGCTTCCCCTGTAGAAGCCAGGCTCATGCCAGCACCTTGTGTTTCCATTTCCCATCCTGCTGGCTGAAGTGACTCTCCAGGACAGAGCAGATTTGACTGATAAAAGCAGAATTTACTTGCCTCTCAACTTCCCAGCCTCCACGCCTTGTCTATGGCAAGAGAGTACAAATAAGCCTCCCTCCTACATGGAGAAGAGCAGAACAGGAAAGCAGCTCCCCAAATTCCCATAATACACATTTAAAGAGGTATTTGTTTAGGAGGGATGCGTGTACGGAGCGTCCTCCAGCACTGCACAGAGCCATCCTGCCACCCACGCCTTCCAACTGCTGAAAGCAATTACTTTCCTCCCCTGCTCTCAGCACTAGCACAGGATGCGCAGGGTCTCCGCAGGTCACGCACAGAAACTGGGTTTTACTTTTTTTTTTATCCTCTAAGAAATCAAGGGAAGCAGCAGCTTCCAGCACAACAGTAGGAAAATCTTCCAAAGAGCTTCTTGAACTGGCCTTGACTACACACCAATTGAAGCTGTTTCCTGATCCAAGTCCTTAATGCCTGCTGGAGATTTGGCTGCCTTGTGGCTTATTTAGCCAAAGCTGGGGATTTAACCACATTTTCTGGGAGACAGAGGTGACCTGTGTGATCTGACAGACAGGGAAGTGCTGCCCATTGAGACAGACTGGTCCCCTCGTCCAGCAGAAGCTTTGAGGCTTCTGAAGAAGCAGCAACCATCTGCCCTGACCACACTCCTACATTCAGAGTGCAGCAAGTGGCTGTGACGTGCACCAGCCATGGAAAAGTAATCTCTGACAAGACGCCAGAGCAACTCTCAGCCAGAGAAATGTGTGGGCATTCCTGGCACCAAGGATTCTGCTATGGATTCCTCAGCCATGGGAATTATAGCCCAGGCAGAAAGAGGAAAAGGAAATAGTGAAACCACAGTGCAGCAAAACACAGTTCAGCGTTACTTGCACAAGCCACATCCCAAACAACTTAGGTAATAACATCATTCCCAATCTGTAGCAGAGGCATCACAAAGGGCAGAAGCTGGGGTTGCAGTGAGGACAAAGAGGCTGCAGGGAGAAGCAAGGAGAATAGAACCAGTAGAGAGGAGGCAAGGACAGGGTGATTTGATGAAATCATTTTTTCTGGGAAGAGCATCACTGGGCTGATTGTTCTGCCATGTTATTAATTGTTTGAGATAAACAGTGTTTTCCCTCCAGAGAATCCAAAAGCACCACCTTTGGTCACACCTCATCCTTTCCATAGGGCCTGGGGAGGAGAAGGACTTTGGCCAATGACTGAATGCAGATCCAGCCCAACAGCCCCAGAGGCACCAGCACTGCTGGGAGATGCTCCATCTGTGAGTCCCAGGCGAATGCCCTTTCCTTCAGTGAGGGCGGTGGGTGGGTTGGGCCTGTGTAAGGAAGAATTTCCAATTTAGAAACAAACAGAGGCAGTTCCTATTATTGTTAGTGGAATGTCAGCATCTCTGGTCCCGAGCACCACTGTCAACAAACAGGCTCACAAATGCTCCTTCAGCATCAGCCAAAATAAAACCCATGAAAGCATCTATAACTCAGCATTGACTACACACATAACAAGCTCTCCTTTTTCTTTTTAAATCCAGTCTTGTCCGCATAATTTTAACATAAAGGAACTGGTTGTGAGCTATGTTATCAAATGAGTCATCACTTTATGTGACAGTGTAATATGATTTAGAGGATTCTTGGCACACCAGTGTGGATTATGCATTATAATCTCTTAATTTGGACAGTTAGTGCTTTGCAGCAATGACAGGAGGGGGGGGGGGGAAGAAGAGCAGGGTGTCTGAATTACAGTCTTAGCTCTGCTCCTGCACTGCTGTGTGACCTTCCCAAATGAGTTACCCTCCATCTGCCCAGCTTTCTTCATCTGCAAAGCAGAAACATGCCTGTGCCTTACAGTGGAGTGAGCTACTGTTCACACAAGAGATCTGAATCCCATTATATAAGTGCAAACCATTATTTTAATATGGGAAGAAAGGCAGAAGGACTCTTGTTTCCAATGCAACAGGTTGATCTTGGGAAGGAATATCAGAACCTCCAGGGCAGAGTCTCTGGGTGCTCTATACCAGTCACAGGCTAATTGCAGATAATGAATGATTTTCAGAAGTGAGAGGAATAGGAAGTGCTAATAGGAAACCTAGAGATTTGCACACTGGGACTCTTCAGAAATGGAGAATAATTCATCATAAACATAGAAGATAAATAAGAACCTTCAGGGAAACTCTTCTTCCATCCTCCAAACACAGCATGGTACCATGCTCTTGACAAGCAACTTGTCTCAGCAGCCCTGGAAGTGGCATCCCCTGTTTGCTGATGGGGAAGCCCAGGCAGGGGCAGATGAAAGACCTGCCAGCCCCAGGGATAGAGGCTCCCTTGGCAGGCAGGGTGATGAGCAGTGAGGATGCTGAGCAGCCAGCCTGGAGGAAATGGAAGTGCGTGTGAATCAGGAGCTGTGGATAAGAATCCTCTGCTACAGATTGGGAATGATGTTATTACCTAAGTTGTTTGGGATGTGGCTTGTGCAAGTAACGCTGAACTGTGTTTTGCTGCACTGTGGTTTCACTATTTCCTTTTCCTCTTTCTGCCCGGGCTATAAGTCTGCTTCAGGCTGAACTGAAAATACTCAAGTCTGCTTACCCAGTCCCACTCCTCAGAGTGGAAAAGTTTGGGATCAGAGTGTGCTTGGGAGAACCAAACAAACAAATCCAGAGCTTCACATCTGCAACTTTTACTCCTGACTCCCCTGAGCTTTCCATTCCCTCTTCTTTTGGTAAATATAAACTGGTCCATATTTAGCAAAAGGTCACCAGGCCAGGAGGAGGCTGGGTACCCACTTCCAGAGCTGTCTCGTTCCTTTCAGCTCACTCACTGCCTTTTGAGTCCATGAAGCCTGGCTTTGTCTATGCCAATCACACAGTCCCTGGTCTAGTATTAGCAGGGAGCAGTATTTTTACAGGCAAGGAGGATGCATTTTATGAGACACAAATATCCCATGAAGAATTTTGGGAGACTGAGAAATCCTCCTTGGAGAGAAAAAGAAATCCACCCAGAAGAAATGAAAAAAAACCCACAATCTGTATTTGCTGGCAAGAGAGTTTCTTCTGAGCTCTTTGAAAAGATGCATGCTGCTGCCAAGGCAAGTCTGTCAGAACTGGGATGCAGCTGGGGGAGATAACTGTCCTTTTCTGAGGCTGATTATGGACCAACTTTTCCCTAGCAAAGGAAGAGAGGCTACAGTAACAGAAGAGACAGGAAGACTGAAATGGCAGGCCTCTAGGAGCTCTTTGGGTAAGGGATGGCAAGTGAGAAAACACGAACGTAGGATGCCAGCCTATGCTTTGAACTCTCTCACCTGTTACTCATTTCCCCAGACAGGGCAATGACTGAATGGCTACTTTTAAATGCAGTCACTGATAATATATTACATCTTAGGAGCTCATGGGAAAAGAAAACAAAAGAAAACTCCCAGATACTATCTTCTAAATATGGGATCAACTTCTAAAGTCTCTACTTGGTAGTTATTTTCTTGAAATTGAATAGGAAGAGGAGGCAAAAGAGAAGAAGGGCACTAGGCAGCATAGAAAACAAATTAAAAAATCAACAAAACACCCCATCTTTCCCTTCTTGCTCAACATTCCCAGTCTTTTCATGCATATTGTGGCAAAAGGGAGCTGACCCTTGATGGCTCGTAGTTAATTTCTAAGCAGGAAGCTCTATGCAGGGGATGCACATAAACTGTTGCATGATGGGCTGTGGAAGAGCTCTACACAAACACAGCAGACCATCTCTGAGAAGATCAAAAAGAGGCACCAATGGTTAGAGTAGAGGAATAACCAGCAAGAGCTTACAGTATCATTGCCACCAGACACAACATGGTTTCACATTAGAACCCGTGCATTGTTTGTTTAAAAGAAACAAGGGACTGATTGTCCCTTTTGGTGTAGTGGAGAACCCAAGTGAGATAAACTCAGTGACTTTCCCTTAACTGTGAACACTGCAAAGCAGCATGAATATTATTCCCTTCATCAGCTCTAGTTCTAGGACTTTCAACAAACATTATCTTCTGTTTTCCACAGATTCTCCTCCCAGAGCTGCTGCATCAGATCTTGACCCCATGTGTGAAACAGTGCTGCCTTTATCCCCTGACCCAGAGAACATGACATCAAATGACAAAGAATCCAATCTCAGTTTTCCTCTTGGGGCAGAACAAGACATGATTTATAGATTTATATACACATATGCCCATCTATTCATCCTCTTAGCAAACAGTTCATGAAGTGTGGCTTAAGCCTTTCTGAATCAGGCAATTCTCTGCTTAGACAATCAATCCCTAACTGAGAGTCTGCCGGGAAAGACATCATGTTGCAGGAATGCTGCAGAAGCTATTCCATATACTGTTCCCTTTGTTGAGAATACCATCTTTGCCTTGGATATATTTTTTTTTCCTCCTTAGCCATTTAATTTCATGAAACGGAGCCCAGTTCCAGCAGTCAAGAAGAACATAACTAGATTTTGCTTCTCCCTTCCTGAAAGGCTGAGAAACCAGATTTAAAAAATGTACTTAGTGGGCGTTTGGTGGGACGAATTCTTTCCCATAATTCAGCATTTTTGAGCTAGAGAGTTACATTGCATATGGTGCCTGGCTTTTCTTCTATAGCAGGTAGAATTGCTGCTAAAGAATTGCTGTTTCCCTTCCCATGAAAAAAAACCTTAGTAGCTATTTTAATTAAAAAAAAAAATCTGCAAGAGGCTTCATATTAGACCTTTTGTCAAATAGGCTCAGTACAGAAATTTATCCAGTACTTGCGTGTAATGAAAACCAAATTATAGTATGACAGCAACCTAAAGGGCAGACAGCTCTCTGGAGCATGACCTGTCTTATTGTCCTCAGCCCAGCATCAAACACAACCAGGAGTCCCAGTAGATGGCTGGGGCTGTTGCATACTTGCCTATAACTATGGTAACAATAATAACCCTTCTGAGAAACATGTGATTCATCTCTCATAAAGACTTTGAAATCAGATGTAGCTCCCTTGGACACAGCATGGGTGACAGCAGGATCAAAGTTTCTGCTCACACTCGCATCCAGGGTTATCATTCAGCATCACTGTCCTCACAGAGCTGTCAGAGTGGGCAAATGGCCAACAGGGCAAACTTTAATCCTTCCTTGTCCTCTGATACGACTCACAGCAGTGATGGACCCAGCAGCTGTCCAGCCAAGCCTTTCCTCTGAATTTCGTTATGGGGGAAAGGTGTTGGAGCTTGGGTGGAGAGACCATAAAAACCAAGGGTGGTACCACATAACCAGTGATCTTAAACCCCTGCAGGATGAGTGGTGTGGAAGCCTGGCTGACTCACCACACTGGACATTTACACTCTTGGCAGGTGGAGGTCTTCAAGTGCTGCTGAGAGAGGGCTAGAAGAGCCTCTCCATAAGGAAGAGGCAAAAGGATAAAAGCAGAAAGATTCCTAATGAATGATGTTCCTGTTTCCATGTATTCTTACTAGCAAAAATAAAAGGGGGGGGGGGGGGAAAATTACCAAGATGCACTACATCTGCAGAATTGTTTCCAAATTAAATGTATGCCTATGCTCTATAAAGCATCAGTAATTCTTAAAATCAAAAAGATTTATTTTTAGCTTCCAATTTTAGATACTTCCCAGGAGATACTGGCCTAAACCTGCTATCTCAGCTATTAAATAGACAGGATTTTGTTATTTAAGAAAACAGGACACCCCCATGAGACTCAACAACTTGGCCTGAAGATAACAGCTCTGCAGACGTGAAATGTGGTTTTAAAGAGACACCAATAAATAGTGCCAGTTACTAAACCTTGCCTCTGCATTGCGTATGTTGGGCAAACCCTTCAGTTCATGGGGAATCCCCTTTCCATCAGCTGGCTGCAGAAATCCACCCTTCTAACCAACATATAGAATCATAGAATAGTTTGTTTTGGAAGGGACCTTAAAGACCATCAGTGTGGGTTCAGGTTCATCCTGGGTACCAACAGAACTGTTTGCTTAGGCTGAACATAGAATCATAGAATAGTTTGGGAAGGGACCTTAAAGATCATTGAATTCCAACCCCCTTGCCAACTAGATCAGGTTGCTCAGTGTCTTGCTCAGCCTGGCCTTAAACACCTCCAGAGAGGGGGCATCCATAACCTCTCTGGGCAGCCTGTTCCACATACAGGGTGACATCTCAGCACACATACACACTCAAGACAGTGAGCTTGTACCAGGTTACAGCCTTACATCTGTGTCTAGTCAGTATTTCTGCCATTTTGAAGGTGGAGGTCTCAATTGTGATATATTTTCTTCTCTAACCCATAGCAGTATACAAAATTCACCCTTCCTTTGAGCAGCACTGTGAAGTAGGCAGCTGAAAGACAACTACTACTGTGCCACGTGCATTTGGGGATGTTTACAAAACTGCAGAAATCAGAGCTGTCTAGTTGAGTGAGAAGCTGAATTCATTACACTCTCAGAATGGGTTTGGGCTCACTTAAAAGTTATGAAATATTATGAAATGTAGAAGTACATGAAAGTCTTTTTTTTTTGTGGTGCCAGAGAACTTAGCCTTTTGGCTTGACATTCAGCCCTTCCTTTTCAAAAGCTTAAGTCCCATCTCAGGCTTTGCATGCTCAGGAACGAGGACCACAATGGTGGTCACTTAGGCATCCATGCAGTGCAAGTGCCTGTGAGCTGGGATGCATCCTGGAGAGAGCTGCTGCTGCCCCATGATGTGCTAAGGGATGAAGATGTGCACACAAGTGAACTGAACCATGCACTGGTCCAGGGCTGTCTGGACTATCTTGGCCAGTTTAGAGATGTCAGAAGTAGCTCTGCAGCTATCAACTTCACAAGCTTCTTGGAGGGAAACTATGTTGATGGGCAAACCATGGGAGAGGCATTTAGTCCCTGTATCTCCCAGCTAGCCCAGCTCTTTTCCCTTTGGACCAGCTTCATACTGGCAAGCAGATACATGTCTCTGAGTTCCTTGGTTGGGCCTGATAGCTTTCTTCATCATGCACCCATTCTGGCTCATCTCACCAGTAGGTCCTTTGGCCTGGACTGGGTTTGCTCAGTATGACAATTGCACTGAGTTTCGAGATTAAATCAACAGAAAATGTATAATTGATTTTCCTATGGCTATAAATTCTTTCTCTGTATTTTAAAATCACATCTATTCCAAGTGGAAGGACCCATTCTTGCAGTGCACTTTGTTACTGGAGCGTTTTGTTTAATGACAAGAGAAAGCAGCATTGGGCAGTGAAAAGGAGGTCATGTCTCACAATACTTGCAATATCTATAGGTGCTAAAGACAACCGTTTGTAAGTCATCATCTCCACTGCCTGGCAAGGACTGAGCCTGCTGCCTCCACTATGCTCTTGGCTTACACCAGCCCATCCATCACCTGCCTTTTTAACTGGCAATGATGAGGAAATTATGCATGAGAGCAGCCATGTGCACCACGGGGTGTAATTCCTAATGTCCCATAGCAAACATTTTTCCTGTTGCTAGCAGGTGTTTCAATCTTTCATCTGGACTTCTATGAACAGTGCTGCTGGGCATCTCCTTCCAGCTGTTCCCACTATGTAGCTGTCAGCTGCATGCCAGCCTGAAGAAAAAAACTATACAAGGAAGGTTTCTGGAGCATCTGGAGCAGCTCAGTGGGCACCACCATCCCCCTGCAGCTTGACCTTAAAGGCTGGTAGATGAAGAAAGCACATGGGTGGTGATGAGACCAGCTGCTGGCTCCTCAGGTTCCCTCAGACTCAGTGGGTTGTGTTTGTGCTGCAGCTGGCACAGTGTGGAGCAGCTCATGATGGCCAGGGCTGGGGCATAGAGATGGAGAGAAAAGGAGAGGAGGAGGAGTGGACAAGTGGGTCACTTGGCTACTGTCCCCTCCAATTTCAAATTGATCTAAGCTTTACACCAATAACAAGACAATGGTCCTTCCCTTCCTTCTGCTTCCAAAGCTGTCCACAGCAGGGTTTGTCCCTGCAGCTCAAAGAAATCACAGCCATAAGTGCTCAGGCTCTATCTTCTCAAGAGGTTTTTCACAACGCATTTTTCTCCCCATGTATCTCAGTACTTCATAAAGCAAAAACGAGCCTCAGAGCAGTCTGAGGTGTTTGTTGTATTGCATTTCTGCACTGAGAAATCAAAGTGCAGAGATGCCACAGAGCTAGTCATAGACCACTGAAACCACTGGGAAAGTCTCCTGCTGCCTCAGTGGGAATGTGAGCTGGGACCTCCAGCCTGCTGCAGACAGGGAAGCCCTTAGCACAACTAAGCAAATTTTCCTGTGCACAGCCAGGGGAACAGCACCCTGTTGAGCAGCTCTCCCAGGGTGCATGAGGACTCTACATCAGGAAGGAGCAGGCCTGGAGCTGGCTTTCCATTAGCAGCCCCACTTCACACAACATACATTCTCCATCACAGCAGGAGAGAACCAGCCAAGTTCCCACCCATTCACCATCTGCACCCAGCCTGGTAGGAGATTCCTAGAATAGTCAGGGTTTTATCGGTAGATTTTGACCTACAGCATCTTCCTTCATATTTCTGGGCCACACACAGTTCTGCTCAGCCTGGAGCTGCAGCTTTTCCTACTCTAGTCCTGGAATGGACTCATGGAAAGGGCTCTGTGCTGCTTCACATCAGGCTCCTCGCTGACTCTCCTCTCTGAGCCATCAAAACCCGAAAGGTCAGACCACATAGCACGTTCAGCAACAGATTCATCACAGCCTCCTGTGGTGGATGGTGTTTCTGGGTCTGCAGCCACTAAAAGTCCCTGGCAATCAGAGAGGCAAAATCCTGAGTTTGTCTCTGAAATAGGGCAAATGGCTGATTAATGAGAAATGCAATAAGGAAAAACAGGACATGGGTTTACTTTCCCTATTTCTTTTGCTGTAATTGTTACAGATCCTTCCAAGGAAACCGTCCCTCAGGGCTTATCAGAGCAGCCACTGCAAAGGAGAACAAAGGAAACTCCAATCATTTTCAGTAAATCAAAAAATGACAAGCTTTAACCTTCAGAAGAGAGCAGATTCCTGCAAAGGGTTTGGCTGCTCTGTCTTTGAGTTTCCTTTTCCCTAGTTCCAGTTTCCTAGCAAAAGTTTCCTCAAACAATGGTGATTGGCATCAAAAGGAGATAAAGAAAAAAAATTAAACACCCCTCCTCTCCCAAATAAGCTGAAAATGGAAAGACAGGGCTTGTCACTTGGGAGCAATTGCTTACTCCTTGTGGTGTGGCAGCTCTGAGGACTCGGGTTAAGCACTACAGCCTGGTTGTTCAGGCACTATACTGTCACAAAGGGCAAAAATATGTTACTGAGCTCCCAGTCCCTCCATTTCCACGAGTAGGGAAGATGTTATGGGAACTGGGAATTGGCTATTCATATGCCAGAGCTGCTAAAGAGTGTGACTGCACTCCACAGCAGCCAGCTCACCATGATGCTGGTTACCTTCCAGCAGAGTCCAGAGAAATTCCTTCCTATTTTATTCATACATCTTCCCTTCCTAGAAAGAAAACATATCTTGAACGCTTCTTTTCTAAGGAACGGAAACACCACTGTAGTGTCTTTCCATGGGGAGTAGAGGTGTGCAACAAGTTGGTGCCATGGACTGGCAACCACAATGACCATGCCTCTTGGCACTTTCAGCCCTATCCATGCACGCAGGGGCATCTCTTCCTATCCCCAGCACTCCAGTCCTCACAGGGAGCCAGCACAGGCCAACTACCAGGTTCATACACACACCACAAGCTGAGCCCTGGAAGACACAAAAGGAGCTGATGGAGAGTGCATATGATGGCCCATGGCACTGGTCTCTGTGTGCAGAGCTCAGCACTCCCAGAGGGTCACCAAGGCTGAGGAAAGCTCTAACAAGCTCATATCATATGGTTCTACCTCTTGTCCATGCAGCTGGCCCCATTGCTTTGCCAATCTTTTAATCTAAATGGGTATCTAACTACAGGACAGATTAGTTCTTGAGACTCACTGGGGAAAATGCAGTGAGCTGTAGAGTGCAGCAAGAGCTGTAAAAGAGCAAGTAGCTGCTCCCAGGAATGTGCACAAACCTGACTAACTGCTGCAGAAGTCTGCTGAGACCTTTGCTGAAGCCAGAACTGGAGCAGCACTGGCTTGATCACTGCACTGGAGCAGACATATGAATGACTGCTCCAGGTCAGTGCAAAACCTGTGTGCCTTACACAGGGAACAATTGCTCACTCTTAAAAAAGATAAAATCAAGGTGACTGTAGCAAAGTGGAACTCCTGGTATTTACCCAGTTACAAGAAATCTTCATTCAAGGGATTATTTAGCAGAGAGGAGAACTGGTTTGCTGAAGTGGAAGAAGGTCACTGAAAGGTAAGAGAAAATCATCACGAGAACTTCTCAACCATGAATGCTTCTCCTGAATGGAATTGCTACCAGGGCTAACAAGGCAAGGACACAAAAGGTTCATCTTCTCTTCCCCGGTGAGGCTGTGGCCACATCCTGACAGTGGCCAGGGGTTTCTCTAGGAGAATGTGACTGTACTAATATTGCCCTATTAATAATCCTGAGTTTGCCCTCCCTCAGCAAGGCAGGTTGTGTACTTTTGCTATGCTGAGCACTGATGAGGCCTTGTGCAGCCTGTTTTGCCAGTTCCATGTTTGAGAAGTGACTCATGAGCACATTATCAGCATTACTGTATCATGGCTGCTGCAGTCACTGTGCCTGCCAAACACCAGGAGAAAACCTTCCCTGTTGCCCTGGCACGCGCCCTTCCAGCATATGTGGAGATGTTTTCAGAACATTTTTTCTTCAGAGAGGAAAAGATTACAGTTTTACAGCTGTGCCATACTCACTGCAGCCATCACCGGGAGAATGAGGAAAAAACACCAGTGACAGGCATGATCCATCAGTTATGTAGGAGCAACTCCATCACCCTCCAGGTCCCCAAGAGGAAAGGATTGAAGGACAACTTACATCTACTCACCATCACGCTTTCAGTAATGGTTTACAAAGACACTTGAGCTTCTCTGACCCATTTGCCACCTGCAATGACAGCTGATGGTTAGAGTCAAACTGCCAGAGGGTCATTTCTGCGCAGTGGAGATTGACCCTCACCAGAGTGATCCACCTCACAGACTTCCCCACAGATGTGGACCCCTTTATTAACATCAGCTTTCCAGGAGGTCCTACAGCTTCAGGCTTAAGCAGTTTCCAGTGTTACTGCTAATGGTTGCAGACGATCTTGAAGAGGAGAGGAAAAGACTAGGAAAGGAAGCCGTACTTCCTTCAGGTGACTGACCTGAACAGAGAACCTATATCTCTGGAGTCTACTCTGATAAGAGCCTCCCAGATCCTGACTCCCCGAAACCCAGCTGCATGGAGAGAACCTCGTGCAAAGGAGCAAAGCACTCATCCTTCACCTTGCAGATTTTCCCAGTACCAAATTCAAACTGCCCATCTTTTAATCTCCATCATCCAAAAAATCTGCCACACCTCCAATATCTGCTGGATCCACAACCCAAACCCCTTAACGTGGTCTCACTGGAATGTCATTATTTACAGGAATCAATGCTACTCACTGAGCAAAGCCTCTAACAGCAAAGCCTGTTCACCCTCATCTCCTTATTCAAGCAGATCCTCGGCAGAGTTTGTGCCCAGGGTCAGTGGGGAAATGAAACTAACTCAAGTGAAATAAAATCTCAGGAGTAACTCAGGCTTACATAGATAATTTGTCACATCACTAAACCAGAGGCACTTGCTCACTACATGCTTTGGGGTTTTTTTCAGTAACTATGCTGGAGTTAGCCACAGTTCTTTACCTAGCCCTCTTTCTTTGTTCCATTGAGTTCTCACTGAGAAAATGCTGACTTTTTCCCATTAAAAAAATGAATGAAAATGAAGTGGATGCTCTAACAAGATGTTCAACATAAAAAACCATCCCATAACAGTGATGAAGGTTTCATTCAAAAACTCAGAACAATCATAGAAAGGAAAGGTTTTTCTTCAGTGTTTCATGTGGACCACTATCAACTTTGCTGTGGTAAAATCGCTTCTGCTTTGAAAATGGTCAACCTGCTAATGCTTCAGTTGACTCAAAACAGAGTTAATTATGTTAGTGAGATACCGGGTTCACAGAGAAGCCTTTTCATCAGGTTCATGCTGCAATCCTGATCAGCTTTGAGTTTTTGACTATGTTTACACCCTACTATTTCATCAGCTGTTCAGTTAATTAGGACTACTTAAAAATAAACCTACAAAGAGAACACCACAAACTCCTTTGATTACTGAGCCTCCAGGTAAATCAGCTAATGCTTCCAAGAGCCCTGCTGTGATGGCTGCTGCTGACCCACAGTCTCATGAGCATTCAATTCAGACCCAACAGCCCTAGTGACATGAATTCATTCTTGTTTTTATCTCGCCTGCCTTTCCCTCCAGGTTAGCTATAACCCAGGTCACTTATCTAATCAGTTCACACACACTTGGAAGCAGACATCACAAGGGCAGGACGATGGGCAAGATTACACCTTCCCATGGAAGTGCTGGCTTTTGCCCCTCTAAGTACAGGTAAAACCCTGCCCTTGGGTGTTTTCTGTGTCAGCAAAAACACCTGGGGCAAGTCAGTAGCAGTGCCAGGGTGGAAGGAAAGTAACCACTTCCATCACATTACTGTTTCTGTGGGCTGCACCACACGTGCTTTTGGATCACGAGAAAATAAACACCCATTTTTAACAAACTCTTCAAACATTAAAGTATATAAACAAATAGAAAGAGAAAAGCTCTTATTTCATATGGATGGAGCTCTGGCCTGCAGGAGGCTTTGTAATCCCACTCAAAGAACTACAAAGTTCTGCAACCTAATTTATCTGTATTATTGACATGTGAATGTTGTTCCCTGTGATTTATCCTAGCCTGACCTGAGTTTTCAAATATTCCCCTTTAAAAATGCAAGGCTTTTGTCTGCTCCCAGGCCATGTGAACACAGTAAAAATGACTGAGCAGCAAGAACTGAAGCTGAGAGTAGCTCTATGTGTGAGGACAGGACACTTAGGGCCTTAATAGAGAGCAGACCCTTTGGGAGCATGTGTTGGCTTCTTTGATGTGCTATAAGCATTTCAGATAGGGTCAAGTCCAAGAGAAGAGGGCTAGGATGGCTGCCAGGTTTATTATTTCTAGGATGAGGATAGTCTCCAAGAATAGGCCACTTGTTCTCCAAGAGATCATCAGGTGAAGTCACAGAATGGGAGGAGAAAGTGGAGAAACAAAATAAAACACAACAAATTGTATTTAAAGGCCTTGAAAGATATTCTCTAATTTCTGTCCATTACTCCAGGGAAGGGCAGAAGTTTTGTCATCTGATTATTTGTTTTGTGCCTACCATGCAAACTGGAATCTACCAGCAATTAATGGGCTGAAAGACACCTCTCAAAGACACCAAAGGATTCTCTGGATGGGGAAGGAGAAAGCTGCAGACTAACCAGTTTCCTCTCCTAGGTCGGGACTTTCTGCCACTTGCTCACCTTGCCATCAAGAAGGAAAACTAAGATGGCATTTAACCCATACAGCTAATAATTAGGAATAATTGTCTTACATGCTCCTTATCTCCAATGCCTTTAATTATGAGGTGGGGCTCTTCAATCCCTTTTCATCCCCCAGCAGAAGGCAAAGTTGGAGAGTTAAAACATCTCATCTGGGACAGGTTTCCCATTTTCCCTGAACCATACTTGCTTTGTGTGGCCAAGTGCCTTATGGACAACACACAAAGTGCAGGTCTGCATCTTTGTACTTGACAATGAGGCTGTGTGCCCTGGTGTGCCTGCACACCTGCTTTTCCCCACATTCCAGCCCTCTGTTACCTTTGCTCCAGTTTACCCCTTTGGGGACAACGATGCAACTGGTATGAAAGATCTAGAGACAAGCAGCAGTGCTGGTATGTGGCATCACCCAGTCCCTGCTTCCCTCTCCAGCTCTCTGTTCACCCCTGTGTTTGGGCTCCTGGGACCAGGACACAGAGTACACCCAGCAGCACTACAAGATTCAGATGCCAGCAGCCCCTGCTGCTTGTTTCCACCCTCAGACCCTGCCAAAATGTGCCTGTGTCCCCTTCCTCACTCTATTCAATAAAACTGCCCAAGAGTCCTATAAATCAGAGAAAGGGAACCAGTCCAGCTTGCAGAAAAGAAACCTCTACTCCTCTACTCCAAGTCACAGTGCAGGTGCAGTCAAGTAAGCTTTGGCACAGGACTAGGAATAACATGGTGCTTTCAGCAAATAGTTTGTGATATAAATCTATTACTTCAAATATGATCTGCAGGACAGCTCATAGTGGCGGAACATGCCTTGATGGAAAGAAAACTCTCCCAGTGCCAGAAGACTCTGTGCCCATCAGCCTTGAAGTAAAAACCTTAACTGGAGCAGCTGCACTACAGTACCTGGGCAGTTAAAAAACAGGATATTTCCAGCCCAAAACCTAATGATAGAAAGAAAGGACACACTTGGAAAAGGGAGCCCTAGACATACCCTGCTGTGAGAGGTAGAATGTGGGTATAACCCACATTCCTCGGCCCTTGGCACCTAGGCAGGTTTTAGGGTAAGTTCTGTGTCTACCACAGGGGTTCAAGAAACCGAGAGGCAAAAGAGTAGCACGTATTACCTCACCCTGAAGGTGTCTGTGTCATGGCACATGTTTCCAGAGCTGCTGTGCTTTTACCAGATAAGCTTAGAACAGGTACTGTGGTGTTAACTGAAGTCTGTGCATACTGTTAGGGTTAGGACAAGATAAGCAATCATGTAAGATCTTGATTTTGTCATACAGAGAACTGAACACACATAATTATCCTATTCTTAACCATGTACTAAACATAGCTGAGTGGCTGCTCTCATTCTGAGCTCTGAGCATAGATGTAACCCCAGCTCAAAGACAGGTTCATGTGGGCAGCATGCAGCAGAAGGTAGTGTTTCTAGAGGGACAAGTAGTTTCCAGAAATCAGTGCTGCCTTCATCTGCATGAGACTTCAGCTGAATAAGAAAGTTAACTTTATGTACAGATTTATTGCACATTCTCAGGTTACCAATACAAATTCAAGTAGAGCACCAGATACATGACTTCCACAGTTAAGGGGTTTTTTTCCCCTCAGTGCATCCCACTTTTAGAGGATTCAGAAGACTGTCTCCCCAGCCACTTCAACCCATCCCAACCTGGGGAGTCTAACACCAAGCAGGACAGTGGTGAATATTCCTCAGATGATAGGGCCTCTTTATGCTGGGGGAGTAAAGGCAGCACTGCTGGTGCCTAACAAGAACAACTTGGTAAAGAGAAGCAGCTCAGTGCTTCTATGTGTATGGTTCATCATTTTGCAGAGCTGCTTTTCAGACTTGCTCAAATCACAATGTTAAGGTAAACAGACATTCAAAGGATGGCTGTATGAGCTGAAATGTGTGAAAAATAAATGAGTACTGCTCTCATTTCTGAAAACAAGACACCTTACATTTGGCAAGAACATGCAACCCAATGTCTCAGATGTTTTTCCTTATGGTTATACCTGCTTACAGAAACATCCATGCTGGCTGCAGGATTATAGTCTTCCCCCTAGAGAAGAACCACCACCAGCTCACTGCAAAAAAAAAATATTTTTCACGTTCCTTTTCCTGTTCAGACAGAGAAATTTCTATCTGCCACCTGTAACAAATCCCAGCAAACCTCTGAGACATGTTAAAATCTAATACAACCATCTTTGATCTTACCCTTTCCACACACTATTCAAAGGTCTTTGCATCAACCAGCAACCCTGGACCATCCATGCTTTAGGAGATCTATCAGAATTGAGAAGCAGCAGCTTATGAGGGACACATCTGAACAGCTGTGAAACAGCAAGAAAACAGAGATCACTCAACTTCATCCATGGGTGATGGTCTACTGGAAGTCGTGTTCATCAGAGTATAAACTTCATCAAGATTCAGAACTCTCTGCATAATGGCAAGAAGTGGCTGTGTGATACTGAAATAGTGTAACTGTCTGGGTTTTCAACAGGAAATCTATTTTGGGACCTAGGAGGACAACTCCTTAACCTTCAGTACTGGAAAGAACTGTTGATGATCTCACTGCATGGCTATCAGTGTGCAGGGCCAAATACTCCTTACGCTCTTAGGCTTCTGATCAGCTAACAAAGCAGATGCATGAACTAATTAAAGAAGCAGAGCCTGCGTTTTCTGCTTCTTGCAGCTCTATATTCAGTAGCTGGTACATGACACCTCGTGAGCTGATGCTTGTCTGTCTGTGATCTAAGATGAAAGAAACATTCACCAAATAGTCCAGGGGGATGGGAGACCGAACAGTATTTTCTAGGGCTCTTTCAGCATATGGAGAAACAAAATCAATTGCAGGATCCCCAACTCATGGGCAGTAGTTCTCAGGAATGCTATTAGGAAAACAAGCTGATCTCTTTGGACTGGAAGAATTTCATACCTGAGATAACATCACCTGGAATTTGTAATCCGATTTTGCAAGAGGACAGATTATGTGACCAAGTCCCATAGGTCTTTCCGATCTTTAATTACAAGAGTGTATTTCAGCCTATGCCATATTTCATACTATAGGCAAGCGACTGAAAAACAAAGCTGCCTTGGCTTAACACAGATAAAAAGCACAAATGATTTAAATGTCAATAGCCTGTTGTTAGTGGCAATGACTTACTCTCTTAAGAAATTTTATAAGGCATGCATGAGCAACATCATTAAAAATAAAGCAAACTAATCTGCAATTTATAAACCTTCTCTTCCCTGAGTTACTTATTAACCAGTTAAGAATCTGTCAAGGCCTTCTATACTATTAACAAAGAGTTGCTGAGATCAGGACAGAATCACAGACCAAACTGCATGATTTAATGACATGGGAGTCTGAGATTTTTTGCCCTCCTTGTGCAAACATTGATCTGCACCTGCAACAGCCACCTATCACCCAGAGTCTCCAAGAGGAGATCAGAGTCTGGGGTCCTGCTCTCTGCAAACATTGCTGCAGGGGCTATTCCAAACACATCAAGGTGACATGGGAATAAGAAGGCCATAGAAACTTCAGTCCACTCAGCAAGGATGACTTATATACTTGACTAAGATGTAACCTTAATATCAAAATAGTCCACTCACAGGGAGACAACAGAAATTACAGCTAAGGTAGAGCAAGGGTCAGGAGAAATAACAACCATGAGATCAAATTGCTCAATCTTACATGGTCACAAATCTTCATGGATTGTGGAAGAAAAATAACAAATGGCAACTGAGAGAAGTGTCCCTCCCATGCCAGGTGTACAGCCACCTTCTCCATCACAGCTCACCTTTCAAATCTGCTTGGGAGCAACATGTTTCAGAAACTGGAAAAAGAAGCATTGCCTGAAGCAGACTAAGGATATTATGTTGTGAGCAGTGCTGAAAAAGATACAGCCAGTCTACAAGAAAAACAAACACATGAGTATATATCAGAACTTATACAGAGATGGATGCTCCTGCATGGCTCTAGAACCCTGCAGATGCTTTTGGACCTGTTTCATTTCTTGTCATATCTTCCTGACATCCCTCACATCAGGACATTGGAGTCTTTAGGAGAAGCTAATTCATTGCTAAATTTTCCTTGTGACTACAATCTGAATGTTAAATAGAGGTCATATCACTAATAACCAGAGCAAAGCTGATATGGTTCCACCACTGACAAGGTCCAAATTCACCCCATAGAAACGGTGCCTGCACAGACTGCATTATGCAAGGGTTGAAAGAGTTAGCAAAGGGTCCCCATGGAGTTGGTTTTCTTCCACACCTGCAATGCAATGCCCTTTGCTCATGAAGAAGGACCAGCTTGTTTCTACCAGAGCACACTGACACTGCAGAATGATGGAAACACATCTGAAGAAAAACAGCACCTTCTGCTACTCTTTGGCTTGGGTTCTTAGTCTCCATCACATCCTCCTCACACTTGGAGAGCCTCGCCCTGCCAACCTGCCAAGACATTGCTGCCTCTCCAGCCTCCTCCTAGCCCTCCCTGGTCCAGACATCTCTCCCTGCTACTCTGCTGCACATTGCTTTGGTCTCTGTCTCTTGAACATTGCAACCAAAGCTTATCTTCACTTATGGCTGAAACTGGGTCCTTTTAAGAAGTTACACTGACGAATATTTGTAGCCATGTGGAGCTCTTTAGGCAAAGGCTTCAGAGATGGTGGGGGTTAAACTCCCCTACTAAAGCTTGATGGTAATACTTCTCAGAAGATGCCCAGCTGTGCTCTGGGGAACATTCCTGTGGGCATCTGCAGCAACGGAAGAATCTGAGAACCCGACAATCCAATCAGCTGGCCCAGTTTCTTGTTGTGTACAGTAATTGCTTGCGTGAGTGGAAAGAAAACCTAAGTGCAATTTGTTTATCACCAGACATATGTCTCTATAAAATGAAGGGACTCAGTTCAATACAAGACTCCTTTGGGCAAGGACATGGCATTTAAGTTATGTCTGTGGGCACAAAGAACATGTCTGATGTACCATGAAAATAAAGATGTTCTCTTAACCATTATCTACAAAATGAAAAGAATCAGCATTGCTGGAAAGCTGTGCTTTGACATTTCCTTTGCCCTACCTCTCTCACGGGTATCCTCTGGGCTGGTCCCAAATTAAATCTAAAACACATTTTCTGCTTCTTCCCTTTTCAGCCTCATCTTAGCATTTGGAACTTTCTGTCCTCCCTGGGGGGCATCAATGATCTTTGACACGCACACACTCTGCAAAGCCTGCATTATGGCAAGGTTAGCTATCACGCTGACTGGCAGAAATCTGCCTTACTTTGTTTTGTCCCTAGAAATTTCCAGCAATGTTGTATTTTGGTCACTGAGAAAGCCTGTGGTAGCAAGCTGAATTGTCACATAGATCCAGCTGTATCTGAGAACTAACGACAACAATCTGGAAGGAAACCTCACTTCAAGCATTGCTGGAAGGGTCTTGGGCAAACTAGATCTTTCAACGCAGTTAAAACAAGCCAACTCCCAGCAGCAGGCAGGGATAAGATATGGAAAAAAAATATTGTGGGTAAAAAAGCCTTTACATCATCATTATTTTTCTAGTGTGGTTATCTTAGATTTCACCTGCAAGCGGACATAATCAATTATGCTTTCTTCCAGGATCCTTCAGCTAAAAACTGCCCAGTCACACTCCTCTTGGAAAATGGGCTTCCCTCTCCACTGTCTGGAAGGTGCACTTCTGAACTAGGAACAATTACTCTTTTCCCCATCATTTTCATCCTTTTTGACTTGAAAAACATCAGCTTGTGTGACTTCCTCTCTTTCTTAGGGTCCACATGGCAGAACAGCCCTGCATTGTTCACATCTTTTTCCAAGAGAAGCACCAATACTTCCCATCAATAATAATACCACCCTGGAAATCTGACTGCTTCATCAGCAAAGTGTGCTCTGCTGACAGAGGACAGCATGAATTCCTGCAGGGTCCCAGTGATGCCTTTTTGGAATGTGATGTGCTGTGATCGGGAAGAGGGAGAACACGGGGTCTGATCAGGATGGTTTCCTTGCCTGTTATGATTAGAGATCAAATAAGCTGTTGAAATCATCCAGGTGTACTTTTTTCCCTGCATCTTGGACCATCTCCTGGATTCAAGGTACCCAGTAGTTGTGGATGACAGTTTTTATTAGTTTGGTTAAGCACCTGTGTCAAACCGGAATAAATAAATGAGTGAGGCTACTGAGTAACAAAGCAGTCATTTTCACAGTCAATTTCTTAACAGTTGCCACATCTTTCATGAGCAGCTTCCTCCAGGCTCCTTATTACTCTAAGTGATTGTTGCTCCTCAGTTGCTGCCATCTTTCACACAAATACCCACATGAGAACATTCTTCTGCCTTAACATCCTTCTCCTTCATAAATGCTTTCAAAAAAACCAATTTCCTTTTTCACTCACATTGTGCTGCTGGGTAGTCATCAGAGATGTTTATCTGGAGCTCCTGCTCCTCAGCACCCACAGTCATGCCTGGGGCAAGTGGTGGATTATACACTCAGGTTTGTCCAGTGTCACTTACTGTAGCAAAAGACATAGGTATGAGTGAGGCAGCACAGCCCCTGGCCAGCAAGCAGTGTTTGGAGTGCAATTGCTTGAGAAAAAGGAACAAAGAGCAGGAGCTCCTTAGCTGGGACCTAATTTCTTCCTCAGATGCTTCAGAAGAATGTGACAATTTATGCACCTTTGTCACATATTCAACTGTACAGTGTCTTTCTTTCATCCCATCTTACCAGAGAAATAATTCAAATTTTAGCCTTACAGTTGCAGTCCTATTTTTTCTACTGTTTCACTGGGTTATTTTCTTTTATTTGAGAGTGGGTCTAGATCTCGGTGATGCTGATTTTTCTATCCCGGTGTCTGTCTGGTACACCATAAACTTCTGGCCGACACCTGCCTTGATGGATGCATCTCACAATGTCAGTCTGTTACTGAGACCTTCCCTACACCCAGCCTGGTCCATATCTGATCCCACAGTTGAAGTGTTCAAATTAGGTTTGGGTTGGAAATCACTAAATAAGAAGCTATGGTCAGGAAGCCCACGTCAAAACACCTTGAAGCACTGATAACATGGAAATAAAAGTGTTCCCTCACAAAAGCAAACTAATAGCAATGAAGCCATTGAGGCCCCAGATACAAATAACCTGCATTTAACATATGCATTTGCTAGAATCACATACCCATGCAAAGTGGACATACCTTTTAGACCCTCTGTTGGGGGTCTAAAATACAGCCCTAAATTCAGAGAGCAGATTGTAGGCCATTCTCTGTGTTATTTTTACTTGCTTGCTAGTAAGAGAGATCTTCATCCATCAAAAGAGACCCCATCTCTGCACATATTTATCCCTAATCCCCTGCCAGAGCTTCAGAAAGCGTTGCTGTGGAAACAGACAACTGGTCACAAGCTCCAGCACGGTACAAAGAAAAGGACTCAGGTTGTGCTGGTCACTGGTCCAGCTGATGTCCCATTACAGGGTGTGAAGAGCTGTCTCATGGGAAGGAGATTCTAGGCTAATTGGTGGCATTTGGGATTAAGCAGCAAGGATGGCTACCCCTGGTGCAGCTGGGCAAAAAGGGCTGACCTCAGGTAGCCCCACCAGATACTCAGAGCTCATAGTGGGATAAAACTTGCATAGCTACAGACCAGAGGTCTGAGCTGACACCCTTTGGAGTTAATGCCAGGCTTTACACTGGCTTCACTGTGCTTTGAGGGACAGCAAACAGCAGATCTTCACTCCAGTGCTTTGAATTACCACATTTTGTCTGAAGGGATGATGGGAAGAAGAAACCTGATTGAATTCCCTGTTAGGAAAGAGACCAAAGAAAATGGTCTCTTAGGAAATGGTTTCAAAGGAAACCCCCTCTTTCTTTAGGGTGAAGAGGTGCACTCCTTACCTCTGTGATGGTGTTCAGATCCAGAAAAGGAAAGTGAAGGAAAAAAAAAAAAAAGAACTTCTTTTAAAGATTCATTTCAAATGAAGACCCATGATCTTGTTGCCAAGGTATTTAGGATGTTAAGAAAGACAGACTTCTGTGGGTGGAAATGAGCAAAAAGATCAACCAAGACTCCAGTTCCATGTAGCTATCTTCAGCAGAATATAGCATGAGAAGGAAAAAAACCTCCCTATGCAAGAGATACAGGAGATGTAAGGAAACTGGCTTGGGAAGAGAACAACCCCAACAGAAGATCATCTGCTCCTTAACAGTAGGTTGCAACTTCTTTTTAGGAATTGCCTTGGATTAGGAAGTATCTGAAATGACCTAAAAAGATATATAAGTGTATATATACATACATATATATATATATACACACACAGGCTAAATATAAGGATACATCCATGCAGCCTATAAGACTTCAAACCAGTTGACTTCCTGCTGTGCCCTATCATTGTAGCAACCCAGCACTCACAACTCCAGCTTTGCTAAAATGGGGTAGCTCAAAACCAATGTTTTAACTGAATCCTTTTCTGAAGAGGCAGAATGCATCTGGGATCTGTTCTTTTGGCACACAAAAGTAGGTCATGGGAACCACGGGCTCCATCTTGGATGTTCATGGATAAAGAATGCACTTGACAAAATGGGATCCATTGCTTAGATGTAACTCAAATTCACATTAAAAAAAGAAGCCAATGTCTATTCTGTTTTCTATAATAAGAGAAACCTGTGAAACTCCTGTAAGCTAGCTTATGCAGCCCTGGCTCTCATGGATTTGGGATGTTCCCAGACAGGGGCAGCATAATCACCAGGCTGCAAAAGGCCATAACATGAATAGGTCAAAACACAGCCAGTCACAGACTCATTCTCAGTAATGGTCCTGCTGCTTTATTGGTCATTGCAAACTCCAGTTCCCTAAAGTCCAAGCTCTTTACAAGCTCCATGGAAGACTATGTCAAATTCTTCTGTGGCTATATGGCATTGGGTCCAAACAAAGGCTATTGATGATATCTAGTTCATCAACATGAGATTTAATGAGACAACAGTGCCTTTCTGCAGCCTTGTCAGAGCACTACTGTCAACAGCAAGGTAGGTAGAGGGGCAGACAAACGAGCTTTGCAATCACCCAAGCCATTTCTTTGTCAGTCCTTTCTTTTCTAACACAGCCCTATCCCATCCAAGTCCATCTCTCCACGGGCAGAGGGATCTTTCTCCCTCACCCATCTTTAAGCTTTGTCTATGGCCCTTCTTTCTCTCCATTTACCACTCAGGTGCAACTTCTCCAGACACACAAGAATCATACTGCCTGTATGAGCTGCTGATTCCTCCCTCTCTGACAACTAAAACTGTAGAGCTAAGAGGGGATCCCTCCAAGCAAGCCAGACAACACTTCCACCCCCCTAAAGTCTTTTCTCCTCAGCAAAACCCGGCAGGTGCATCCCCACACGTCTCAACACCCTGTGGAAGCATCTTTGCAAGTGCACAGCCCCACCACTGCTCTCCACAGGGCATGAAGCCAGCCCTTTCAGCTACCAGGGACTCCCCTCCTCACCTCCCAGGAGATACCACAAGAAGGAACAAGGACTAGGGAAGAGACAATATAATTGGTTTTCAACCTGCAAATTCTGAAAAACCACAAGTCTAACAGGGAGGGAAGTCTCTTTTTCCTTCAGTTCACAGCCAGACAAGAACATTGACACAATTCCTACCCTATATTTAGTGGCTACATTGCCTGGCTCTGACATGTGCTGCCAGGAACGTCTCTGTTCGGTGACAGAACAGTGGGTATGACAAGTTTTCTTCTGTTGGGTTGTGGAGTTTTTTTCCACTTCCATTCTCCCCAAAACACTCACAATTTCTTGCAGATTTTCTTATCTCCTTTTCCTGGGCAATGCTATCAGCTGTCACCCAACATCATCTGCTCCTGCCTTCACTGGATCACTTACACACCCCACACCACTCTCCCCAGGTCTGCCAGTTATTAAACCCCTGTAACAAGCTGCTCTGCTGTTAATCCCATCTGTCATCAGATCCTGTTTAAACACCAAGAATTACCACTTCAATGCAACTACTTCCTAAGACATGACAGCTTTCTCCTATTGATCTCAAAGCATTCTTTGGGAGAAGCTGAGCATTCCTGAGCCCCTTTTCTCTGTGTGATAACTGATCCCCGGCGACATAGGGCAGCCCAAGAAAAACAAAACAACCCAATGCCAAGAGACAAGAGAGACTCAGCTGAGATGCTCCAGTCTTGACTTGCAGCTATCGAACTGAGGTGCCCACAGGACACAAGAGCACCTCTCTATTTCCATACAGCAGGATAACAGCTAGGCTTGATGAGGCTCTGAGCAACCTGATCTAATGCAAGATATTCCCAAACTGCCTTCTGTGCAACTTGAAGAAGTTTAGGAAGAAGTTCTTCCCCATGAGGGTGGTGAGACATTGGCCCAGGTTGTCCAGAGAGGCTGTGGATGCCCCCTCTCTGGAGGTGTTCAAGACCAGGCTGGACAAGGCACTGAGCAAGCCTGGTCTAGTGGGAGGTGTCCCTGCCTATGGCAAGGGGGTTGGAGCTAGATGATCTTTAAGGTTCCTTCCAACCCAAACCATTTTATGATTCTATAACAGGATGTAAAATCCAGAAAACACCACTGGTTGATTGCATGTACCAGTAAGAAAATGACACTTTCCATATCCACAGAGAAGACATACAAGCCCACAGAAGCACTCCCATATTGCTAAAAAGTCTGTCCAAGCCTGTGACCCAAGCTGCAGGGGCTAAGTTTATTTGGGACCCCCATCCCATGGCAGTGCATAGGGCAGGTTGCTGAAGAAGCAAATAACACACTCTTTTTCAAAAAAAGACACCAAGAGTAAATATATGTATTGGGAAACTGCATTTGTTATTACTCATTAAATGTACTGGAGCTCCCTTATGTGCTAAATGTTCTTACCCTAATGATCTTACCAGCTAATTAAAGGAGACTGATGAAGCTTGATAAAAGGTAGGTGTAGGTACATCCAAACTAGAAATGGAAAATTGAGGCAATATATACATGAAATACAGAGTGCATCAAGTTCTGTAGAACTTCAGATCCTTCAGATCAAAACACTCCTTCCTCTCTTTGAAACACTGCGCTGGAATGACACATTAGTGACGTCCTCCTTGCCAGACTAATCACCTGCTTTAGAATGCAGGCCAAGAGATTTGAGGAGTCCAGGATTACTGATCAGAGAAACTGGTATCTGGTAAGTACTAAAGCTGAGAAACTTTTTGCCAGAAGTACAGTAGAAATTGTCCCAACAGAAATGCTGGCCTGGGGCTACTTTTGGAATTGAACTTGCATCAAGCCCTTCTGGAAAGGCTTATTTATACTTAGATGGGCTGATGACACAACACTGAGATACTACAAGAGAACTGGTTCTCATGGAGTTTTCCATCCTACATTTAGGACATTCAGGCTGTCCAATGGTCCAAAATCCTTTGAAGGAAATTCAACTCTGTACCTTTTGGGTTTTCTCCAGCAGGAGGAAGGGGAAAGCTCAAGTTCCAGCTCTAGTTCCCAATAATCCCTCCAAATAAAACGTCCCAGTTTGTACTTGAAAGTGGGAGTCAGAACCTATGTATTGTAACTTCAGCCAAGGAAAGGAGTTTGGATTCATGCTCAGACCCTATCCTATTTATGATTGTCTTAATTACTATGCATACTCAAAATGTGAGGCACATAAGTGTTAGATACTCCTGCAATGAAATCCCTGGCATCTGTACCACTGGCCATAAATCTTGTGAACAAATTCTTTGCTATTTAGCTCCTACTTCCAGTCCGACTGGAATTCCCACAGGACAGTGTCTGTCAGGAGCTTGACATTAGAAATGGTTATGAAAATGGAAACAACATAAAGAAAAGCCAACCTAGTTTATTTTTTTTGGATTCAGACTTCTCAAGGGATTCAGGTCGAAGATTATTCATAGGTCTGAGCAGGTTCCTGCTTTAGTAAAATCTGATTGCCCTAAGCATGGCAAAAGAGCTGGATCCTATTTTCGCTAACTTCAAAAGAAGGAAGATCAAGCCAAATAGTCACATTATAAACCACAAAACATGTTAGATCTTTGGATTCTCATTCATCAAGACACAACCTAAATGAGGCTCCATCTAGCTTCAATGGTGTTTGGACAAGCCAAATCACAGCTTGATATTTAACCAAACTATTTGATGGTTCAACAGCAAAGCTCCTCTGATTGCAAGAAATGCTGAGTGGCCAAGTTTTAAACAAAGGAGCACTGTGTACAGCCCATGTAAGGACGAGATGGGATGGGGGACAACCTGCTCCTCACTATGCAGCGTTTGGTACTGCAACACCAAGCTCACGGGATCTTTCCCTGCAGAGGGAATGACCCTCTCCCCTACCAAAAAGCAGGGGACAAGGTGGCACCAAGCCAGGAAAAGGATTTGGTGGAGTGACTGTGGGACAGGTTCAACCAGCTTGATGCTGAAAGACAGAAAGACAACCAGCTGGCAAGTGTGTGTAGGTGGGGAGAGTCATGTTGTCCATGTTTGCCAAAGGGGTAGAGAATAACACATGTTCCTATGTCTCGGTGGAAGGGGAAGTTCCCAGCAGCTTGCCTCATGTCTCTATTCTTAACTCTTTCTCTGGCATCCTCACAACTCTGGATATTGGTAAAAGAGCTTTTCTGCAGAAAAACAACTCTGAAAACTCAATCCTCCCCAGTCTGGCCACAAGCAGGACCTTGTTGTCTCTCCAGTACCAGAAGGGCAATAGCCAAAATGGCTTTCCTAGTATGATGCCACATGGACCAGCCCCAAAGCCTTGTTTATAGAGCAACAGGCTATAGCTGTAAACAAATCACACATGCCTTCAGAACAGAGTCCTCACATCAGCCAGAGCTGGGGGAAGCTCTCTCCACCTCCATCCTCATCTAATGTTTCAAGTTGCCACTCCCTATCTCAGTGAGCTCTCTCACATGCCAGAGAGACCAATGTAGTGTTTCACAGAACGGAAAGACTCAGACAAATATTTACAAAGCCAAAGGAAGGTGCACTGGCTCCACACTTTGCCTAATCCAGTGCAGCACTGTTAAATGGAAGATGTTACACTGTGACTTGCAGCATGTGAGAAATCCTGTGTCTGAAGATCTATCCATCCATGTTCACCGCTTTTCTGTAGATATCTAAAGATCTGACTAAGCATATCAGTGTCCAGAAAGCCATTCCCACAGCATGGACCCCATTTGTAATCACACTTGCTTCTCTGTTCCTAGGGCAGCTTTTATGCCACAGGCACAGCTCTTGCTAATCCAGCTTTGAGCAGCAGTGGGACTCGGTGGTCTCCAGAGGTCCCTACCAACCTCAGCAACCATCTGCTGTTGTAAATCACCTCTTGGTACTGACTTGAATCAAACCCACAGGTGTGAGGTAAGAAATCCTGAAACTCATTTAAAATTCCCAGCAAGTTTCAAAGCTTTCAAAGCAACAGACTTAAAAGATTCCTCTCTCTCTGACTTCCTCTGCATCATTCCCAGATCACCGCTGTGAGATACCATCATGACAGTAAATTTGACCATGAGGGCTAGCACTGTACGTGCTTTACTTCACCTGACATTTGGAATCAGCTGTAAATCTGGAGCAGAAGCAAGGGGTCATCACTCTTTCCTACATCCGCAGCTGTGGTGATCAATGAAGGTAAGAAAAAGTCCTGGCAGGACTGAGGGGAAAACCTCACCCTCCCTTGAAGGGTAATTTGTACAGGAGCCAGACTGGCCTTTGGGGGCTTAGATCTTCTAGGATCTGAGTTAATCCCAGCTTCTTTTTCAAACCGAATGGAAGTTTCCAACATTTGTCATTCCAGCTTGGAAAACATAAATGGATACCTTGGTTGGTTTCTTGTAAAAAGCTTAGAAGACTTCAGTTTCCTGCAAGTTAGCTACCATAGCTGAGAGGGACAGGAAGATGGGGATGACAGATTGGGGCACTGTTAAAAAAGTTAATGGATACAAAAGCCATTTTCATTTCTAGACCCAAAGGATGTTAGCAATAGATTCTCTTCCACCACTACAGATGGAAAGCAAGGAAAACCTGGCAGTGCAGCAAGGAGGGCCCAGCAAGATGCTGGAAGAACAAGAAGGGGATGCACTCCTTTCACTCCCATCATGGAGTGACCAAAGCTTTACCAGACCTATGGAAGGAGCAAGGAGGCAGCCAACAAACAGATAGTCATGGAATCAAAAACTATGTCAGAGAAAGCACTAGAAGATAGGCATGGATAGATAGAGAACAGGTTAAATTGTGACATCCATTCTCATTCCTCCACACAAAAAAGAAGGCTTGGGCAACTCAGCAAGACTGTGCCAAAGAGTTGGTGAGGTCTGGTGTGCCTGTGCTCATCCTGCTGGAGCTAAGCATGGCTGAGGGGAAGAGAAAAACAAGGTACTGGGGAGGGTACAATCCTCTCCAGGTTCACACATAGCAACAGTGCAAGTTTCTATAGCAACACCAGAATTATTTTTAGCATTAGTCATATTTTAACAGTAGCAACCCAACATGGAGCTGGGGTGGAGGGCTGCATTTCACCCCCTCCATCGCTTTTTCCTTTCCTCTGGGTGATGCAGAAACACACCCTGACATCAGTTTTGAGTGCACAAACACAAACCAAAAATGCCTACAAATAGAGCCAAAAAGGGATGGGCATCAGCTATAAAAGCCCTTTTCCCCCTTACTGGGAAGTTCCATTTGTCATTATCTTTAGTGAAAGCTCAAAACCCTAGTGAACCGCAGTCCCCAGTGTCAGCAGGACCAGACACACAGCCCATAGAGGACATTTCTGGGGCATTGTCACAGCTCATTTAAGTCTTGATCCATTCAATAAACATACAAGAGAGGAACCACACATCTATTTTGCCACGTGGCAGCAGTACAGGGGCTGAATGATGGCCACTGTAAACGAGCTTTTTTCAGAGGGGTACTTCTCCATCACAATGGCTGCAAGTACTTGGAGCAGAAGGGGATGAAGGCACCTCCTAAGCACAGGAGGATGCAGAATAAAAGAAAAAGTGCAAAGCATCTTCTCCAGCACTGGGGCCATGATGGCATGGGTATTAAAACCCCATGCTGATGAGGCTGTGAAGTTTTGGAAAGGAAGAGCAACAGGATCAAGAACATCCTTCAGCTAATATCTTTGATACTACAGATACACAGAAGGTCAAAGAGATACAGCCTCTTGCATTTATAAATGAACTAACAAATTCCAGGATGTCAATCCCTGTGGCTGCTACCAGGTGACCAATTCCTTAGGCAAGTTTGGAAATTCTCTTTCTTGCTCTACAAAGCACAAAGGACAGCCTTGCTTAACTGTTACAAGAGCCAGAGACAAGCAGAGCAGATCTATGACAGTCTTGGCCAAGCAAAAAACAGGAATACAAATTATAACATCTCCTAAGGATCTGCTACCCACCCACACAGCCACAGACAGTTCCCATTGCCACTCAGAATGACCCAAATCATTAGCAATGTGTGCAGCAATAATTAACAATTTCCTTTTCATGCAGTATCTTTCATGCAAATAAAAGTCATTGGTACTTCCCAACTCACGTTGCCACTGAGATGCAAATATTTTTTCATAGGTTTATTCTAGCCATACAGGCAGAAGCTCAGCTCAGCTATGGGAAAGGAGTAGGAGCAATCCTGCTGGGATATGACTAGTCAGTCCTAAAGCCTTAGTTTCCTGACCTGGGGAACCTTCACATAAATAGGCCAGCAATTAGAAGGGATGGAGAAAGGCAAGTAGGCTGAGAAAATTATTTCATCCTTGTCAGTAACCACAAGAATCATCCCACATGCTAATTCCCACCATGGTGCTGAGCCTCCACTAACCCAACCAGAAGCTGTGGGTGCCTGTGCATGACACAAAACCACCCCAATCACTTCAGCTTTTCCCAGGACCTCCAAGCAAGATCTCTCTGGGCTACCTCAGACAGATGAAAGCCTGGGGGTACAAGGCACTGACTGACATCTACATCTTCTTGGCAGTACCCTGTGTTTGCTGGTCATCTGCCTGCAGTCAATTCAAAAGAAGGGAATGGCACCTTTCCTTCTCTATGGATCTTGACATACCTTAATTTGTCACATAATCATTTTGTTACACTTTTGTTTCCAAAAGGAGGTGAGCTCAGACTGCCCTTTAGGGTGGCTCCTAGCCTGCCTTTTAGCAGTGTAATAACCTCCTTCATGGAGAAAGTTACCGTGGTGCATCAGGCTTCTCATTCTCCTAACCATCTCTTTGCTGCCAGCCACTGACTTTTTTTTTCATAGCGCCTGGATGTTGACCTATCCACAAAGTAAAAAATAAAAAAAAAAATCACCTACTACATAGCAGGATCCACTAAAGAGAATAGCTCAGTTGGCAGTGCTTAAGAATACACAAACTAAGTCAGATGTTAAACCTCCATCAAGGGAACTAAAGCTAAACACCCACAGAGAAAACTCATCTTTCATTCGCTTCTATGCCCATACAAAGCAAGGGGTCATGATGGAGGCCTGCCCCTGGAAAACCAGGTAACAGCTATTGGAAACAGCCATATCAGTCAGCTGGGGTAGAAAGCATGTTTGCCACACCATCTCCATCATTGCATTAAAATGGCCACCCTACTAGCTAGTCAGATGGGATCACCAACACCACTGGACTACCTGATTGGCATCTCATCCACAGGAGAACAATGCCCAGAAGGACTAGAAAAGGAAGTCCTTTTTCTCACTGGCTTGTGCAACCTGTGGATATTCTGCATATTGTGGAATAGACAGCAAGTACAAATGCCCCCATGGAAAGGCCAGGTCTGTGTTGAGAGTTAATTGCCTGTATCCATGGCATCAAAAAAAAAAAAAAAAAGCTCAAAAAGCTCCTTAGAGACAAGTCTGCTGCCTTGTGAAATTATGGATGTTGTTTTACCACTTCAGTAAGTGCTCAGTGTCCCCCCCACAAAAAGAGAAGGTTGATTAAAACAATTTGCTCTTCAGCCTTCATTCATCTGCTAAAACACACTGATCTTCCCCCAAAAATGCTTCAGCTCCAGCCGAGTCAAGGGGAGCAGAGATGGGAAATCTTAGTTAATTGGGCTGTCACTGCCATAAGAGAACTGTATGAGCCAGGAGAAGGAAAAAAAACACCCCTGTGGCTGCCCTGCCAGGAGGTCTGTCATACCTGCAGGTGAGCTAATATTAGACTCCAGGAATGGAGTCAGAATGGGCGGTTGGGTCTGATCCTACACCGGTTTCCACAGCGCTCAACACCAGCCCGTGGTGCTCAGCCCCGCACACTGCTTTGTGTTGGGAACGCGTTATCCAGGAGATATTTTCAGGCTGTGACAATGGAGAACAGTGAGATATGTGATGCCCCAGCTGAGTGGCAGCCTGCAGAGCTGCTGTCATCACTGTGTGAGATTCCTCAGCACCTGCCACCTCAGGATTTGGCATCTCTCCCCAAGACTCCCCACTGGGATGATAATTTTACTTTTCTGACTGTATTTCAACATCTACATGACGCTGCGTTATGTAAAATCCCATGATAAAGAAAACTTTAGCAGGACCCAAAGAACTTAAGGATTCTCTTGCTCCAGAAGGCAGAGATCTCTACCTTTAATCCCCTGCCTGTGGGTATCATTCCTCATCCTGGCTCTAGCTGCTGGTCTCACATCTCCACACTGGGAGAGGCAGATCAGATCTCAGCTGTGTTTGACAAGAACTGAGAGCTCTCTGGAAGTCAATGAAGAAAGACCAGGCCTCCTGGCATCTACCATTGATTTCCCCAGGTCACAAAGGCTTCATGTAAGAAATTTAAATTTCCTCCCTGTTAGCTCAGGTTGGTGTTTCTGTGGGTAGGCTGCAGATGCACAGTGATATTACATCAGCATCACACAGCTGTTGCTGCAGGTTTTTGCTTGGGTTTAGTGTCATGGTGATGTTTTTCTTAAGTACTCAGAACAGAAGTGTTGAGGGCAATTTGAAAAGTATTTGCTTTTCAGGCTTGGACAAAGATTTGAGCTTCAAGGACATGCTGTAGTAGCCAGTGCTTAATTAGTCTGGACTAAAGTCAAAACTCTCACTTTCAGCCTGGCAGCTGAGACAGATGGATCACTGGGCTTCCTGGGACTTCCAGGTAAGAAATCCCCCAGCTGAGGAGTGAGCACTATTCACACAATTTGATGAAAAGCAATAGTTTGTTTTAACAACCAGCATGTTCAGCTTCTAACATCCAGCTCTTGCTACTGGAGTACTGCAGAGGCCAAGTTTCCTTGGTGCTGACGCTGGAAAAAAAGATCAAGTGTTGGATTTCTGGGACTGTCTCTGAGCTACAGAAATGGGAAGACATTTCTCATGGCCAAAGCTACCTAGGGGGAAATGCAGGAGACTAGTACTGAATGGGGATTGGAGCAGCAGACCAAGGTGGACTTCCAGTCTTGAAGATCATTGTAAGATTACAGCAGAGGAGATAACTCAGGAAAAAGAAAGTGAAACAACACAAGTTTGCAGCATGATTATTCTTGTAAATGTGGGGGTTTTTTTGGAAAGCAGGATGTTATACACACTGGCCTGACCTGCTATGTATGGAAAAGATCTGAATGTACCATAACAACTAACATTTAGTTTGCTTACTCTAGGGCCCAGCAAGTATGTAAACAAAGATAATTATTTTTTATTATTCTTTATTCAGTCTTCAATTATTTTACACACACTTAGCATACGGAGATTTCTCTTGGGCCTGACAGAATACAAGCTGTTTTCTAAAATGAAAATCTTGCTCAAACCAAGGCAACCAAGGAGATCCTGGGGGTTGTAAGGCATCCAGCTACAATCCAGCTCATAGATACTCAAATTCAGATAAACTCCCCAGCCTCCTTGCCCTGCCCCAAAGAACAGAGTTGGGGGGAGAGGAGAAAAAGCCAGAAACAGCCTGCATCTCTGGAGAGCTTCGCTTTCCCATGCTGCATTTCCATGGGGATACTGTGCTGGGTTGAAGAAGCACAGCATGCCCAGCCTGCCCTCGGTTACAGAACACTACACTCTTCCCCAAGGAAATAGAGAATTTTCTAATTAAGGATTAAAGTGATTCAATTATGAGGAATGCTCTCTTGTTGAGCTAAAATCCCCCCCAGACAAGAGTACAGCAAGGCTTTGGACAATTCTGGAGAGGTTTGGCTGACTGGTGGGTCAAGAAACATCACATCTCAGAAATGAGATTTTTTTTTTCCCCTTATGAAAAGCACTGAATTGCTCTGCCAGTGCAAAAGACAGTGGAAAAACAAGAGAAAATGATACAGAGAAAAAATAGAGACAGACAGGCTTCTTAAGCTGCAGAAGAGAGGCCAAGCAGAAGCACACTCCAAGTATTTCAGGCTACTAGGGCTGTTAGTGAGGGTACATTCCAATCTGGCATGGACAGGAGGAGGTTGAGTTTTGGGCAACTACACTGGATTGCCTTTGCCAACACAGTCCACACAACCAGTCTTCAAAAGCTGTGGTGAAATTTGCTAAGTGGCCCATCAAAACACTCTGACAGCTGTCAAGGCAGCACAGCCCAGTGTCAGCTCAACAAGGCAGATGAAGCACAGAAAATTCCACAGACCATGAAAACTGCACAAATCCTTTTCATCTTGCAAATAAGCAGCTTGTATCAGCTCTCCAGCTGCTGTTCCAGAACCCCTGCCCTACCACCCCAAGAGCATGGGGGTCTGTGTGCCCAGGCCCCTGACAGCCCTCAGGAGCCACCACTGAAGGACACAAGGTGGATTCAGATGCCATTTTCCTGCAGGATGGAACAAAAAAGGAAGAGATTCCAACAAACTGAGAGAAACCAAGGGGAAGAAGACAGACTTTGTCTTCACTGCTAAACAAAAGCCTGTACCTCCAATTTTGGGGTAACAACCCTTTATCCTTTTTCTCAAGTAGGACTGAACACAAATCCTCTCCTCAACCGGACTCCTCTACAGGCTGTCACACAGGCTTTCTCCTTAGGAGCACCCCATGAGATCAGGGTGGGAGCTCAGGCTGCACTGACAACCCAGAGAATCCATTTCATCTTGTAGCATCTGATATGGACTAGGCTTTGGGAAGAAAAAAATAGAAGTACCACAGACATTGTCTAGACAAACATAGCCTTCCAGGTCCCCCTTCCCTGCAATCTATTCCATCTGCCTTCACAACCTCCAGCTGGCCTATCCAGCACCCCCTCCTTGTCTCCTGCTCCACACTAATGACATCCTCATTTGTTTAAGTGTTCAGGGAACTCCTTCCAAGCCAGAACACCACACACTCGAAGGGAGAGCTGCAGAGCAGCCAGCCAGCATCACAACTGCAACTCAGGGAACCATGTTTGAGCTGGATTTATACTGATGAGAGAGGGTATTGGTAAGAGCAGTGCTGTGACAGGTTAGAGCTCAGTTTAAATTTAAAATCAATATTCATGGAGGCAGCATGCCAAAAGCTGCCTGATGCTGCTATTTTACTAGTTATATGCTGCAATGTGGACAAGACCCTACAATGTGCCAACTCTGACCCCAGGGCCAGCTGTCACCTCCTCTCTGCCATGCAGTGATGAACTATGCAGCAGCATGAAGCTGCACTCAATAGGAGAGCTTTGTGAACTCTTTTTGTCGGTATCCAGAGATTAATGTGGACTGGCTTTTGCATGTCAGACACAAAAGTGTCCTTGAAACAGCTTGGCCTTCTCAGACAAGGCTGGATATAGAAAGCTCAAACCAAGATCCAGGACCACAACAAACAAAGCCCTTCCCAAACAACTCTTCTTCTACTGTTCTAATGAATCTCAAAGAAAAAAGACATTGTGTTTCACTTTTTAAAATCATTTCTGGGAAATAGATTTCTGTCCTGAGTGGTGGCCTGACACCATGTCCCACAATCCACAGCCTCAGGGACACAAGCTCTGAGGGGAGCACAGAGTTTCTACAAAACAAGTGTACAGTAGTAGGTGACCTTTCATGACCCAGGTAATTTGTGCCCTACTTAACTTAATCCCTGGAAATCCTGGACCGTAACCTCAAGACCTGCCGGCTACACACTATGCTAAAATTAAACCAATTTTTTTCCAATGAAGTTTGCAGACCTCAGGCATATATTTTTCCTCCTTGGAGGCTTTGCACTTAACTGTTTCTAGCCAAGAAAGGTGAGCTGTGGGTAGACTTAGACAAGTGTACAAGAACCACCTTTATGGAAGCAGGCATCTGTGGCAGCATCAGTGCTACCTGCTTGAAGTCTAAGAGTTGAAGGCCACAGTTTCACCATCTGCAAATGGAGACAATGCTCCCTGTCTTCACAAAGCCTAAATGAAAACGTGAGAAAATATCTAAGGATTATTATGCTAAAGTATAATTATCATTGAAAAAACTGATGACAGAAGAGACTGAGACCATCAAATGAGATTAAGTAGAAGTCGTTTCTGATCCATCATCTCATCTACTTCTTTCTGCACTCATCTCTTAGCTTTCTGCTCCCAGTTTGCATCTTTGTGTCCTCTAGGCCAAGACAGAGACAGTTTTCCACTTCAGCTGGAGCAGATCTGCTGACCAAGAAGTGTCTGTTCTCCTCACCAGGAAGCAGATGTCATGTTCTCAGGCAGGAAGATGCATCCTCAAAGGGATGAACTATATCAACTGAGTGGTTAGACAAGGCACAATTTGGCCCACGTTCAGCTGACCTAAATTCTGCCTAATTTCCCAGCCTAATGTGGTCTGTGGGAAGACCCACAGCTTTCAGCAGCATCTGTCAGTGGCAAATATCAGACAAAGGTGGAAATTAGGGCATGTGAATCAGGGCCAGCACTCTGCAGTCCTGGGATCCCATCCTTCTTTGTGATCCTGTTTCTGATACTGGGACACCAGCAGACAGTCATTCACCATCCTGAGTATTTGAGCTGACTATGATTTTGCTGGACTGGCAGCAAGAAATGGTGAGGTACAGGAGCAACCTTTGTGAAGGAGAAAAAAATAGGAAAAAGAGCCCACAAACTCCAGGAAAATTACATCTAAAACTTGGTGAAAGATTAGATGAAGGACTGAAACCTTGCACACTCACACTTCATACATCAACAGTGTTCTGCCATGATGTTTAATCCAGGCTGTAGCCTCACTGCAAAGCTGCTGGCACCAGAGCTGTACCTGCTGCAGTTGTGTCTGTGCACCAGGGGATGTGCAAGCGTGCAGCAAAAGGTGCAGTGAGGTGATCCATCAGCCAGCACCACATGTGCATCACTAATGATTCTCCTCTCCCCGTGTCAACAAAGCCAGATCAGCAAGTGAGAGAGTCCTGGAACTTCAGCTGAAAATCAGGGGCTACAATTCACAGAATCACAGACTATCAGGGACTGGAAGGGACCTCAAGAGATCATCAAGTCCAATCCCCCTGCCAGAGCAGGAGCACCTAGATCCGGCCACACAGGAACACATCCAGGCAGGTTTTGAATGTCTCCAGAGAAGGAGACTCCACAACCTCTCTGGGCAGCCTGTTCCAGTGGTCTGTCACCCCCGCTGTAAAAAAGTTTTCTCTTATATTTCTGTGGAACCTCCTGTGCTCCAGTTTGCACCCATTGTCCCAAGTCCTATCGTTGGAAGTCACTGAGAAGAGCCTGGCTCCATCCTCCTGACACTCACCCTATACATACTTATACACATTAATGAGGTCACTTCTTCAAGATAAAGAAACCCAGCTCCCTAAGCTGTTCCTTGTGAGGAAGATGCTCCAATCCCTTCATCATCTTTGTGGCTCTGCACTGGACTCTCTCAAGCAGTTCCTTGACCTTCTTGAACTGAGGACCCACTAGCAAACTCCTATTTCCCCATTCATTATTCACCCATTTTAAAAGACAGCACACTACTTTTTCCTGACACTTTTCAGCATTTCAATCATTTGTTGTAAAGCAAATCAATAATTTCCATGCCTTACTACTTGCTTCAACCTACAGGAAGCTAAAAAAAAAAAAAAGAAGGGCTCTCCTTGAATGAGGACAGGGCGTTACTCGAATGAGGCTGACAAGAACAGGATCTCTTTGGCTCATCTCCTGCCACTCACCAAGAGTGATTTAGAAAGGGCTGTTTGACAGTTACTTCCTCTTTACATTCTTCTGCTGCCTGACTGTAAAACTACCAGTGTGGAAACAAAACCGTTCAGAAAAAGACAATCAGCCATTTGAATCATATCCCTCTCAATACACCATCTCAGATTTTGATTAGTTTTTTAGTAAAAAGCCAACTTGCATTAAAAACACCAAACACACTTGTAAAACATGTCACGCATCCTGGGCATCCTTCCCCTAGGGATGCTGCAACTTCTAAAATACTGCATGGCCACCATGTCCCTCCTGCCTGGGGGGTACTGGCAGCACCAGAAAGCTGTGTGGATGGTTTGCACACCTTGTTCTGGGGCACACTGCACTTAATGGATCAACTGCTCGAGAGCACTCTCAGTCCTGGTAATGTGTGGGTAGCTGATTTTTGGAGCCTGACACACCTTTGTCTGACAAATGCATCTCCTCACTACAGCATCTTTTCAGTGCTTTATTTTTCTTCAGATCTCACCCCTGGCAGTCTTATACCCAGGCAGTAAGCCACTGCTGCTGAGCTGCCAGAGGATTTACTTGTATGTGTCTTCTCTTTGGAACAATCCCAAAATCCATGTCAGTCATGATCACACTCAAAATTCTGCATCAGGCAGCTTTCCTCACCTGCCTGGAAATGTTATTATTTTAGCCTGCTGCCACAGAGAGACAGGATGACATCAATTTTAGACCACGCTATTTAAAATATCCCATTGCCCTTTTCAAATCTAACTGTAGGCCACTCTCCCTCCACCCCTTTAAGATGCTCAGACTCTTAAGGTGCACATCATATAAACCCCACATTCTCTACTGGTTACACCTACAAAAATGAAGCATTGTGTGTGAAAACTCAGCTCTTGAGTTGTGATGTTCCAGCAGGGAGAAGAACTACCCACAGGAGACAAATGAAAGTAGTAAACTCAGGGATTAGATGGGAGGAGAGAAAGCCTCACAAGAGATTAGCATGCAAACAGACATGCTGTTGATAGAGTGCACACACTGTATGCAGATAAGATGAAGCATGAACAGGACTTGAGGAACCAGTCTGGCTCTAACACAAATCAGAGAGAGGTGAGCAAAAAAGTCCCTCCCTAGTGTGCAAGGACTCATCTTCATCACAGTTCTGGCTGTGCATGTATAGCTCAGGGATTAATTACTTCCCTGTACTAATGAACTCGTGCTCTCCACTGGAGGGAGAGAGTCTTCAAAAGCAGCCACCAGGACACAAGATCTTTTACTGTGTTTTTCATGATACATTTGGGGATGAGAATCCCTTCTCCTCTGCCTACGTCCCACAGCAAGCAGCTTTATCAGACATCTATCTATCTATAGCTGCAGAGGTTGCTGGATTAATCTCTTTTCAAAAACCTGCCCACTGTATTTCTTCCATGGAAATGTCTGTCTACAAATACTCTGTGTGGCTGTGAGTTCACATTTCTGAAGCACAAGCTACAACAGGAAGAGATGTTGCCAGTCTGTGCTGATGCCATGTTGCCCATGCAGCACAACAGTTTGAGGGAGAGTTCAGGGACCTCCTTTTGGCCATTGTGTCTCATTGACAGAGGATTTTTTGGAGGTCTGGAAAGAATTGATGAGGATGAGACAAACAACAAGAGGCTCACTAAAAAGGAGAAAGTACCTTTAACACATACATGGGAGAGAGAGAGAGAGAAAGAAAAACCAAGGGATGCTTTTCTTGCTTGCTTAGCTTCGAGACAAATAGGCTGAAGAGACTTCATATTCTATCATTATCTTTGCCCTTCTCTATGAAAATGCTCTGGTTTGTTTCTGACATTTCCCATGTCAGAGTGTAGAAAATAAGGATCACAGCAATACCAGGTTGCCTTCCCATCTCAGGAAAAACACAGAGGGAAGAAAAACTTTAAAAACATGCACATTTTCAGACTTCCTTTATACACAGCAAAGAAGGGCACAAAGGTCAGTCCCTCCACTCTTTCCCCAGTCATCTTCAATATGAGGCATGCAGCATGCTGTAGGGTTCAATCCCAATTCCTCTATTTGCTAGAGGAAAACAACTGATTTATGGGACTCTAGCATTGCTTCTAGGCCAAACACAATGACACCCTCAGCACTAAAATGCCTCCTAAAGCATTAGTCTGTCTTTTCTGCTGGCTTTCTGTTTATGCAGGCAGGAGGCACTTCCTTTGAGCTTTGCTGTGCTTGGCAGCATCTTGGGAATGCTAAGTCAGGCAGATTGCCTTTCAGCCATGGGAAGATCTTGGTTGAAGTCATAAATAGCTCATGAGTCTTCATCCACTGCTTACACTGAGCTTATCAGCACATAAAATGAGACAAGGCACAACACATCACCCATGCCCCAAGGGAGATCTTCCATGGGATCTGCATTGGCCCATGTGAAACCTGGATCACTCATCCACTTCCACGGAGGGAGGCACAGAACAGGCCATGCAATCACCCAGCAAGGAAAAGGGATCTCTCCAAGTCCAGCAAAAGCACTAATATATCCACTAGGATGTGATCATCTTTGCCAAAGACAAGAGTGATAAGACCCAAAGGGCTAACTACAGGTCCTCAGAAGCTTTATGTACTTGATGCATCCATTTTTCTTGTCAGCATGGGAAGCCCAGAGAGTCTGAATGTCCAAGATCATTAATGCATGTAACGCTGTTTCTAGAGGCACTCGCTGTCTTCAGATCAAGGCAAGCATCCTAACTCTCTGTACATATGGTATCAGCAATCTCCAATGTCTTCTTCTCAGGCCCAATTGAGCTGCAGGGATCCCATACCAAGCCAAGTATTTACCAATGGACTGTTTCCCTGATGAAATGAGAGCTTCTAACCATAAGAAAGTGCTCCTAAGAGAAACTTCATGTTGAGAGGGACCCAGTGGTTTTCCCAAGGGTGATGGTGAGGTAGAGGTGGCAGATGAACAGAACAGGTTACAGATAGCACCCAGAGGCTGATTGCTGCAGAAGCAATCAAGACAGGGAGTCTCCAGATGTGGTAAATTCCCTTTGCTGAAGTGCTTTTCACCTTTCTGCTGCTTTCCCTGATCTCACACACCAGCTCCTTGCATCCCAGACTGTGGTTCTCAATCTATTCCCTGGTGTTATGTATTGCTTGTCCAAATTCTTTCAGCTCTTTCCTTCAAATATTCCTCACAAACATCCTTTTCCCCTTCAGAAGACATTAGGAAAATACATGAGGGAAAGTAGAGAAACCAAGTCTAAACAAAATCTGGGCATTGCAATGCGAACTTGAGAACACTGACCCTTTGTCACTAGTCTTTTCAGCCTCCACCCTTTCAGCTGAATGCTTCCATTTCAGCTTTGGGGCAACAATCCCTATTTTATTCTTCCCTTGGTTTGCTCTATGGCAAGTTGATTAAAATATGAACTGGACAGTATCACAGGTTTGGAGTACACAAAAGCCCACCACATCCTTCTCTCCTGCTCCATAGGCAGCTTAGTGAATGGTTGCAGATGAAACGCCAGGAGCAAGAACTGGAGCTGAGGAACTGGCTAACTCAGGGCATGGCAGCTCACACACACCATCTGGAGCAAATCAGAGCAGTTTGGAGTTGAAAACTGCCAACTGGCACTAGCTCAGACCCAGCCCCAAAAGCCATGATTGCAGCTCTGTTAGCAAAGACCAGGCGGTCAAGGGAACTCCCTTGGCCTGAGATGGATACTCTTGGAAAATGAACCTGCTGTAACAGAGAGCCAGTCGGGCTGTCCAGATGCTCCACTTCAAGGTTGCTCAAACATTCCAGCAAGCACTATTGTTCCACCTCTTGTCAAGAAAACATCTTCCATGTTTTGCTGAGGAGATGATCGAAAGCAAGCTTGAAGTGTCAAGGATCCTTTAAGTGGCAAGTGAAAGGCTTAAACAATGGAAGCTCGTCTTAATGCTATAAGGGTATAGGCACAAGAAACTTCACAGATCCTTCCTTACTCATAAAGCAATGACAGTGTCTTATCTTCAGTGGTGGGAAGGGGCAGAAGAAGGAAAGGTAAGTAGATGTGGCATGGACCACACATAGCAGAGAGGGAGTAGCCAGGGTTTGAAGCAGCTAAGGACAAGGGACAAGTGACATGACAGTAGACTGATCCACCCATTGGTAGAGCCATGAACCTGACCAGAGCACAGATTTGCTGGCCAGACCATAGTCACCCTGGCTCTGGGCAACAGCCAGAACCTCCTCCTTGATGCACTCTGCCCTCTTCCCTCCGCCAGCCTCCAATTTTCTCCCTCTTTTCAGCTCATTACCCTTCCTTCTATGGCAGTGCTCTCACACTCCTCACACACACCTCAGGCACAACAAAGTAAGTGTGGCACAGAGCAGCTCCACACAAATCATCTCCCAACTCTCCTGTCCTCTCCAGCTGATACCAAACCCAGCACAACTCCAGGAAGCCCATTGCAAACATCAACATTTTATGGGCAGATATGCAAATTACAGATTACTGATATACAGAGGTGTGTGCTCATGCACACTCCTCTATAGTCCCAGAAATGGTTCCCAGGCATCCCAGTAACCATGGCATCTCAGAGGTAGAGCATCCAGCTTCTCTTCCTGGTGCTACTAAGTCCTAGGGCTAGCACCACTGGGAATCTAGCAATAAAACAAGAATGCAAATCTTGTGGCTGCAGCCAAGCATGAACTCCGCTGAAGGCACATACATGCAGTTTGTAGGGTGTCTGATGCCTATGGATTGTTTGTGGAAGGCCACCTTTGAAACACAGCAAATTAAAGTGCCTGTAGATAGTTAATAAGCATTTTGCTGCTGTCAGCAAAACCCCATCTAATCTTTTCTAACAAGCATCCTTCCAAATCCATACACAAACCAAACTTCAATACTAAACTTTAGCAGCTCCATCAACCTGTCCCAGCACCTGTGGAATCCCCACAAAGGCCCTGCAAAACCCTCTCAAGCTAGCCTTTTGGTATCAATTCTGCCATTTCATCCTCCCCAGAGCAGCCTCAGTTTTACATGCTGCTTGCTTAGATTTTTTTACATTGTAAATCAGATGTCTATTTCTCCATCTTTGCTGTAACATCCAACAGAGCAGTGCTCTCACTCTGAGAGAAATCTGTAGCTCTGACCACATCACTCCTCACCTCACTAGGTTGCCCCTGACATGAAATATCAGCTATCCATCCTCCCACAGAATGTCCCTGTAGCAGCTCTCAGCTCTCTCAGTTCTGATCTTTAATACCCTGTCATCATTTTTCCCCTAGTTCCCAGCACTTGAACAAAACACCTTGGTGCTGACTTGTAACATTTTTGGTTTTATTTCTTCCTAGGAGAGCTGCCAGTCATGTCGTGCTGACCCACATGGCACAGCTATTTCTGTCAGGCAGGAGTATCCTTTTCAAGAAATAAATGCTATTTCCCCTTGTGAACTTAAAACTGATGGGAGTCCTGGTTCCTCCTGGGTGATATCAACTTTATGAGTTACTTACACAACCTCCCTGTTGTGTCAGATGGAGGGAAGAAAAAAAACCATAGAGGAGAGAAAAAGCTTATATTTAAGTAGCAAAAAAATTCCCAGCCCACATCACAGCCCATCTTCCCACTGTGGGACTGTCAGCTCTGCCCTGTTTGCTACAAAGGGTGACCAAACATCAGCAAGTGCCACAAGTACCCATCCCAGATCTCAACACGATAAATTAAGCCCTTTAACAAGGGGGCCAGAGAACAATAGTGAACTCATGACATGCCAGATCCTAACAAGCTTTGACAGGACAATAGAAAAATTCATAAATAGAAAAGCAGAATCACTGGACTGCTTTCAGTTTGTGAGAAAGCAACAGAAAATTTTGATTGCCCTGACCCCAAGAAAATATTGAGTCCGGATCATGGAGAAACTTTAACAGGACTCAAGAGAAGATAGCCCTGGTCTTATACAGCTTCAGTCAAGACCAGGAAAGTCGAAGCTCATGTGGAGCATCTGCCTGAAGCACACTGCGGTGAGCTGTCATTACTTCAGAGGGAAGGATGATTGGGAATCCCACCACATACATGGTGGCAACAGAAGATTGTTTCTTTGTATTGCATTTATAATGTTCAGAAAAAGGTAAACTGCTCCAAAAGCTTCATCCCAAATAAAATAAAATATTCATCCTAGTTCCATTGCAAAGATTCACACTGGATTAGTTCTCTCAGAGAAGCTATATGATTAGTGCTACTGTTTGTGTCATTTTGTCTATAAAGCCAAGATGTTAAGAAGTATTTGCATCATGATCTGCTAGGGGAAATAATAAAATTCATAAGCTTCTATAAAAATATAAACCAAAACAGATCCCACATAGAAGGTATTTTCAAGATTTAACTCCCCAAGATTTAACAAAGCACCCAACTTCACCCAAAAAAACAGATCTTGAATTTTTCCTATATATTAGATTAAATTTGTCCTACCCATGAGGTTCGGTTTCACATCCAGGAAAACCTCAAACACTCAAAACCAAATGCTTTAAAGTATTTATCCCTACCATGGCAACAAAGAAAAAGCTGTGAAACACCTACAGTCTGAGGCACACCCACCAGCTGGAACCAAGCATCAGGACTGGGAGGAATTCAGTCATTTGGAGTAAGCAAATTAATGTGCCATTGATGTCACAGTGAGATGGTCTAAATTTGGAGAGCTAAATACACACTGCAATATATCTTGTGTTCACCTCCACATTAAATTATAAACCAATAATTGTTGATCTGTGGCTTTGTATTCAATTTGCCTAGTTAATTTTGTAGCTTAAAAGGCTATTGAATACCTTTGGGAATGAAAACTGCACAGACAAATATAATCTCATCAGATCCTCTGCCTGCAAGTGAAGCATTAGCACCACCAGGTCAGCTTCTCCCACTGTGAAGTGAGCTTAGAGCAGGTTAACCAAGCAAAGAGCTGTGTTGTATGTAACCCCCCTTAAAACAGATCTAAAAATCTTTGTTCTTCACATCTATTTCATCCCTTTGCTAAGCATCATCCTCCTTCAGGGGAGATCTGGAATACCTGCTGCAGAGAGATAAGATTAAAAACATCTGATATCTACACTGATGTGCTTTTGGACATCATTGCACTGAGATATGAAAAAGCTTATTAGTATGAGTAATCTCCAGCACCCTGTGTAGGTGCCTGGCAAAGAAGTTTCCATGACACGGTCTTATTGTCTCCATGTCCTGGGCACCAGGACATCAGCTTAATCCAGAACTTAATCATAAAATAGTTTGGGTTGGAAAGAACCTTAAAGATCATCTAGTTCCAACCCCCTGCCATATGTAATGAAGTTAATATTCCAGTACCAGCAATTCCAGCAAAAAGCTGAGCACTGACACCTTCACAAACCTAGATCCATAGTGCTTCCCTCTGATCATCCACAGTCTCTTGCACAGCAAGAAACTAGCCCTCAGCTCCTTGGAGTTTGCATGGGAGCTTGAGACCAATCAGGCTACCATTTCTCTTCAGGAAACGCTAGGCATACCTCTTAAGTAAGTAAACTTGAACCTTTAGTACAAGGGGAAGAAAAAGCCATCTCCCACTGGGCTCAGGGTGAATTCTTGGCTGTGGTTGTGTTTCTCATCGCCAATACAGCTCCAGCTAATATTTCCTTTAGTGAGTTATCTTTACAGCCAGGAAGTGGGTCTTTCCATCTGGACAGTGTCAGTCTCTTGGCTGATTCTGCCGAAATGTTAACAAATCCCTGCTGCTGCCTTTATTTCCCCTCCTCAGGGATACTTGGAATTTTTATTTTTCTTCGTAACCACTGAAGAATACATATTTCAGAGTCCCATGATCTTGTAAAAAGACTAACAGAAAAAGGAAAATCACACTAGGTCTTAAGGTTATCTGTTTAGCCTCAAAAAAAAAGAGAAAGACCAAATGCAAAACACAAACATGGAGCTTGAACAAGAAATTTGTATTGCCTTAGGGGATGAAAGAATCATTTACCAAATGGATTTCACAGAGAAATCCCCAGGAGAAAATAGACATAACTAGATATAAACTATGCACAAACATTATGAAGGTTCTGTTGTAGTGGGCATTTATACAATTTGCAGAAAGTGAGATGGAAGAGGCTTATGGGTTGAGATAGCTCAAGAGAGTAAAAACCCTGAGATAAACTCTCAGGCAGGGCTTACCCCTCTCTGCATCACCCCTGGGAAACATGGAGGAGCCAATGTGGGATGAACAACTCTGTGGGCCTCACAGTCTCAACAAATACCAACCATCTCATTTAGCAAGAAGAATGGACAAATGAAGCAATGGAGTGTTTAGTTGGGGATTATATTCTCCCCTAGCACAGCTCATTCAGACAGGAAAGTCTTCTCCACAAACAGTTCTCTAGGGATTTTGCCTGGGCTTATCTCTCATATCTCTTTTCACTGGGTCTCTCCTAATCTGTCCATGTGCTTTAAAAAAGGGAAGTGCTTAGCTCTGGCTCCTGCAAACAAGGTCAGGGAGAGAACCAACTTTTAAGTGTCACTTCAGAGTGATCCAGAAAACTTTCGTTTTCCCCTCTTTGCTGGACTGAAAATTGTTGACCATTAATCTGGCCCAGATACAATGTTTTGTTTGTCCTTGGGCAAAACTTTTGGTGAACTTCAGCAAAGGCAAACAAAGGATTAGATTCCAAAGGATTAGAGTCTTCCAGACAGCTGGAGAAGGTTCTCTTTAACCTCTGGGCTTGGAGATAAAAGAAAGCACCTGAGAAGCTTACATACATACATACATGTCCCAACTAGGTGCAATCTTTCACAGTATCCCCTCCCATTAGATCCCTATCAAAGCAGCTTTTACTCTGGGAGTCAAGGGAACATCCTCTGGGAAAAAGTAAATTGCAAAAATGGATTACTCTCCATGCCCTGGGCAAATCCTCTCACCCAGAGGTTTGAGCTCCTGAGTTTTAGACCAGTTGTCCCAAACCAAAAGTTTTCAGAGGTGCCAAGACATGTCCATTTTCAGATTAAATTTGTGAAAAGTCTACTTACACTCCAACTACATACTTCTCCAGTGAAAAGTGACTCAACAGGGGCAAAATATCTATTTTTAAGTGAAGTTCATCTGCTCCATAAAAAAATATATTCCCTTCAAGACAGGACCTAGGAGGGCAAGTAGTTGCTATGCAACTCCCAACAGAGGAGAGCAAGTCTGAAGGGTGCTTTCACAGAATTAACATATTTATAAAGTCAAACCAGTCCCATAAAACCCATGTTCACCACTTCGTGTTCCATTTAATAATGATAAAAATCTGGCAAATTAACTCAAATAATGATGGGAAGATGTTTCTTGGAGAAGATGAGCCAGGATGTTTAACTAAGGAAATTCTGTCTTAAGAGAGAAATATGTATATTTTTATAAGATAAGAACTGTGCCTTTCTAAAGGAAAAAATACTACATGGCCAAGAGGTTTTTCTTGCCAAGTTGGAGAGCTCTGCAGCCCCTCTCCAAGCACAGGGCAGTCCGCCCCCCTTGCTCCCCATCAGCCACACCAGCCCTGCATTCATGGATGCGTAAGTCTAAAAGCACATTCCTGTTGTACTGATGGGATGTTTTTGTGAGAGCAAGCTGCTACAGTCCAGCCAGACTTCAACACCAAGGGACACAAAATACTCAGACACAACTTCAGTCCTGTGGTGAGATGAGCGAGGGGAGAAAAAAAACCTGTCCTACCATCTGAAGAAGACTGAGCACAATGTGCATTGGGCCATTCCTTAGACCTTCTAGATGGGGGAAGCAGGGACAGATGGAATGTTTTCAGATCAGTTTGTGGAGCTGATTGCAAGGAGGAGGCAGTTTAGGGACCAGAGATGAACCTGGGTGGGACTGTACTGTAGTTGTACTGAGGAAGATGAGTTGGAGAGCAGGAGAGGAGTGAAGTTGGAGCTGTGCACCAGCCCTCCACTCCACCTTCAGCCTGAATCCTGCCTAGTGCAAAAGACAAGTGGTGTAGGCCTATAGTGGAATGAGAAAAATTACACCAAGCTGTTTTATTTCCTTCTGCCTTTTATTGGTTTTTGTCATCCCCATCGGGGGGACCTCATAGTAGCTTATCAGTACATGAAAAGGGGCCTACAGAAAGGCTGGGGTAGGACTTCATAATAGGGTCCAGGAAGGCAGGACTAGGAGTAATGGATGCAAAGTGGAAGAGGGGAGATTCAAGCTAGATAGAAGAAAAATTCTTTACTCTAAGGGTGGTGAAACACTGGGACAGGTTGCCCAAAGAGGTTGTGGATGCCCCCTCAATCCCTGGAGGTGTTTAAGGCCAGGCTGGATGAGGCATTGAGCAACCTGGTCTAGTGGGAGGTATCCTTACCCACGGCAGGAGGGTTGGAACTAGATGATCTTTAAGGTCCCTTCCAACCCAAACTATTCCATGATACTAATGCTTCTATACCCTAGTGGGCTTCCTGTGTATAGTAGCTGCTCTCTCTCCTGATAGAGAGAATACTAATTGAGTTAAGGCAATTCTTCTGCCTGCACAGAGCACCACAACAGGATTCAGGGAAGTTAAAGAGAATTAAGCATGTTTGGAAGGAAAAAAAAAAAAATACACCCATAACAATAAAAAAGAAGAAAGTAGATAATGAGATGGCAGTATGTTTCTTTCTCCAAATGGCTGAGAATCAGTCATAGGCATATAACTATTCCAGCAGATTTATTCCATCTAGGCAGCATTTTACAGCAGCAAGAATGGACAGACATAGGACAGTCATTTATGTGCAGTGGAAACAAGACCACTCAAGATCTGCAGCAATGAGGCACCCCATCTATCTCCTGATGCTGCTCTGAATCCAAGCTGCCCTGTAGGGCAAGGTCTTCCCACGAAGATTACTCTCATTTCAGGGTCAAAACTGTATTTAGTCATTCCTGAGCATTTCTATGGTATCTCTATGCTGGGTCTAGGCTCTTAAACTTTTTTCTTATCACTTTACTTATTCCCTTCCAAGAATCAGAGATATCTCTTCTGTCATTTCAACAGCCAGGCATAACAGGGTAGCTGTAGACATGACAGTTACTAGAAGGAATTTTGGGACAAGTTGACCCATATTATTCATATCCTGGAGTAACATAACACCCCTCAAGAAACACTGTCAGAAGAGGAGAAAATGCCAGCAAAAGATCTTTAGCTCTCCAAGAAGCCACATCAATCCTAATGACAATCTGTGACTAGATCAGTCACTAACAGCCAGTGAGAAAGCTGTCCATGGGAAGCAAAATAACTCAAAATATGCAGAAATTGTTATTACCACTTCATGAGACACTGCAGTTGTGCAGCTACTGCAGGTGCTTTCATCCAGGTTAGGGAAAGGTGTTGCTCAAGTGATGCAGATGCCTAATCTGAAGCTCAAACAGCCCATCTCAGGAAAGAAGATGTTAGTTTTTGACCATCCTCCAAAACAGACTCATGCACTATTCCTAGCAGTCTGTCATGATGGAGCAAATAAAAATCCCCAGCCAGGTCCCACCCAAGCCAGAAGTTGTTGTTCTCCAGTTCCGAACAATATAAGCCCTTTGCCAGCTTCCTCCTCCACTACAAAGAAAGGCAAGAAGGTCCCAATGCAAATGCTGCTGGAACCAGCCATGGCTTGTGGCCAACAGCAGACAATCCCCTCTGCCAGAGCGGCTGCACTACAATTGTGTGCCTTATCAGGGGCTTTGCCCACAAACCCAATGAACGGAGATGCATGTGCGTAGTTGCCATAAATAGCAGCTATGATTTCTGGGGTTTTTTTAAAAAGAAAAAGGGCAAAACTCACAGCATTCTAGTGGCTGCACACCAGAAGCCACAAGGGCTCTTATTTTGTTGGTGGTGACTAAACTCTTTGTGCCAGACATCGGTGACACACCTTCTCCACAAGCAAGTATTTAGACTAAGAATGTACTTTTCTTCCCTCCCTATTCTGGAAAAAACAGATCAGGTAAGAGTGGGAATGTGGAGGTATGGTTCTTTTGTCCAGCATTTTCCCAGAAGTTCCCAGCAGCATCAACAACCAAGTCTTAGAACAGCCCAGCATCACCACAAGCCTGTTGCTCATATATGGTAGTAGATCCCTGCCTGTAAAAGAAGCCAGCCCAAAAATCTGTGCACAGACACAGCAGCAACAAAAACCACCACGTACAATTATGGCAGGCAATTCTATTTCTAAGTGTGAAATAATCTGTCCTGGGATGGAAGATGGAAGACCTGGACAGACTGGAGAGCTGGGCAGGGAAAAATTCAATGAAATATAACAAGGACAAATGTAGGGTCTTACATATGGGCAAGAACAACCCTATGTGTCCGTATAAGTTGGGGACTGACCTACTAGAGAGCAGCGTAGGGGAAAGGCACCTGGGAGTCCTGGTGGACAGCAGAATGACCATGAGCCAGCAATATGCCCTTGAGGCCCAGTGGAATCTCCTTCTCTGGAGAAATTAAAAACCTGCCTGTGTTCCTGTGTGACCACGTCTAGGTGCTCTTGCCACTAGATGATCTCTTGAGGTCCCTTCCAATCCCTGATATTCTGTGATTTCATGATGGGAACTGCAATCACTTACCTAGCAAACCACATATATAGCATGAAAGGGTTGAAGGGAAGAAAGCTATCAACCTGATTTCTATTCAGCAAACCATACCACAAATACTCCTGAAGACTTGGGGTTGTCAGTGGAGAGTTGAGTGGTTGTTTTTTTTTCCCTTGCAAGTTTCTCAGAGATGAAAATAAAGACAGAAGCAAGACGACTCAGATAAGCCTGGAATACAGCTCCAACAGTTGTTCCCAGATGGGTCCCCAAACCTCCCAACAGGGTACTGTTGTGCATTATCAGCAAGGCACAACTTTCCATGTGCATTAATGAGAAACACTGCTGTGCTACCAATTTGTCTGGCTTGGTGTTGGCAGTTTTTCTAGGCTGGAAATCCCATAGTTCACATAACTGGTCTGTTCACCCCGCTGCTTAATCTGTCTTCACTTGAGGAGATGAACTCCATATATAAACATGCAATGCTGTATATAAACAGCCCCCAGGCCCACAGACAGCAAGAATGAAGCATTGCTCTGCACATGTGTGTGAGTGAGCATCTGGGAAAGAGGCTGTTATTTGTTTCCTTATTAAAGCATTCTAAATTGTAAATGCAAAGTTATCCAAACCCCAGGCCAGGCTCCGGCCTCAGAGATAAGCCCTGTCTAAAGAAGGACTGACAGGGGTAGACTCACAGGCGACAGGATACTCCACTGTTTGTTGTGGTTGGCAGTTTAGTAGAGATTTCACTTTAAAACAGAATTAGAGGGAAAACAACTAAAACTGTCCTAATTTCTGAAACAAAAGATTAAGAGGTGCATGCACCACAGGAGACTACATTTTGCAGGGGCAGGGAATGAATCAGCATCCCATGAAGGCAAGACTCAGACTCCTCCCAGTGTCCCATCCATCTTAGACCCAGCAACTCAGCTCCTTGGTGCTGATCCCACCAAGAAACCCACACTCCTCCCCACACATGCACACACCCCATGGCATGCCCCCATTCATAGGGCCCAGACTGTCTCTTATTAAAAAAGTGGCAACAGCGAAGATCATGTTTTCCTGCTCATTCTTTAGATTAAAAGAAATTCTTTAAATTAAATTCTTTAAATTAAAAGAAATCCCCCCTGATTCCTTGGGATTTCCTCATGCTTTTTGCTGATTGTTTAATTCTTTTCACAGTGTTCACATTGGCTTCTTTCAAAAAGATGAGAACCAAGCAATAAGCAGGGGGGAAAGGAGGAATTTCAGACAAAACCACAACCCTAAAAACCTCTAGAAGGAGGAAGGTAATTCCCATATGCATTACTGAGCAAAATCAGCCAAGCTCTCAGGCACTTGGAGTGTGTCTGAGCCATCCTGCAACATACATAGACAGTGGGAATGATTCTGCCTTCAAGATGAAAAGACTGAGCTCCTGAAATAAGAAACAGCCAAGGCAAACATGTGACTTGGGGCCAAAGCGATGCTCTGCACAACTCCTGCCACTTCTACTCTGGCTTCACCTTGATTTGGGACAGGAGGGGAGTCCAGAGACAGAGGTTCCTAGGTAGTGTGCTTAGAGATTCAACCACATCTCACTTTTCTTCCTGAATACAAACTGAGAGGGAAAACAAAAGGTATGAGAATCTCCAAATTTGGCTGTTTTAAAAATGTCATCTTTTGGAGGAGGAGTTTTCACAGACACAATGCACCATACCAACAAAACTTCTTAGAGAAAAGCAGTGGATAGAAAACTCTGGTCTCCAGCTGATTACTATTCTGAGGACAGTATAGGGCCAAAAAAACTGGAAAGAAAAAAAAACAGTGATGCCAGAGTGGGGAAGAAAAGCTTTTAAATGCCCAGCCTACTCTGTGTCATTGCATGTTGCATTTCACTAGGCTCGGCCCCTGCTGGCTGTGACTAGATAACAAATTCATCAGAAAGAAATAAATTTAGTTGGAGATGTGTTTATCCTGCATCCAGACTAATCAGTGAGTGCACGGCATGTACCGTGCTCTTACTGATTTGTTCCCAAGTGTCTCCAAACAGCCTCCAACAAAACAAGAAGGGAATAAAGAGAATCCAGAGAGATGACAGAATGAATAAATTAGGCACACGTGGCCTCCTGTATTCATCTCCTTGCTTCTTCCTGAAAGAAACAGAAGCTGTGCTGCTACTGCAGCCCATACCCACAACAAGGAGGCGGATGGTTGGAGCAGGTGCCTGCAGGCTTTGGGTGTGCTGTGGGAGGTAACACAGCAAGAAGATTACTTTGGACCTCTACGTGAAACACCAGGAGCTGGCCCACCTCCAAATGTATCATTGAATCCTGAGGAGAGCTGCTTTTGCAATGCAGACAGGCTAAAAACCTAGCACTGAGTCTGTGTCTGTGCACACCATCAACCTAAGTGAAGTGGAGAGTTCATGCCCCCCAGCGCTCAGCAGCTCTGCAGTCTCTCCGCTTTCTCTCCCCTGCTGCTACAGTGGAGAGAGTGCTGCCAGCTATGGAAAAGCTGGAATAATTCATTCTAGAAAAACACATCCTCAGGCAGGTGCTCCCAAAGCAAAGATCTTTGCTTTTAAGAGGTTGAATGTATCTAGGCTACTCCTGGAAAGCAATCAAGGTGAGGAGAGCTTTTGGAAGAGGTCACCAATGCGGCAGTCAGAAAGAAGTTGCTGCAAATTAGTTGCACAAATGGAGATGGGCACAAGAGTTTAAGAATTTGAAGGTCACACTTTTGATGGCAATTCAGCAGCTGATGGAATACTTAGTTGAGGGAAGAAGCTTTCTCTTTTCCTCGGCAAAAATGTAGCTTTCTCAACAGAGCTTATGGTCCCAAATTTGAAAGGGATTTCTTTCATGCTCTTCTGCAGATAGAAGGGTATAAAAGAGACATAGAAAGGGCATGCTTACCATCACAGCAGGACCACACAGTTTCTCTCCATCTAGGAACAGTCACTAGAGCATGGAGGGGTGGAGGGGGTGAAGAGTTCAACTGCATTGTGAAGCACATTTTAATAGCCTGAAAGCCAGAGAATTTCAGAAGCAGCTTATGTCTAAGACATAAGCACTCTACACAGCACTCAAAAAGGCACTGGACCAACGGCTGTTTGTCACTTTTACAGTTGCCATGTTTCAACACAAAAGTCAGTATAAACCATGAAGATTAAGTGCCCCAAGCACATGAAGCATGGCCCTTACTGCTATCTCTTCAAGTTTCTTACTGTGTCCATCACCCAAAAGCCTAATAAGGCTCTTCTGCAGTAGGATGCTTATCAGGGGGAACAGTATGAGAACTGCTGAAATTAATCACAGCCAGAGTTGTCTCAAAACAGCTTTCAGCAAAACTTAAGTGGAGTAAAGGGAGCCTGGAGATAACAGAGTATAAAAGTAGTAAGGCCAGAGTGGCCACCTGCATTGGTATCCCTGATCTGTCCCCCAGGGATGGGGAGACTACACTCCTAACTGCATGCACCTGCAAGCGTTGGGTGCTCTGTGGGTGATATGCTGCAAAACTAGAGAGCCCTGAACCTCCCAGAAATACAAATAGGTGATGTGAAAAATTCTTGTAGTCCTAATAAGAGCACAGAGCAAGTGCACATTGCAATGGCAAACTGTGGTTGTTAGGTTTTTTTGTTTTGTTTTTTTCCAAAACTGTACTAAGATTTAAGAAATAGCCATTTCCTTGAAGGAGCTCTAAGCACACTTGAGAATTTGAATAGCCCAGAGGCCACAGCCTGACAAAATTCCACCTCATCTGCTAGGAACCAGACTCCACTTAAGGAGCTGGCCCCTGTCCAGAAAGTATCCTGCTCAGAGCTAGACCTTTCCATGACTTGTGCACAGACTCCCCCTGAGGGGAGAAGAAAAGCACATGGAGGCACCTAGGCTTTGTTCAGAGGCCAAAAATTGCATGCACCAACCTGGTCAGCCCACCAGTTTGTGCCACAAGAACTGATAGTTCTTTCAAAAGAGGATCTGTAAAGAAAGCACCCCTGGGCTGCAGTCAGCAGAGGTGCATCAGCCCCATGGGAGGTGGGTTAATTCAAATTCATCACTCAGCTGTGGGTGCATCACATCCTGTCTGGAATGTAAGCAGTGACTTGTACAGTCTGTCTAGACTTTTTCATCACAGAAGAGATTTCAGTGCTGTGGGAGAATTGTTTTACCCTCTCCTGCACAAGGCAGTTGCTACTGGAGCAGAAGGCATCAGCTGCTCCAACAGCTCTCAGGCCAACCACAAATAGAGAAAGCTGTAAAAGCAGGAGAAACTACATGTTTCTTTTCTTTCCAGACTCAACAGGAAAAGTCACTAAAACTTGTTCAGAACATCAAGGCCTTACAGCTACCATGAGAAAAGATTCCAGGGGTTTTAAGTATCTCCTTGTTATTATCTGACTGTTCTCTGCCCTCTTTTACATGAATTGCATGTACTCTCAACACAGATAACCACTGTGCCAAGCACCTGGATATCTTAATTACAGTATTTTCAGACAGATTTGGCATTCCTACCTTGAAAGCTGCTGTACTTCCCTCTCTTCACTTCATTCCTCAGGGACATTGTACCGTACATGCCCAGACACCTTCCTCAGCTGCTTATCACCAGAGACCTGTGTCCAAGCAGCTCCCCAGTGCTCCTACACCCCTCCTCCAAAGAGCAGCTCAGAGCCCAGCAGCAGGCCCTAGCTCTGGTTTCATCTCTGGGACACTGAAGCATCTTCCCAGGGGCTGAGCAGGCATCACTCCTGCCTCCCCATCTCAGCCTCCCATAGGGAAACCCAACACCAGGAGCAAGAACAGGATCAAATCCCCAGCAGAAAGCTGCAGCACCTGCCTTCCATATGGGCTGGGAGGGATTAATTACAGCTGTGCCAGGTGACTGAGTGCTTATAACCTGAGCCAGGACACTGGCAAGAGGATCTCTGTACTGGGGGGAATTATCAATTATGCAGAGGTACATGGTTAGTGTAGCTTGACCCACCCACAGGGTTATTAATTCTCCATCTCATTAGCTCCAGTTGAAGGCCTGCCAATAGCTAATTCATATCTCTTGAGATCCCTCCTCTGAAGCCCTTTTCATCTGTTTATCTAAAAACATTTGGCAAGCACCATGAGATCTGGAGAAGCAGAATTTCCATTTTATGAGTGGGGACAGAGACATCTTTATTTTTTTTTTTTCACAAGCAGCTTCCCATTTCACAAAATAACATACAAGCCAGGGTTTAAGACAAGCACTGTCAGCCTTGATGACCAGCCTATCTACTCATGGAACAACACAGACTTGGCACACATCAGTAAACAGGAATAAAGCAGCAAGTTGTGAACCACATGGCAATGGTGGATTGAGACAGCCTTAGACAGTCATTGGAGGAGACAATTTCTCCCCTTGCAGTGGCAGATAAACACCTCTAATAATTAATATGGAAGGAGATGCAGGTGTTTCTCAGTGCAAGATAACATCTGACAACAGCAGCCTTGGAAATCAAGGTTTCCTCCTTACGGTGTTTTTCCCTCTGAAGCCTTAATGACCCCAGAATTCCATACTGACAGCATCCCAGCCAGACTTCATGTTATTCTGTTATTGTGTTGCAGGCATTGGCCAGGAGACTGAAGAGATGCTTTTGATGGTGTCTGGGACTAGAGAAGGATGGAGACACTTCCTATCAGGCAACATGCAGTTGCCCAGTGGATCTTCAGTTGAGGTTACCCAAGTGTCCATGAAGCTGTCTAGCAATAACAAGTTCTTATTCAACATCCCAGTACAAATACATACCCACCTCAGGAGAGAGGTTTGCAATGACCATTAGAAGGTTTCAGCTCTAAGAATTACCTGCAGCATTTAGGTCACTAAGAAATTTCTTGTTCTTACACTGAACAAATAGATGCCGTTTCTGCAATGGCTGTGCTTTGAAGAGCAGGTTTTGGTGTTGGGTGGAGGGGTTGCCTTTAATACCAAATAACTTTGCAGATGTTCTTGGACACATTCCTAACTACCAGGCTTCTCAGTGCCTCAGGGGGACTGGATTAAAACCCAGCCCCAGTTGCCTTTGACTGAAGCCAGCTCACCTCACTGGCCACTGCTCAAGGCAAGACCTTTACAGCTGTCAGTGGGGCTATGAAGGTTAATTATCTGAGGCCATGTGCATTCAGAAAGGCACCTGCATGTCAACTGTTAAGCACACAAAGACTGTTTAGACATCAACTTGTAAGTTTAGATGTTACTACTATTAAAGTGAAGAATATAAGGAGAAAATGTGAAGGCTTTAGTTTCAAAAAAATCCCAATTGAGATACTTAAAAGCATAAATCACATTTTTCTAATTTATATGGACATACATAGTAGATAAGCAGCAATGCAAAAAAAAAAATCAAAAGGAAAAGTAACAGGTACATAGTGAATAAGGCAGACATTAAATAAACAAAAAAGGCTTATCCAGAGATTTCTGCAATATTCCAGAAACACTGTATCTGCTCCTCACATCCCACTGAAGGAGTGATAGTCCTGATGCTGCATTTTTACAGCCTCTGCCCAGAGAAGTGGAGGGAGCATTGCTATTCATTTCAGTGATGGAAGAAGCCCTTCAGATTGGCAGCTCTTTCTTTGCTGGTCAAGTCCTGCTCTTTGATAAGTGGACACCCTATGGAAGTCAGTCCATACAGGCCCATTCAGCTCCAAACAGGCAAAAGACAACAAAACCAACATTGTAATTAATAACTGCATTACTTGGGCCGCAGTCTCAGAGCTTTTGCTCAGTGGACCAGTACTTCACACTGAAAGAAATGGCTCTCCTTTTCTGTATGTGGATGACACTCCAGCACCTCCAATAAAACCTATGCTAGAGCACACCACAACAACAACAGACCCCTGTTCAGGACAATCCAGCTCCATATTGCTTATCCCAATAATGAGAATTACGGAGACATTACAGCTGAAGTGTGATCAAATTAAAAGAGAATAAGTGTGCACTTCTGCTGTATCACTGTTTAGCATAATGATACAGCCAAGGCAAGAAATGGGTTCCAGCTTTACAGCTCCTGGTCTCAGGGCACCACTGCACACAACTGTCCTGAGTCATGCCCTATAACAGCCATCAGCATCTTCTCTTAGGTCAGGTATCACTATAAAATACTCATCTTCCCTTCTCCCCTTGCCTCTCCCTCCACCCCAATTGCTGGCAAGGCTTTAAATCCTCTCTTAAATTTCTGGTTTGCTTCCTACCACCCTGTCAGTGTTGTGCTGGTTTCCTGAGCAGGACTGAGGCAGAAATCGAGGCCAGAATCACAGAGCAATATGTAATTAATTGCAACTACTCTCACAGAGGCTACAATTTGGGCTGTTCAGCCAGACATATACACTCTGCAAACAACAGTTCCAAATCACTACTCCTATTTAGCAAGCTGTCAAGGTCCTGGCTGTTCTTTAGCACATTAAAGCTGAGAGCATAACATGGTTTTTAAATCAGTCTATGAAGCATACTATGGGTTTGTACAGCATGTAATACTTAATCTAGAGCAACACAACCCAGAAGGGCTTTTCATTTCAGAAGGGTAAGCCACTATTGCTTGAGCAGGAGAATTAAATCTATTAGAGCTGAGTCAGAGGCAGGCCCTTATTCAGAATGCCAGCCACCCACTGCTGAAGGCATGATCTCTATACATTTCATGTACGTAGGTAGAAGAGGCAGCGTGGCTGGCTGAGCCTGATCACGGTATGTTCTCCTGCTACTACAGAAAATACTGCTTAAAATGGTACCAAAAAAAAAAAAAGTTTAAGTAATTCAGGTACTTGAACCACATTTATTTTCAAGGCAGATTTAGGATCTTAAGACAGTTCCAAAAGTGGTATTCTGGTTCCTCTCAACATTCAGCCTGCAGTTAAAGGAAAAATACAAGCCCCATCACAACCAGATTTTCAATATCTGGAGTTCCAAGGTGATTGATTCAAGACAATGTATTCCTTTGAAAGGCTCATCTCCCTTCACAGTTGATTAAAACCTCATCCCAACAATATCAACACCAAAACAAAGAAACTTTTATCTGTAGCCAATACCCATATAAATACACTTATGAAATTCATTAAACCAAGGCTAATTAATGTTTTTCATCTCATCCTATTTCAAACTAGCCCACAAAAGCCAATAAGAGCTACCAGAATTAGCATTCTTTGGAAGAAATTCAGTTGTAAAAGAATACATGACTTGCCCAAATTCACATACTAAGTAATGAGCAGATCTAGATTGATAAGACTTTCTAGTATAAAAAGAAAAGTATTTTGCAGTTTACAGTGAACTCTCAAGACTAATTAGCTACAGCTTCTAGTAATTTATAGCTAGAGAAACTTATCTTAAGAGACATGACACACCTAACACTTGCATACACAAACCAAAACAAAAAGGCTCAATTCCTGTGTCCTTCAGAGAATGAATTTCAAGAGGTACAACTGCCCAGAGCTCTTGCAGGCTAATGATTCAAGGTGGACAAGGCACATCATCACAGAAACCCACTTCAAGAACCCCAGTTTCCCAACAATTATTTATTTTGAAGTAGGAGTATTTTGTCAAGGTGGGATAATGACATTCTTCTTGGTGGTGACAAGCAGTTGTTATCTTTCACATGTTTTGTAGAGGCTCCTCTAAATTTCAAGAACAAGATTTGGAAGCAATATCTCAGCAATGAGTGGACCAGATTTCACTTCTGCAGGTAAGATGGAGACAGTGCAGTAGCTTCTCAGTGAGAAAGCAATGGAAAGGACAGAGCATCACTGGGGAGGACAGGAGTACCAGAGAAAGCAATAGCAGGCAAACCTGGAGATTTCACTTTCTTCTGCACAAACCACTATTACTAGAACTGTGATAATATCATGCATTAAATGATTTGGAACTTCCAATCACACATTCCTAGCACTATCTTAGTATCTCACAACCTTTCGGACTGAAGGAGTCAGTTGATAAACTCCACTGGAGATGTGGACCTAGTGAGCTCACTGCCTTATACAGTATCTGGCAGAGGAGTGAAGGTCTAATTCATGCCTTGGGGATGCAAGGTTTTTCCTGGAAAAGGCAGATTAGAGCGAGGTGGAAGACAGCCCTTTGGCTGCCCATCTGGAGACCTTGATTTCTATCTGTTCAGGTCAGAGGCAAAACAAGTTCAGCAGTCTCATCCCTCCCAAAAGCAGTTGGTCCAATGTGACACCAATGAGTATGATGTATAGTTCTCCTGGGCCAGAGCAGATACACCAGTCAAGCTTGGGCAGCCAGCTTTTACTTTTGAATTAAGGGAGTTGAGATTTCTGGAAGGAGGTCAAATATTTCAGAGGCTTTGAGAGTGCTCTAGATTGAGGGTCTGGTATTTTCCCTTCTAAGGCATAGCTGCATCCAACAATACAAATACTCTCCAGTGACCTACAATGCTTTTTTGCCCTCGCATCACCTTTCAGAGGGAAAAGCCCACCAGTTCTATGGTTGTGCAGTGAGATTGTGAGGAGTCACCAGGAAGTACTGCAGGTAATACTGCAGAAGTCAAGAGATATTCAGGAGAAGGTAATTTGAAATAGGAAAGATGGAAGAGGTGCATTTTCTGCCCAGAATAGGAAAATAAGCAAAAGCTAGCAGGAAAACCAAGAGGCTGAGCAAGAGCATTTCCATTCCTCATTTTTCATCTCATCAAGAAATAAAAGAACACCTCACTTGTGACCTGTTATGTCTGTCTCATTAAATGTGGCTGGATTTTCTCACATCTTTGAGTCTCATCTTATGCTTAAGCTTATTAGTGCTAGATTATTCTGGGATCATCACTCCCCAGCACTAGCCTCAGCTGATGACACTGACAGAGAAGATAAAGCTGAGGCCATCAGCACATGTGTCTGGAGATATGCAGGTGATGGTATGTGCCTCTTCATCCCACACAGTCTTTGTGTTAGTGGGGTCATTTCTGAGGTCACAAAAGTGCATCAACAGATCAGGAGATCAAAACAAGCCCTGGATATAATTGATGGATTCAGTCTCAAGAGAGGTTGAACTGGAGCTGTTTTACAACTAGGAAAAAAACGGGGCACAGGTACTCAGCTGGGTGCTCCAGCTCCTCATTTAATGGATGACAAACCCCTGTCAGCTCTGACAAGAACAGGCTTTTCAAGTGCACACCAACTGCAGCAGTACTGCATTGGTTCTCACCATTCCCATCCCAGAGATAAACAGGAATGAGCTTTACTATCCTACCTTAGGATAAGACACTTAAGGAAAAACAACTCCTGCCACACTGGAGTATTTTTTCCTATGCATCTAAAGCATGTCATGTGTCCAGACATCCAAAAGAATTAAACAGTTGAATAATTTTTGAGGAAGAAAGAGGCATTAGCCCTCATTTTGCAAATGGGGAGAACAAGTTAAGGGAGTCACTCCAAGACACAGCTGCACCAGTGCTGGTTCCTATCACTGTCCAGGCTACCCTTGAATTGTATCAGCCTTGTGAACAGGACAAACCTCCCAGTTGCTCTGTGTCACCTCCACTGAGCCTTAGGACAGAGACACAGTAGGACAGGGAATATGCCATCTTGCAGGGCAGAACTCACCTCCAGTACACAGAGCCGAGTTTGCACATTTATCAGTGGACTGGGTTTGAGCTCGATACAAAACTCATTGTCAGTAGAACATCATTGGGAAACAATCCTGCTGCTCCTCTACTACTCCTTTCATTGCCTAGGAAAGGAAAGGGCTGAGCATTTGAAATGCTAACATTAGTACTAGAGTAGCTGGAGCAGGGGCATTTTTATTAACAGATGAGATCTTTCTAAACCTCCCCCCTCAAAAAAGGGGCAGGGAGGAAGAAGGGGAGACAAAGGCAAAAGGAATGAAGGTGGAGGAGAGTCCATTTCACAGAGCTCACATTAGAGCTGCTCACATAAAGCTGAGCTGCAAAGCAGACAAAAAGCAACAATGAAAAGTCAAAGTACTCATGAGCATGACTGCCTCTCCCTGGGTCTCTTCCTCAGTCTGCCTTCAGCTTTCCCTGGGGAACAAAAGAACGCATCCCAGCTCATAAGGAAATTGAGCTAGGGCTTTGGGGTTATTTTTAAGACAGAGTCATTATGACCCTTGTGACTCACTGACTTGTAATGATTCAAGTATGTTGTTTGATCTGCACACACGTGGGCACCCACACTTTAAAAAAAAAAAAAAAGGATCCTTGGAGGGGTGAGGGGGGAGTGTTCCACAGAAAATAGCAGGACAAAGCAAAAGATGGTTGGTTCAGTGGAGCAGGGTCTCAAGCTGATCACAAACATACCAGTTAAACCTCTTGTCCTTCAAAACACATTTAACAGCTCCTCACCCTTGCTGTCCATAGCTTCCCAGGGCTCATTACAGGGCCGGTCCAAGCTTAGCAGTGTACAAAAGGTTGTATGAGGGTTGAGAGAGATTAGGAAAGTCTAAATAGAAAATAAAACAGACAGACCAACTTCTGAAATATATTTCCTTCCTCCCACCCAAATCCCTTACCCTCAAGGCCATTTTGGGAACCCAGTTTATCCCGGCCCTACTTCACAGCTCTTTTTCTGTGGATGGATCCTGGTCTGGTCTTCCTGGTCAAAAATGATAATGACAGACAGACAGCAAGGAGGACACGCAGAGCATGCCCATGAGGTGCTGCTAAGTTTGCAAATGCAAAGGCAGGATCAAAGTATTGCTTATTTGATAACTTCCAAGTGACATTCCTAAATTAGAAGTGGCAGTGGCACCAGATGCATTTCAGCCACAGCATGACTTGAAGGCTGATTTTCTAATATAGGCATGAAGAAGCCACTCCAGTGACTTAGAAACCACAGCAGTGGTTTTTCTGATTCTACAGGAACAGTCAGACCTAAGCTAGCACAGGTATTTTCAGTGGTCTTTCACCCTTCTTCACTTACATAAAGCAGCAAAATGGACCTGCCCTGATTTCTGTTCCACATAAATCATACGAAGACCACTTTGACAATTAACTAATATTTCTTGGTTACTATTTCTGTTCCTTTGTTTGCCCAGACTCAAAGATTAAACTCTTCATAGTTCCCAGATCACAATGTCTATGATGCATGAGATCATGTTTGTGTTTTTGGATACATCTTTTTTTAACAGTGCCTATTGAATTCCCTCAACACTTTCCTTCCTCTTGCACCCCACTGATCAAACAACATCACACAGAGACCAGGAGCCTTGCACATACATTTCTCATGTTTTTAATAAGTTTGGAAGAGATGTTTTGCTCTATGTGGTGACTTTTGGGGTGGTGAAGTGCAAGAGAAGTAGTACCTGACAAATGAGGCAGCTGGAACAGAGGTAGCCACAGCAGGAGTTGACAATAGGGCAGCAGGAGCAGACAAGATCAGAAAAAGAGGTAAGAAAAATAGTAGGGACAAGTGGGGCTAGGACTTCATCTAGGCACTTTGTACACTGCAGTCTCCCCAGACAAAGGATATCACCACCAGGTTGGGAATGAAGAGGAGAAGCATCTCAAAAAGTCATTTGCTTCTGGGCAGATTTGGAAGAACGGCACAACAATGGCAGGAGCATGCAGGCAGTGCTGGTGCCATCTCCACGTTCAGGGTCAGGAGAGGAGATTTGAGCCTGGAGAGACCCCGACCACAGGATTTCTGCACGCTCATCTCCACCACCATCTCAGGATCAGAGGACAGCCAAATATTCCACAGACCCTAGAAAGAGTCAGAGGCTGTCAATTGTTTGGGATGGCCTCTTACTGCAGCAGGAGGCTCTCCTAGTGCTGACACTGCAGAGGTGCAAGGCAGCAAGCCAAAAGAATACTTAGGGTGCAGCAGAACTTAGAGAAACAGGTTTTAGAGAGACAGATGCAAATTCACTCAGTCAGAAACAAATCTCTAATTTCCTGGTCTCCCCGCAGCTGGAGTTTCCAAGAGGAAAGAGGGTCATAAAGCTCCAAAGGAACAAAATCTCCTTTCTCCATGCCAGCTCACATCCTCCCCATAGGACCATAAATACTGTATCCCCCAAAACACTGGATGCAAACAGGAAAACATTAAATCATGAGCTAATTAGTAGCATCTATCCAGCATGTTCTTCATGAAGAGGGACTCCCTCAAGCCCACTTCTCTCATCAGCATATTCCCCCCTTTTATCACAAGCTGCACAGGCAGGAGCTGCCCAAGGTGATGGTTCCAGCAGAGGGGCAGGGTCCTGGATTGGAGCTGCCACCAGCTGTTCTGGCACATGGGTCCAGTCCAGCTGTCCAACAAGGACCTTCTATTAAAAAAAAAGGGCTGACAATTTTAAACTGCTACCAGCAATCCTGCCTCACTCCAGATTCTCCACTGACAGACATCTTCAGTTTGTTTTCATTTCTTTAATTGATAGCTTATTAAGTTCCCTATAAATAGTGCTCATAAGCAAAGAGCATTACACATGCAGGTCAGAGGACTAGTCCTAGCAGCAAGATGCCCAACAGAGAAGAGAAAGACAAGGAGCTCATGAATTCATGGGGGAAATAAGTCATCTTCAGCTTTCCATGGAGACCAAGTCAGCCTGGCATGGGAACTAGAGCTGCTACACATGACCTTCTTACCCTGAGTTTGCACCAATGTCATCAGTTCAGCCTCAAGTCCCATTTGTGCTGCAATGCTGTAAGAGCCAAGCTACTGTCTTTCAGAGTGTGTGGACAAGTCCCACAGGACTTGTCTGTGGGAGGATTTTGGCCTCTCCTGCACACACGTCAGTCACACTGGCAGAACTCCAATTGACCTCGATGGAGGAGAGACACAAAACATCTGCACCCAGCACAATACTTTTCAGCTAACATTTTCTCCTTAACGAAAAAGACAAGACTGAGTTGCTCTGTGCTCCCATGCCAGTCACCAGTGTACAGGGCTGTGGAGGGAACATGGCCAAGAGGTGTCCTGTTGGGTTGCTCTCTCCGAAATAACCAGCTACTCCAACCAGTTCATAACACTCATCCCACCTTCCATAAAGCTTGTCGCACCAGCTCCTTGCACTGGACAAGTCAATCACAGTTAAATGCAGTTGAAGAGAAAAAAGACCTTATTTCATCCACACCATCCTTGTCTATGACATGTTTGTGAGGCCAAATTTAAGTGTGTTAAGTTGGCAGCTGCTTTATTTTTGATATGAGGAAAAGCAGACCAGGACTAACCAATTCACTCAAGCTCATACTGGAAGGAGGGATCAGAGAAGGGACGGTCCTGTAACAGAACAAGCATCCTTCCTCTGCCTTAAATTCATCTAGAAGCAGCAGGAGGAGGTCAGGGGTGGCCTGAGCACAGCATCAGGAGCTCTGCTTGTTGTTTGGCTTGGAGAGTAGTTCCCAGTGTGATTTCTTTTCTTCTTATTTTCTTTCAGTGGGCATCAGTGATTTAAGCTCATACTGGAAGGAGGGATCAGAGAAGGGATGGTCCTGTAACAGAACAAGCATCCTTCCTCTGCCACTGGCAGGACTGTCAAGTAAGTGAAAGGAAGCATGAAGCCATGCAGCTTTCCAAAGCAGTGGATGACTGCAGGACAGCACAAGGGCTGTCTAAAGAGCTGATCAGGTGTCAGTATCTCTGCTTGAAAACCTGGCCAGGGATTTGCTCACTGCCTCTGTGTCAAACTCTGCTCCCTGCAGTGTCAGACAAGTCCCCCAAAGGCCACCAGAAGAGTTTCTCATCCTTGACAAGGGTATGTAAAGGAAAAAAAATACAGAAAATTCCCTTTTTATTTGTCATTTTGCAAGCACAACTTTTATGACACTGATGGCCATCCCCACAAGCAGAGTTGGGGAGGGGCTGCAGTGCACAAGCCCTCAGACAGAGGAACTACAGTGTTAATGTACCCCACTGGCTTCGTCATAGTAACTAATCACAAATTTTATGATATTTCTCTCTGGATAGTCAGAAAGCTACCTGTTAATAATCACATGAAACACTAATCAACTGCAAAGCTGTTTTAACCTCAACTCCCCATTGTTATGACCTTTGTTAGTTTAGGTCTAATAGAGGAATAAGGTTTTGCCTTTTTTTTTTTTTACAATCACTATCTGATAACCACATGGAAAACCTGAGCATTTTCTCAAATCATACAGTATGAAGTACTCACTGCAAATTAGCATTCACATTAAAGTTGCACTCAAAGTTAAAACTGAGAAATAAATTAACATCATGCTAATCCCAGGTGGAGAACTACAGCAGAGCAGGAAGCCGAGCGACACAGACAGAGTAAATAAAGGCAAAGGACACACAAAGTCAGTTCTTGACTGTACAGAACCAAGTTAACTGCACAAAACTAACTAATATGTTTATTAGAAAATACACAGCAATAGAACACCTCATTCTGACCATTCCATGCCCCAGAGCATTTTTGGACAAGATGAGCCCTCTTTTGCCATTGATAACCACCTCGGTGTGATCCTGTACTGGGCCCCCTGAGCAATCCACCTCACAGCAGACACATACTATTATGCCACCAAAGGAGGAAGCTAAAACAGATGGGGATCAATTGCTTCCAACTAAAAGAAAATCACACTGGGTACTACTCCCCAAGCCAAACAACAAGCAGAGCTCCTGATGCTGTGCTCAGGCCACCCCTGACCTCCTCCTGCTGCTTCTAGATGAATTTAAGGCAGAGGAAGGATGCTTGTTCTGTTACAGGACCGTCCCTTCTCTGATCCCTCCTTCCAGTATGAGCTGAAGTGAATTAGTTATTCTTGTTCTGCTTTTCCTCATATCAAAAATAAAGCACCTGCCAGCTTAACACACTTAAATTCCACAGTTTTGTGGTTTGTTATTTTTTTTCAGAACACAAATAATCCTTGCACCCATATACAGGGATCACAATGCCATCTCCAAACAAACACTCTGCTTGCTGGCAAGGAGCTTTGTCAACACAACTAAACGTGCTGAATTAAACACACAGTTTTCCTGAACACATGTCAGTGTTAGAGATTGTCTGGAGCCCTCCATCCATTTCTAAGCCAAACTTTCTGCAGGTTGCATTCAAACCATCCCACCCAGAACCACCAAGGTTTGCAAGAAGCATCTCTGGCAACTACACAAAGTCCATTTGCCATACAGCAGCACCTAAAGCTCATTCTAAGTCCTGCCAGCCCTAGGATATCCATGTCCAGCATAGCACAAGAGGATCCTCTGGTTCGTCCCAGCGTAGTTGCTTATGGAGGAAAAGAAAGGGGGGAAGAAGCAGAGGGGAGGAGAGAAACATGACAAAGGCTTTGTTCAAAGTATTTTCTTTTGCATCCAGCCTATTCTTAATGGTCCCTAAACATCTAGCACTAAACTGCATCTTACACTAGAACATAAAAGAATCAGAGACCCCTGCACATTGTTGTAGAAGTCTTCAGGCAAGTAATTCAAATTTTCTGACCCTGTTTTCTCCATCCATAACCAGCATAATACTAACTTCCTGCAGAGAAGAATATACTATTCTGAATCACTTACCTGCTAATTTTTGTTTTCTATCATGTGCCTTTCAGCATTCCCAAACTGTTACCCTGTATTTCTTTGCCTGATGAATTGTAGCAATAACCGAGACTGCAAAGTTTGTTTGATGTTTATAGGACATCATGGAAATTTACTGCTCAAGATAATAAACTTAAAATAAAATGTTAATCTACAACACATACAAAATAGAGGACAGTTTGGGGAAATGCTCTGAAAGCCACTGGTGGAAGTCAGAGCACTGTAGGTACAAATTAGTACTGACTATTAATGTGAGAATCTTGGATTAGGAAAACTAACAAAAGTAATGATAATTAACAACATTAGTCACATAAAGCATAATTGACTTCCAACTGCTTCTAACATTATTTTTCTAATGCAGTTGCTGGAAACTAATGAGAATTGGCTGGATAGCTTATCAAGGGGACAGCCACAGGCAGCAGGATTATCTGCTTAGCCCCAGAGCGTGATTCACCCTGATGAAGAACTGACCATCCTTCCCAGCACCAGGAAGGAAGTTTTCAGCAGTTGACTCTCTGCAGCTCTTTCAGCCCCTCCACAGAGAGCAGCAGCACAGCCTGGGGCAGGGGGGACACTCAAGGGACCCACATGCAGAGCTGCTTGCCAAGAGGCAATTGACTTTGCTAAAGCTCCACACAGATTTACTTGTACCCATGGACAAAAGGCTTTACCTTTCCATTTTAGCTTTTTCTTGCCTTAAAAGTGTTTACCTCTGATGTGTACAGAGAAAAGCTCAACTTGATCACCCTTGCACATGAAGATGCTTGTGCTGTCTGCTCAAAGCAATGGCTCAGAAAAACCAGCCCTCTTCCTCTGGGTTAAGCACCTTTTCAGCAAAACCTTTCTGCAAATAGCAGCTTATTTTGCAAGAAGTCTTGTCAAACTCTGAAGGGAGTTTAATATTGCAACCACTCTGACACCAGCCCCACTCCTCACTGGGAAGAAAGGATCAGGGTCCTACAGAAGCTGTCACTTTCTATGCAAGGTAGTGACAGACAGTCACAGGCTCCATCAGGCAAAGACTAAAAATAAATTTATAAACAAAACTATCATTACTTTTGCAGCTAATGTCACACCATCATCCCACCAGCTCCCTGGCTCCTCTCACCCCTCTATCTGTCCCTGCTAATCTATGCAAAACACATCCACTAGTGTCCATATCGATTCATAAGTCCCAGGGATCCCACTCATTTACTAAAGCAGTCCTTTCCTCAGCAGGACACTAGGACTGTCCCCTTCCATTTTCCCATACCCAGGTACTGCTTGAAAAAACATGACCTCACATCACCCTGAACATGCTCTTCTCAGCCCAGAATGAGATAAACATGATTAACCCACACATAGGCTGGTAGTGGAGATTGTTCAGCCATGCTCAGGATGATCTGTGCCTGCCTGACACATTAGGGAAGGTTTGCACAGGGCTGCCACCACCATGAGGCCACCCAGGAGCCACCCCCAGCAGATCATAAAATCAGAATGGTTTAGGTTGGTAGTGACCTTAGGATAATCTAGTGTCAACCCCCTGCCATTGGCAGAAACCCCTCCAACTAGAAAAAGGTTGCTCAAAGGCCCTTCCTGCCTGGTCTTGGGCACCTCCAGAAATGGGACATCCACACATTCTCCAGGCAACCCATTTCAGAGTCTCATCAATCTCAGTGAAAAACTTCTTCCTAATAGGTAACCTAAATTTCCCCTCTTTCAGCTTGAAGACATTACCCTCATCCAATCACTACATCAGCTAGTAAAAGTCCTTCTCCAGCTCACTGAGACACTGGAAAGGGCTGTAATGTCTCCCTGGACCTTTCTCTTCACCAGTGACAGCACCAGAAGTTCCATTCCTATAGACTATCAGAGACCACCAGCTGGAATAAAGAGGATGACGTAGATCATCTATTTCTCCCTGGGGGACAATACAGCTTCTCAGCAATAACAGTTGATTAAGAATTAATATCCTCAACATGGCACAGTATCACCATGTCACATGGCCCTGCCTGGTTGATGGCCTTCATCTGACATCACCATTTTTTCCCCATTCAGCAGCAGTCAATCAGCTGTAACAGCAGTGGCCCTCATCAACAACTCCCAGGAGAATTTTGGGAGGACATTCCCACCCACTCATGTTTCTTTGCAAATTGCCATCCTATCATCCTCAGGGACTGGGAAGCCTGGATTTTCCAGTCATTACAAAAGTCCTACTCATGCTGTCTCAGAGACCCACCAGGAGAGCAGACAAGTGTGTTATGGAGAATCCAGATCACATTTTTCCACCCTGAATGCTATCTTCTTTATGCCCTCTTCACCTGCCTGTCCCTTCCTCTCTCCCAGTCAAGCTGGCAGGAAGCTCCACAGGGTTGTTTTCTCCCCTCCCTCCCCCCCAACCAGATGTTCCATCCTTCTGTTGCTACAAGATGCACCAGTAAAGTCCTGGCGATACATGGCAAATCCTGAGGTGTGCAGCTAACAACTAGCACCTGTATCCAAGGTTAACCAAGAAGATGGGAAAAGGCACTTCCATCAAGAAAGCATAAAACCCTATTTCTAGTTGTTTCCCAGCAGCAGCAAAACATTTGTTTCCCAAGATTCCCAAGAGGAGGAAGAGGTGAGTGGATTGCTCAGAGACTCCTGTTTATCAGGTTGAGAGATGAGTAGGGCTAAAAGAATTTCTTGTTCTGATCCAGAGAGAGATCCTTTGTCTTCAAGAACAAAAGGGACAGCTTCCCATTTCGGGAGAAGCTCTGCACACTGCAGCCAAGTCCTACACCAGTGGCATCCCTACCCAAGGATAACATATCTCAGGCACTTGCCCACAAGTGATGGAGCTTCTGCCACTCATTCCTCCTCACAGCCACTCCACTTTTGTAATAGCTTTGCCCTGAACCACCTACCACGCTCCCTTTCAGTTAGTCTTCATCCACAGCTCTCCTTGCACCACTCCAGCCATCCAACTGCAACACCTCCACTCCTTCCCTTCCAAACCTTTTGGCACCATTGCTTTAATGATCTGCACCTCAAAAGTCTCACCTATTGGCCCTTTTTCCTCAAAGTCTCTGCAGACAACAGGGAAATTAATGCAAGGATATTTAAAACCAGTCCAGAGCAACTGCTGACTGTGGGTAACACTGCACTTTTTTTTCCCCCTCTTAAGTGTTCATTTTACACTCCTGTCCATTTACTTTCCTTGTGGAGAAATTATCTGTTGCAATCCTCAAGGCAGGGAAAGCTCCCAATGGGCAGCTCTTCCTAAGAGACTGCAACAAAACCAGCCTGACATGGCATATTTAATATTTGTAAGGCTGAAAAAAGTAAATACGAGGGAAAAAAAACCAAACACTTAAACAGGAACTTTCAGGTTTCACAACAAAGCAGAACAGCAGGCACAAGTTACCCCATAAGTTACCTTTAGGCTACAGTCATCTATATTTAATGACAAGGCTTGAATAAACTATTTATGACTGTTGTGCTAGTATAGCCATCAGATTACAAAGCCTCCTGGAAATAAGAGGCAGGAGGGAGCAGGAGATGTCAGACATCCAGAATAATGGCTGCTACTATGAGGTGCTCATGCTGGATGAGACTTCCAGCCCTTCCCCAGACACTGGGGATGCCCATAGGCCTCCTAGATTCACAGGGGTGCTTGTAACAGCACCAGAATCTAGCCAAGCTCTTGCTAATCACACAGGATTAACGTTACTTCCTTGCCTCCCAGGACACCTCCATCTGTGCTGAGCATGGAAAGTTCATTATACCTGCACTGAGCAGGGAGAGGAGACCCCTGCCAAATCCAGCTGCCTATCTGGGTTCTCTTCCTTCCTGCAACAGCAGTTGAGGGCCATTTCACATGTTTCCCAGGACAAAAGCTCTCATGCAGACATACTCCTGCCTTGTGTCCCCACCAGACATCTTAGATTTCCCTGCCACTCTCCTGTGCTGCCTTCTGCCTGAGCCACACTCTGGCCTGTGCAGGCATCCCCACAGCCATGCAAAGCCCTGTCAGCTCCAGGGTCTGTTAGGGAGATGTCTGCTCTCCGCCTCTCATTTTTCTTTATTTACAGCTACCAAAAAATTTGCTTTTTCGTGGAGCTGGGCCAAAACCAGCAAACTAGTGCTCCCTCCCCATCCTTGAGGGCCCAGAGCCCAGTGCTCAGAGAAGGCATTGCAACTATGTAACCTGGGGGTCACATTTCACCCTGGTCTCAATTAGCAAGGGTTAAAAATGGAACAAGTCTTCACTTTCCCATAGGAAAGTTGCTCTCCATTGCCCACTGCCTCCAGTGGCCTTCTGACACTTCTAGAAGGAGCAGCAGCATCCTCAGCTCTGGCTCATAAGGAACCAGAAGCCTTCTGCACTGGCAGCTCCCCAGTAGACAACTGTTCTCCAAGCCAGTGTAGAGCATCCCTTGGGTGGCTGGTCCTGCTGGGGACAAGGAGCACCCATCAGCCATCACAAAGCAGCAAACACAGCAAACTCATGACAGCCTGAACACTCTTACATGCAGGCAGGTCCAGTAAAGAGAATAGAGATGTTTTGTGCCAAGAAGGAATTTGAGAAAAATGGCTATAGGAAGGTATCACTAAAGCCAGCAGTTTGGGCAGTACATGAGCCCTTGCTGAGTAACTCTAGTGTCACACCATGTTTTTATAGAACTACAGAATTCATTTCATCCAACTCACCCTCCCTCTTCTTCCCTATCCCACCAAGACTCAGTCACCCAAATAAAAGACAACAAAACCAAGTTCTGCATCAGATTTACTGGAGCCCATTTGTGTTGGAGAGGCCCTTGTCCCAGCACTAATCCTTGGGACCAGAGGACCTGTGGGTTTAAGGTCACATCTAGAAACATGCAGGGAAGCTAAGACCACTCATGGGTCACAGCAGCTCCTAACAGCCATTAACTGTCCACATTGGCCCCAGACTTTCTTTCTGCCCTTGCTCTGGGACAATTCTGTACAACATGATCACAGTTTGTGCTTCCCACTTGCCCAGTTACACCACTTGTCCCGTGTCACCACTGGCCATGCAAACTTGGTTCAAAATACTATCTTTAACAAAGCATGGAGATAGCCTGGCAGGCAATCAGGATTGAGTAAGGCTTAAATTCCCCAAATCTCCCCTTCAGAAATCCCACAGTCACAGTACATGAGATGCTGTGGGAGAAAAATAAGAAAAAACCTCAATGCAGCCAATACAGAAGGGACCAAAACACCCAAAGAGCTCAGCACAGGAGGGGTTCCATAAAACCTGGTCCCCAGAGTACAAGCCCCACAGTCCAGAACACTTCAGAAAAGTACACACAGCAATGTACATTCTCTCTCCCCCACACACTGCAGCACATATAATTTCCACCACAGCAAGGGGAGAGATATACATCAATGATCCTCTTTCATCTCTCCTGCTGAAAGCTGTTGGCTACAGAATTTGGCAGCCAGGGAGGTGGTGGTACAGCTCACACAGCCACTCCTGAGGGGATGCATCAGCTCCACATGTTGTCCCATCCCCTGGCCTCTGCCCTGTATCAGACCATGTTCATTTCTATAGCTTATTAAAGAGGGATGAAAGCAACCTTTAAAGGTTACTTTTATGTGAAACAAGTCTAAAGCCAAACAATGGCTTGGCAAAGAGTGAATTGGATTTTTAAAAGCAACGCATTTCACTGGAAATCTTATTTTTTCTTCTTTTTATTTTTTTTCTTCCTCTTTTGAGCCTGATGGTAGATTATTTTTCCTTGACACAATCCCGCCTCCGCTGTGATAGATGACAGCACATTTAGCAGTGTTCAGCCAAAACTTTTTATCTCCATATGGAAGATGGATGGATGAGGACTATGAAGCCTGCATCAATTCCTTCAAGAACAAACAAGGATCCATCCCAGGCCTCCTCCCAGGTTTGTTTAAAATAAACAGAGCAAAGAGCAGAAGATGTGATCCTATAAAGCCCTATCTGGCACCATTTGTCATGTTTATGAACAGAAACAAGCACTGCCCAAGACCTCCAGCCATCTCACTGGAAAGCAAAATGACAGCTGGAACTTGGATGGACTTTGTGCTGTGGGCCTAGAACCTCCTGCACCTTCCCACACCAGACATCCTGTGTCAAGTACTGCTGTGGGTGGCAGGGTGGGAGGCCTGAGAAAGAGTCCCCAGCCATCTGAGGAGGAATCCTTGAGGACAGAGGCTGGAGGAGCCAAAGCAGCAGCCAAAAGGCTCTTGAGAAAAGCAACAAGCACTACAACATCAGATCTCATGAGCAGACAACATAAGAATCATCCTGGTTAAACAAAGCAGAAAAGGAGATGAGACTCATGAGGTGCTCTAGGCTTTGAAGGTTGCCCACCAATATGGATGACTTTTTTTGCATCAGCACAGGGCAGATAATTTGCCAAGTTAAGGGAGCAAGCAAGTGATGTTCAGGACTAAGTGAGCCAAGAGAAACAGAGGAACCTCAACAGCATTATAGTTTCTTTCTTGTCTTCACCTGCCACAAGAGTTGGGGCCTCCAAGCCTTCAAGGAGCTCCTCTGGAGTGCTATGTCCCGTAAGACCAGCTCCCCAGCCTCTACCACTCAGTCTTTTCCCACCGACACCAAGAAGTACCTAGAACAGGTTATGGCTAAGCTTTCCTCACCACAAAATGTTAGTAAAACTCCAAGAAAAACTTGCTGGGGGAGCAATAACATGAAACAGGCTGGGTAGAAAGGACAGAACAGGATGGACACGAGAGATGAAGGGGGCCAAGGGCTGTACACCTGTAGGAAAATGTTACATTATGTCCTCACACAGGGCACAGCAGCAATAGCCATTGCATAAAACGCATGCACCATAACACACACACCTCATTAATAATGTCTAGACCTCCTGATTGCAACATGCCAGAAAAGTTACCTAACCAGCAATAAAAGTTCTTTGGCCCTGTCTCAGGTACAAAAGCCAACACTCTTCATCTCATAAAATGCAAAAAGCCCCCAGATGTTTATAAAACTCCATTGGGCAGCTCAGTGCAAAACATTGTTTACCTCTGAGGCACTAGAGATGGTCCAAATTGACCATCAAGCTGACAGGAGCTGTGTAGTTGCTGTTGTGTAGCAGCGCCATGATTCTCTCCAGCTTCCCAAGCAGCCCACACCCTCAGCGCTGCTCCCTTCAGTGTGCCCTCAAACCCTACACCTCCTGTCACTACAGTCCATCAAACATGTCTGCCTTCACTGAAATGCCAGCTCCTACCATCCAGTGAGGGTGGAACTGCACACACACACACGTACACATAGGTAAGTGGAAGATGCTGCTATTGTGCAGCACATCCACATAGACATCATGAGAAGGCAAAACCCTTGGGTCTGGTACACCCACAAAGCTCTTTTCTGGCTACTCTTTTGGCACACAACTGCCACACACCAAGAACAAAGGCTGCCTGGTATCACCCCATGCCATGGCCCTTCAGATGAGATGGCCAAGTTAGCACATGAGGTATTACGTGGAAATACTCCACAGGGACCTCACAGTGACAAGCACCATCACAGCTCAATGTCTAAGACCAGGCCAAGTAAATACAGAGTATACTTATTTGCTCTTAGGAAATACTTTCACTTTTCCTGCCCTCCTCTTCCACATTCACTTCAAGATAGCTGTAGCAAGCTAAGAAACACTCCCTCCACGTGGTGATGTTAACCATAGGAAGCAAATGCACTATCCTGGACAGATCATTATCCTTTCATGCACTGGGCTGAGGAAGGGGGTGGTAGTTTCTAATGATGCTAATTAAGTCCTTAAGTGTCTTGGCAAAAAGCAGGTAAGACTCCAGCACAAGGCAGAATATTCCATTAGGACAGGCTTCACCGTAGACACAATGCTGCATAATGGGATCCTGTAATTATGCCTGCACTGCAGAGACTTTTTAAAAAAGGAGCCCTGTTTTACATTCTCTAATGCAAACAGCATGAAATGATGTTGCTTAGAAACCTTTACACTCCTACAGTGTGTGCAAAAAAGTTATTCCAGACATCTGTATTTAAAATAAAATTTAAAAACAATCCTTCCGCACACACTCACATGAATCTTGGCTTCACATTGAGTGATGAAGCCTATGAAATGTCAGAGGAAATTTAAATTTTTAAAAAAAGTGACACGTGCATTTTAAAACTTCAGCAGCTTGTTAAGTCATTCCAGGTTATGTCTGGTACTGTTCCATCTCACCCTTTCAGAGAGCAATGTCTGGGTGGATTGATGGTGCCATTCATGCCAATCCAGGCTTAAAGGCTCATAATCGTTTCCCCATTCATACTGACCTCAAACACCTGGAAAAGATTTTCTTTCCCAGAAAAGCCACCCAAGGCTTGAATGATCCCTGCAAAGAGCAAAGCACTGTCCAGGATCCAGAGTCACAGGAAAACCCATGCAGCAAAGCTGTTATGACCATTTCATGCAAGAATCACAGCACAAGGTGCAAGACTCACATCCCCACTGTTTAGAGGCTCATGTCATGCCCTGAAATTTCCTACACCAAAGGCAATACAGTCAGATCTGCAGCAGCCCATAAATAGCATTTTGCCAAGCACCATCCTGATACTTCCTTCCTTAATTCAGGCATCACATCCCACAGAGATAGCAGGGGAAATCTTCATCTCAACCCAAGCCGAGAGGTGGGGATGGGGCTTGCGGCACCCATGAAATCAAGCAAAGAGAGGAGGGATGTCAGGCTTCACTCTCTGCATCCAAACCCCAGCCAGGACCTGAACTCCACACACAGGCAAGGAGACCCATCCAGGGCTGCAACTGCCTCCCACCTACCCATTGCTCTCCCTGCCATCTCCTCCTCTCTGAAAAGGTCACCTCTTTGCCTGGCAACAGGAACGAGTGCTCAGCAGCAGGCATAGCCAATCGATGTGTCACAGCTGCCACCACACTGTCACACTGCCATACAAAGGCCAGCAGCTACTACAAGAGGAGCAGATGGGGATGCAACAGACCTCAGATGCAGGGACATACCCAGTTGGCTGCACTAGCTCTCACATGATGCAGAGCACTGAGCAGATGCATTGCCCCCTTTTTTCCTCCCAAACCCCACAGTCTTAGAGGCTTGTGGGTTTCTTCTTATTCTTTGCTGGAAGAGGGGTATGGAGATAAGAGACAGCCCGTGTGTCATCAACAGAAAAACATGGATGACATGAGGGATGGACAGAGGTGTAATCTCATCTTTGCCCTACAGGAAGTCTTCACTGATGGGAGACAAGGGAGTCAGCTGTAGCCCCTTTGATGTAAAGGCCAGGCTCAGGAAGATAATCTGAACTGTGCTAAGGAGACCTCTACAGAAGGTTATTTCATCTCTGGACATACTTGCTCCATCAGTACTCTGATGATGCACTAGATCCTCAAGACTATAGTGGCCAGAAGTAACTTAAAATATCCCTTTAGAAATACCACTTCCCCCCTCCATCTACCCTAAAGAACTCTCTTTATAAGAGCATGTTCTCTATTAGAGCATTTTAAGTAGCTGATAAAGCCATTTATTTGCATGTTCTTTTCTGGCAATACCTGGAAAAGTCTTCAGGGAGCAACACAGGTGAGCTGAGGTGCAAGTGTTTCAGCCTGGCATTGCAGCTACCTACAAGCTTGTCTCTTGTTCTCTCAAGCTGCTTCACTCACAGATGCTGAGGATCCTCTCTCTCCCTAGCATCACTCTGATGTGCCTCTCTGATCAACAGCCCTTCATATCCAGCTGGGGTTAACTCCACTGACTATTGCAAACAGCAAAAAGCCAGTTCATAGGCAAAGGAAAAAAACAGAAGCATAACTTCTGGGTTTCTGCTGCTGCTACAAGCCCTGCTACAGTCACAGATTATGGATGGCCCTGGAGATCAGAGATGCACAGAGCATGAAGAACTCACAAGTTTTCAACTCCACAGCTTCTCCCTAGGTAGCTTTGCCTTTATAAGCTCTGTTTATTCTCAGAATTGCTGTCACCAGCATGGAAATAAAGCTAAAGGGTCAGAATCTACACTGAGCACCAGCTTCCCTCAAGAGAGCCCAAGTCAGCCAGAGGAAAAAGTGACAAGTGGGATATCTCCACAGAGGAAGTGCACAGACTATCCATGATCCCCAAGCAAAGGGCTGTGTATCAAGCAGGAGAGAGGTCTTAGAGAGCATCAAGAAGGAGTTCATGGAAAGGCGAGAAGGGAGGTCACAGCAGAGGTATAGGTTAGGAGCCACTGTCCATTGACCTCCATGCTTCTCATCTGGCAACTGGTACCCACAAAGCAATAAAACTGCTCTCACCTGAGTGCAGCAAAGTAAAATCAAGGACTAAGATTCTCTGAAAGCTTCTTATAAAGCATGAAAATTATCAAGTTATAAGACCTTTTACATCATCCAGAATACAGATGTTGGCCAGCTGCTGAAGACAGAGGGTTGGCAAATTCCCCACTACACAATGCTCTTCTCCAACTGGAGCAAACTACAGAAAATACACTCTTCCTGGGGGAATGCACAGAGCAACAGGTCTGGGCAACTCTTCTCCTGCTGAGACAGGAGACAACTGCCTTATAGACACATTCTGCTTTTATCTTTGGTTGTAGCTAAAAATAATCAGTAGGAGCTACGTGGCTTGGGCTGTTCTCACCATTGTTCATTCTGGGGTGAAGTCCAGATCAGATTGAATGTAATTCCACATGCAGGACATCTCTGGCCCCCACAGAGTTCACATCATGTGGGAACATGGTCAGTATCTGTCCTGTCCATCAGAGACATGGAGTGCTAATGGATGTGAGCATGCACACTGGTATGATGCATCAATAGAACCATCAGCAACTGGGTCATACATAGAAATGGGAAATGTAAGTAAGGAGCTTGGTCCCCCAACATAAATACAAAAGAGAAGCTACAAATCCTTTAATCTTTGAAATAATAATGGAATTCTTTCCAGTCAGATACCTGCACAGCCACCTGAAAACTCTGTGTATACTTCCTCAATCTTCTGCTCATAACCAAAACTCAATTGAAAACCTCAGTGTCTACACTGGGGAGTTTTTTCCTTTAATCCTAGTCAGCGAGAACAAACTCTTGAACAAGCTCAAAATCTGAAAGACAACAGAGCAAAATACAGCATACAGGCAAATTGTGCATAAATGCCTGTACCAAATCAGAGCAAACCTCAAAACAGCAAGGTGGTCTCACTCCTGCATGGATTTCCACTCAGAAGGGCCCAGAGGGCATCAGAGGATAATTGAGCAAAGTATAGATATTATCTGGTTTGGCATGAATAATGGATATTTTTACAAGGGGCAGGTGAATGGCCAAAAGAACTGCTAAAATTGCTACTGGAGATGAGAAGCCAGATTAGCAGCAGCACCTGTGGAACTCTTCTCATCCTGCCCTGAGAAATCAAGGCTGTAGCACCACTTGGGGCTATTTCTGCTACACAGCATTCAAGAGACAGTTCAAAAGACTTGATTCAGTGCTCACAGCAACATAGAGCATTTCTCAACCAGCCTGAGCAAAGAGTTAAACACATGCAACCTGTTGATTAATTTGCAGGCAACAAGCTGCACTAATAATGCCCCAAGGACCTTAATCAAGCTGTTTGCTGGATGCCAGACCAAAGCAGGAAGATGGGCAGAGCTGTCAGGATGGATTAGTGTTTGCCCACTGGCAGCCTTTCTCCTGAATGAAAGCAAGCAGAGGGAAGAAACACAAGCATCCGTGCAGCCACAGAGCTGGGAGATGGAATAATGCCCATGTGGCTGATGCTGCTGGGCAGAAGGTCCCACAGCCTAAAGTCTGCAGGGGGTGCTCAGCAGCCTATTAGGGGAGTTAATCACAGGAGATGGTTTTGAACTTCGGGTTTTATTCATCTCCATTGTTTGCATTTCCTTCTGAGAAGATAGGAGGGAGTAGTTTCTTGTTTTGCTTTTAAAAAGTGATGCCATCCTTTTCCACTTAAATTTTTCCAGCCCCCATTCTCTTCCTATTCCATGGAAAGTTGGATGAAATTAAGCGGTCCATAATTGACCCCATTTCAAAGGTCACTGGGGCAAGGACATGTTACACATTCTAATTAAGTTCAAAAGAGAACATTTCCTTTCATTATAACAACAAGGTTTGACTTAGGTGCCATTTTCCTCCTGCAGCATATACTGTTCTGACACAGCACCATCAGGTCAATGCTAGGGAATTCAAACAAAACCCTCTGCCTTCCCACCCCTTAGCCAACTGCAGGGAACCCAAACAGAAACAGCAGTAGAAAAATTTTAAAAGTACAGATCTAAACTCCATTTCTGACAATTCTTTGCATTACAAGTGTGCCCCTATTTGGTGCCAAGTAGCATCTGTCTTGGGTATCAGTTTAGCAGGCTGCTGTGTACTCAAGTGAACATGCAGAACTTGTAAAACACTCTTAATATGCAGAAGATCTAAAAAAAATTAACTTTTTTAAAATTTAAACAGACCAAAACAAAGGAGCAGAGAATTGCTCACCTATGACTCTTATGTCAGGTACATTTGAATAAAGCCATTTTCCCCACAAGCTTTCTGCTGTTCCAACCAGCAGGAATGAAATATCCTGCAAGCATTTCTGCAGCTGGTGTAAATTGGTTCAGATTTACTCATATCAGCCCAGCTTTGATAATTTACACCAGTTAAGAGATTATTATCTCCTGTGTTCATAGCTCCCCTGAGCATCACAAGGGACACAAGCAGGATGTTGACATCTCATGACTTGTATCCATGGATGAAAGGGATGGCAGGCACTAAGTGAGCGCAAAGGCAAACAAGGATTAGCAAAAGCAATTATGAACAACATTAGTGGAAATAATGTTTCATCAGGAATTGAATCAGATGTTAGGTCCAGTCCTGCACTCAGTGGATTTGGCGACAGCAGTGAGGTTGTTAGCACTATAGATACAATCTCTAAACAATTAAAGTGCAAAAAGTGCACAGGGCTAGTTCTGCAACACCTCCTTTTTATCTACTGCAACTACCTCATATCCCTTAAACACTTCAAAACCCCCAGCAATGGGGCCCTTGAAAATAAGGCTGGATGGGGCTTTAAGCAACCTGGTCTCGTGGGAGGTGTCCTAATGTCATCAGTATCCCCATTAACAGCTAGAAAAGGAGGAGGCATGGAAATGCAGATGACCTTGTTCAAGGACACGTACTCCAGCAAGGCCACTGGATGCTCTAAGCTTCCACCTAGAGACAACACATCAGGCATTAAGCCAAGCATAACCCCAGCAGACAAATGCCATGTGAGGTTCAGCCAGCTCTAGAAGTATGTCCTCTTCAGGTACATAAGTCAACAATAGGCATGTTCTGTATCTCAACCTAGAGAGAACTCAACCAGAAACACCCCCTCATGAGACAAATATTTCCATTGCTTTCACTGGGAACAGGATCAAATCTGTAGCTGGGGAAAGGCTGGCACAGAAACCTGGCAAAGACAATGGACTATCAAATTCTGGGTTAAGTCTCTTCACACCAATTGGGAAAAATTGCCTTGGTCCACTACTGTCAGTTCTCCATCTGCAAAGTTTCACGTTAAAATATCACTCTTAAAGTGATGTGTCAAGTGAGTCACTACCATAAAGATGAAATAAGAAAGCTCTATTTAAATCCCCCCACCCCACTCCAGGGTCAGCAGCCAAGACATTTCCCCCATCAGCGGCAAGCTTCCAGGATTGCCAGTGAAATCACAAGCAAAAAGACAATACAATTTGGATTTTTCCCCATCAGTGTTCAAAGCATTTTAATTCCCACAGGCTGTAAATCCACCACCCTTTAGATAACACAAACCTCTGCCAAAAATACGTTAACACCACACTGACACACCACATCTGCCTGGCTGATTTAGCTCTGCCCAGACTCTTGTGAGGGGACCATGCTAGTTAGTGTACTGGGGGGGATTCCTGTTACTCCCTCTTGAATTGGGAGAACTGGCAAGGAAGGGCTAGTCATATGGACTCAGGTTTCTTTGCCTTCCAGCAGGTCAGGCAAAGGCGAGTGAGCTCTCTGAGGGAGAAACATGGGCCTGAATACAATGTGGGAGGGGTTTCTCACATAATCCCTCATGTCGTAAAGAGACTGGTGAGGTTATACTGATGAGGAAACTGCATGAGATCATCAGAAGAAGGACTCCCTGGAGCTCCCTCACCTCCTTTTATTTCTTTTGATGGAGCAAAGTGTCTAACTAGGGTCTTAGCCAGCATCTACCTCATGTTTGCAGTCCCCAGGTGCAAAGCTGCCTGGGAGAACCTCTGGGAGGAAGAAAAAAATAACTTTCAGGGTATGTAGGTCCTTATGAGAAAAGCCTGGTACTCAGATACATAAAGACCATCCAGCAGCCAACAGCAAAGTAGCAAAGTGGCCAGTGCCACCAAGATGCTCAGCATTAAGTTCTCAGTGCAGCTGAGCCCATGCTGAGGCCACATGGGTTGCCCAGAGAGGTTGTGGATGCCCCCACTCTGTAGGTGTTTAAGGCCAGTCTGGACAAGGAACTGAGCAGCCTGATCTAGTGGGAAGTGTCCTTGCCTACGATTCTATAATCCTGGAACAACACCCCAGGCAACATTCTGCCATCAAAGAGGAGAAAAAGCCCAGATAACCAAGAGTAGATCAAGGGCAACCATTGAAATGCAGCTTCCCAGCAAAAAGCCAGAATACAAAGGTAGCAGAGGGAGTCCTTTGGAAGACAAAGATGATTCAGAGGAAGCAAAATCAGTAGGGAAAGGGCTGGGGGAAAATTCAATATTCAGAGCTGGTATCACTCAAAGAAGAAATATCTATTTTTTTTCTTCACTTAGCATAGTGGAGAAATGATATAAAACTGGATAACACGTCTCACAAAAGCCAGGGGAGCATGACCATAAGACATAGCTGATAAACAGCTGAAAACAAAGTCAGACCAGGAGATGGTTTGCAGGAGAACTTCAGATGACTCCACAAGTCACCACAATCTCCAGTAGTTAAGGAAGAAACGAATGGTACAAAGGACCAAGTTATTTATGGCAGTCAAGCTTATCTGTCAGAAAGGCACACCTTTCTGGGATTAATGATCAAGCACTACCTCCAACTGGGTATATAAAAAGCTGAAGTGATTTCATTATTTGGGGAAAAAAAAAAAATGCATCACCTAGCTCAAACAGACACTGAATTTCAGAGAAATATCTTCACGAATCAGTGAGAAGATCCACTTTGTGATAACTGCAAAAGTTAATCAGTAGTGAGAATGACATCTCCACTGCAAAGTGCATCCAAGAGTGACAAGATAGTTAGCATGGTGCCAACGCCTGATTAAGATGCTAATTAAAATTAGAACAATTTCCCATCTGGGGTTCCTAGTAGATATAGGCTATAGCCAGAACAAGCCTCACCAGGGATAGGGATGGGTAAATAAAGAAGGCAATGCAAGACCACCGATTAACACCAGTTGGAATTTTATGCTGTCTTGAGCCCCTTCACAAGTGGCTCTTAAAGAAACCAGGTAGTCACAGGAAATAGCAAAAAAGCAAATGAGTCAGGGAGGGGATAAGGAGGAAAAATAAGCAGGCACTTTCACTAGGGCAGTTTCCTCACCTTAAAAGACCAGTTCCCCATGCAAATCACTGGTTTATCAGCCTAGAATACAGGCTGAGTGAAAAAGAGGTTAAAAATCCCCTGTCCCAAATTATTCCTAGAGGGAAGATTTTGGAGGAGGAAGTCAACAACAGCTGTTGGGTAGTGATGGCTACTGCCAAGCTGACAAAAGCAGGGGGAAAAAAAAGAATCCCACTTGTCAACCCACCAGCATGGTCAGCACCTGCACAGAAGGGGCCTGGGAACTCAAGGACAATCCCCACACAAGAATGGGCAGGAGCAACATGGAAATAAAACAGTTTAGTGAGATGCCCCATGTAGAATAAGGCTTGCAAACCCAATTCCTTCCCATGGACATCAGTGCTGAGAATGGTACAGAGCCCCACAGCAATAAGGGGAGAGCATTCACCTCAAAAAGGCAGAGCAAGCAGGTGACAGATCAAGACCAAGATTTCACTTTATCCTTTCCAAGAAAACCATTGATTCAAAGGCACACAGAAGCTGTGAAATGAAGGGCTGGAAGGTCAGCAATTGTCAACATTCATGCTTAGTAATCTTAACTCTGAACTCCTGATTCCTCATCCTGTCCAGGGAATGGAGCAGGTGTCTGTAAAGAGGGGAAGAAATGATGCATTTTAGGGTAATGTGTGCTTATCTTCATCTGTGTATCTTTGTAGCCTTTTAAAACGTTTGTTTTTGTTTGGGTGTGGACAGACTTGTTAGAGGAAATGATTTAGAAGACACCACATAATGGCACAAAAGCCCATTGTGTTTCACTGCAATAATCCTCTCATAAAATACATCACTTGATGCAACATCACCAGAGGGCTCCCACAAAATGCCTTCAGGGGGAACCAGAAAGGCTCAGCCCAACCTGTGCAGTCCCAGTGCTGACTTTTACCTCAATGATAAAGCTGGAGGCCACTTGGCTTTACATGGGGCCTCCACAACCAGCTCTCCCCCAGAAAGCTGCAAAGCTCACTCAGACCAGTTATGGTCTCATCAAGAGGGTTGGCAGAGCTAACTGTTCATTAGCCAGCAGTGGGAGTGAGCCACCAGTCCAGAGAAGGTTTTTGCAGAAAAGAAGCAGTAGCAGTTGAGGTGGGTAGAGGCTATTTGGATGGCTCCTCTCCCCCATCTCAGGGCTGGGGAGTTACACTGAGCCTCAGTAGCTGAGATGCATGTGCCACCAGCTACAAGTGGGGCAGGAAAAGCACCTAAGGACCACCAGTCCCAGCACAATAGGTCCTTTGGCACATCTGAAAACTCAGGTGAAGCTGACAACAGAATCACTCCTTGTTCAGCAATCAGTGAGGCCTGTTCAAAGGGAAAAAGCTGCACAATTATCTAAATAGATCCAGCATTATAAAAGATGCTGATAACAAGATTTTTATAAGTACTAGAGCACATTACTACTGCACTTAAGATAGTCTGAGAAGGGCTCAAATGACAGCTTTGAGAGTCATGGGTACATTATTCTTGGTGGAATTAAGGTCCCTTTCACCATCCCCTGAAGCATTTGAGACCAGTAATGTTTTAGAGAGGGCTCTACTTGTCCACAAGAAAGAATCCCTGCAGCAGCTCACCAGTGCCTAAGAAAAGCTCCATTCCAGCAAACCACTGCATTGTGAAATAAGTGGGTGGAGGGAGGAAAGCAAAGGGTCATTTTTTGGTTTCCACTGGCACCAGTTATGCTTCTGGCACATTTGTATAATTTTGTTTTCCCATAATCAAAATGGTGAGATTAGGCTTTTTCTTTTATTTGAATAAACAAAAGCCCTGTAATGGGCAGTCTGTGCTGTGCCATGTCTGGAGCTCTCAGCTTATCAGAACTGTCTCGGGACACAATTTTTGTTCATTTTACATGGAAGAAAAAGTAACTGAAGCCCACAGGAATGGAGGAAGGGGGCCCCCTTATCTCCAGCAGATGCTGGATTTAGCATGTCAGCTTTGACTGGAGGTGACAAGGAGGCAGAGACACAGCAATTAGCAAGCAAACAGCTTCTGCTGCCACCCTAAGCTCTGCTGGGAGACTGAAGTACTGGCTACCAATTAAAAGTGTAGAGGAAAACTGACAATAAGCATCTCCATCTGCAAACTTCTAGTCCTGAGAACCTACTTTCCCAAAAGCACAACCCAGGGGATTTTCTCAATGTCTCTCCCTCATTCTTCTCATGTCCCCATCCAGCTTAATGCTCAGCCTGGGATTCACTGTAGCTGATCTGATGTTTCCCATGGTAAGATGTGATGACCACTTGGTCCCAGGACCCCACTGAGCAGCTGGCTCAGGGCTCACAGAGTCCTGGCCCCTCAGAGGGCAGGGAGGGATGCAGTGGGGACACTGGCAGAGGAAAGCAGCCAGGGCTCTGTCAGGACTTGCCTCTCCCATCCACCCTCTCCCCACTCATACATTACAAGCTTAGCAAGGATACTTGACAGCTGCAAAAAAGCAGATAGTTCTGCATGCCGTGGCTGTGTTTACGCAAAAGCTGCTGGTTTATGAGGCACAGCTTAGTCAAAGCACACAAAGAAACACCCTGCAATATTTTCTGAAGAGGTTGTGAGGGGGTTTTTTTTATTACTTTGAGAAGCAAAAGGTTAGCTACAGAAATAGAGATAACAAGGCAGTTTTACAAAACAACTGCTTCTCACTTCTTATTCTTCATCTCTTCCTCCATCCTCTCAACAAGCCATGTTCTGCTTCAGCTCCCACCCCAGGTGCTCTCTACAAGTAGTGTCCAGGGACCTCCCTGCTCCTGCCTAATGCTGTCATGCTGTCAGCATCACCAACTCAGTAAGGAGAACTGCCAAAACACAGCCAGCAAAGGGGAAAAACCTCACAGGGCACTTGTCACAGCATGGCCCACCAGCACAGACAGGACAGCTCAGCTGGTATTCCTCTCTGCAGATCAGTGTAAGGAGAAAGAGACAAGTGAGAGATCCTCCCTCCTCCTCCTCACACTCTCTAGTCTTCTCCATTACCCAGGCTGTTTCCTCTGCCCACGTTCCTTCTGCCACCTGCAAACCTCACCAGCTTCAGCAGCTGCATGGCACAGGCTCACCCTGTTCCTGACATGCTTATGGCACAGATGATTTCACCCTCCTTTCCCAGTACAAACACAGGTACTGAAATGAACTTGGAGTTCAGCAGGACCCCTGAACCATCTTAAAATCACTGTTGAATGTGTGGTTCATAATGGAGATGAACATCATCCAGCTATCAAATCCTCAGCCAGAATGAGAGGCCATTTAACCCCTGGTGAGTTATCCTCCTCTCCCCCCAGTCAGCACCCTCAAATTCAAGGGACTGTAGCAGCTCAGACCTAATTGTTACAAGATCAGGGGTAGCTGCAACAACCCAAGGGATAGAGACCAGGCAGCACTCCTAGTCACAGCCCACAGCAGGAAATCCTCAGGTTATTGGTTACCATGTTGCATTTAAGGAAGTTGTTTGTCTCAGTCCTATTAACACTCAGGAAAGTATGGATAAAAATAAAGAAAAAGTAGCACCTCACAGGCTCAGACCATTCTGCTTTAATACCTTGCAATACAGACTCCATTCCCAAGGGAAAAAAACATGTCCTGGTGTAGATAAAGAAATTGTTCCTGTCCCTGCAGCATCCCACCACTCTCCTGTTCCTCTCTGCAGGCACAGTAAAGAGGAAAGGGAGGGTTTCATACCTCCCTAAAGAAAAGCAGGTTTTCCTGCCCAGATGGAAAGTGTTGAGGCCATGCTTACTCTCATTCTCAAGATCACAGAGAAGGAATCACATTGGTTCAAACCCCATCATGCAGGGAAATCTGGGCCTGGGTCTGGAGTCATCCCCACTGGCTGCAGCCGAGACAGAGAGGATTTTGCAGGTTGAAGATTTGAATTCATTGGTATGGGAGTGCCACAGGCAGGAGAAAAAATGCACACACATTTCTGAGAGTCAGGTTCTCCCACTCATAGGGCTCAAGCAAAAAACAAAACAGGTTTGACAGAACAAATTAATTCAGCATGAAAAATTTTTTAAAAAATAATCTTTGACACAAAAAAAGAGATAAATCCTTGCAGGACATTACTTTAACAAGGCCAAAATTCCATCACAATGATGGAGGAGGCACAGATAAGGCTTTAAAACATGTGTGATGTTTTTACATCCCAAGGCACTGGGAAGGCAGCACAACTCAGAGATGACACCACCGATCCTGGCCAGGACTTCTGACTTCTCCCAAGCTTGGGAGGATTTCTGCAACCAGGAGAATAGAAACCTTCCATCCACAGCAGGTATTATACACTGCCTTAACTCCTCTTTCATATAATCAGGACAGTAGGACAACTCCACAGCTCTATTTTCTTAAAATCTTGTCATATAACGTTTGGATGAAAGTGGTAGCCTGGAAATCCAATGTTTGAAGCAGCCACAATGATCTGAGGTGTAGTGTACAACATTCTCATCTCCAGTTTATCTGAGCTCAGGGATTCTAGAGACTCTTTTGCATCCCTTCTTACCACAAATACAACCCTGTGGCCCTACACCCAAACACCATGGGCCTCTTCCCAGTTACTTAAGGAACTCTCCTTTGTCACACTGTCTTTTCAGCTTCAGTGGTCTAGGGTTTCATCCCCAAGGGACACATAAGAGCTAGTGGCATCAAGTTTTTCTTTTAAATACAACCACATTTTACTCTTAGAAAAGTACAGTGGCTCAAGAAAACCCAGAATAGCAACAAAGTAATATATTCTCTGCAACATCCCCTCAGTAAAGCTCTTAGGATTTCTAACACACTTCTTGAGTAGCCCAAAATCCTGCTCCATTTTCTCCATTTTCCAGCTGTTCCTCCACCCTGCAACAGACTCAAGTCCCTCTTGTATGGGTCCAGTAATCAGGCAAGTTGTTGCATTCCCACCAGCACTGCATGACCCAGCCAGCTGGAATCTCCAGCACATCCCTTCCTGCTCTCCTGTCCTCCTTGGGAATTTCCAGCCTCTCCAGTGCCTCATCCTTTTAAACAATCTGCGTCAACCAGTTCTCCTCAGCACACCCTTTTATTGTATTCCTCCTATTGCCAGAACAAAGACATTCCAGGTTAGCAGCTTCTGTGATAGTTTTGTAGCTGCTTCCAAGCAGGGCACATGTTTTGACACTTCACATCTATATTTATGGATCTCAAAGCGTTTTACGTATATACTCCAGCCTCATTATACAACCAAGGACACTGAAGAGTACCACCAATGTCAAAGATTCATCCAAGATTCAAACAACAAGACAGAGCACAGCTATGGGTGGAAGATAACACTTCAGCTTCAGACCAAAAAACAGAGCAATCAGGAAGAGGCCTTACAAGTTATACCATTGTATGGTCTGTATATACTGTGTAAGCTGTACCTAAGCGTTCTTCCTGTGTCCATTCATGATATCAATAATACTACAGAAATCCAAGTTGAATTGCATCAGCCCAAAAGGTTCCATTTCCCCAAGAGTGCACCACATCTGACCTTTACATGTGGTCTAAATTGGCACTTAGAAACATACATTGTATTTCTCTAGCCTTTTGTATGTGCTTTCCCCTGACACAATGACACCAGAGACGCAGATCCTACAAGCCAAACCCTGGAAAGACGGCAGCTTTAAATAGCCTCTTTGTCTTGCTTTTCCTTGCTGAAATATTGCAAGCTATTTACAATTGAGCTTCACTTTTATCAGAGACCCAGAAATAGAGACAATAGAGGGCTGGGTGAATTTTAGCATCACTTTGGGACCTAAATTTTCTCATTCCTTTCTGCTTTCACCTCATCTCACCCTCCCACTGCAGAATATGTATCTGTATTTCAGGAACCATCAGTAGTACATGTTCCTTGAGGAGCTCTCAGACCCACAGAAAGGGAAGAGGTGCACAAGAAGGTGGTACATAAGTAAAAGATCTCTGCAAACCAAAAGCAGGGCTGTAAAAGCAAAGCTTCTCTCCTTAATGGGGGGGAAAGTCTGCAACTTTACAGACTTCTGGCTGGTACCCTGATGAAGTCAGAAATGAAAGGGTTTCTCAGAACTAAATTAATGGGAAAACTGTCAAGGGAGTAACAGAAGTTACAAACATTTATGCTCCTGTCCAAGGCAGGAGCAGGCATTTATAACTGAGCTATTTGACTGCCAGACTCTGAAAAGCAGGGTACTCTCTAGACAGTGCCTATGGACTCTCCTTTTTAGGTGTGTGCAGCAGCCTGTAGAGAAGGTAAGCTGCTTGCTTAGACAGCATGTAATTTCTATAATTACCTTTGTGATAAATGCACATAAATGTTGTTCATTTGACAGTGAAAAACCCTCCTAAGGTTATGGCATACAGTGCAGTCCCAAGACAAAGCAAACTGAATTTGGCACAGTCTATAGTACTTTGGAGGGTGCTGAGCTGCAGTTCTGCAGAAGCAATTTGTTAATGAGAAAACAGACTCTGCATCAGAAAATGGAAGTATCTTTGATTAAATGATGCTTAAGATGAAGAAAATGTGCTATTTTCCCCACAGCTAACTGAGCCTGCCTAGAGCCTAATGTGTGCAGGTTAACTCAGAAATATAAGTACTGACAATCCATGTGTAACAGGCAATGCAAGCAAATACAGTTCATGCAGTAATTTACTCTGGTACAGAGTACTTGAACAGCTGTATACAGTGACTAGAAGTAAGAAGCACAGCAATAAAGACAGCACATACATGAATAAGTTCCCAACTGTGTGAATGGCAGCCAAACATCACACTGAAATCCACAAAACAGGGCCAGCTGCACCTTTGCTCAATATCTGCACGGGGAAAGGGATGGACTGAGGCTAGACCTGCTGCTCCACAGGCTGAGGTGAGCAGCGGAGCTAGTGCTCAGTCCCAAGGGCACTGTGGAAGAGAAGCTTAAGACAGACATCGCCCAGGAGAACATCAAGGGTTTGGCGCCACCTAAGCCCAGAAATGGTCTCATTCATCCTTCCTGCTTTAGTTTCAGAACAGAGGGAAAACAGAACCTTCTGATAATAAGGTCTTCTTGCTTCTATAGCAGCAGATCTTTAGGCTGAACTTTGCACAGAAGAAACCTGTGAGTGTAAAACCAACAGAAGGCCAGAAAAAACACCTTTGGAGAAACACAAACACAGAAGTGGTGAGACTGACCTTGAAGTGCTGGGGAACTTGAAAAAGGTTGCAGGGGCTTTTCCTTAATTGCCCAGCAACTCCCAACAGCTCCCTTGCTGCATTTCAGGGAATTCTCAAATGTTGTCCAGTTGAATATTGTGTTCAGGAACAAATTTCACAAACTGGGATTTCAATCATACAGAAGACCAGTACAGGATGGCCAACTGATGTCTCCAAAAGCCCTTACAAAATGGTTGTGGGACTCATAAGTACCAAAGGAAGCCACTCACCACCATATTTGTCCTAAATCTTTCTTCAGATCAACCGACCAAAAAGAATTAAAAGGTGGCAGTAGAACCAGAAGATCTCCTTTGGACTCCTACTGAAAGGAGAACAAAAAATAACTCCTTGGAAACTTGCCAGTCTATTGTGACCTTTTCCAGAAGTTAGAATAGACCCTGAAAATGCCAATCACACTGGACAGATCTCAGACAAACTCTAATGCAGACATCAACCCCAACTCACATACACCTGAAACCATCCCAGATACGTGTTAGCCCACCATAACACCAGGGCAGACACTCACAGTCTTCAGTGGAAGAACTAAACATCTGTCGGGATATAACCAGCTTAACCACAGCTTAACCAGAACAAGCCATCAGCATTCATAACTTGTAGCAGATCACCAAGGGAAAGGATCGCACCCTCTGCAAGGGGTACACGCATGTAGGGACACTGGAGGAGCAAGAACTCGCTCTCAGCTGTGACCTTCCCAGAGGTCTGATCTCTTGAGCATGGTCATTTGATGATCTTTTGATCATTTCGGTCATTTCCATCCCTCAAGCAACTCACTTCAGTGTCCTTTTCCTGGCATTGCTTTCAGCTTCCCCCCCACCACCTAGTGCAGTGAGAGTAGCAGCGCTGATTTTTTAATCTCGGCTGCCCTCTAGTGACTTATTCTCACTCCTGGAGCCTTTTTCTCCACGACCAGGGCAGCTGGGGACAGCCCAGCTCACCTTACTACAGGACATGAACCCCAGCTTCACCGGCCTGTTTAAAAGATAGTATTTCTAAATTGATCCTTGTACCTCACTTAATATGGAGAACACGCTGAAATGTGCATCTATCCTCTCTCAGACCTTGATTATTCCATCTCGATTCAAATATTTGTATCCAATACTGGAACTACCACCAAATACATTTGTTTACTATCTCTATTAAGCAAATAAGACTGCAAACATAACCATTGGCATAATGTATTATTCAGGTCTGACTTACCTGGTAAAGCATTAACTTTAAAAATATTATCTCAGGTATTGTTTTGCAGAACTAGCTTTATAATCAAACACTTGATGTTTAGATTTCAAAACAAAGACACAGGAAACACAGTTTGAAATCAGTGCAAAATAACCTTCCATTACATAGCAAACACATGAAACTGCTGGTAACTGCCCCAAAACTAAACACAGCAGTAGCAGCTCCCAGGAGAAAAGGAATACAAGAAACGTGAGAACCCACTATAGCAGGACATTACCTGCACCCAAAGCACTCATTCTTTAGGAACACAAGCAGCTTTTAACCCACTGGGGCTGGCAGAAAACAGAGATCCTCCCTTAATGTACATACACTCTTGAACTCAATATTGCCACACACACCTGAGAGCAATAACCCATAGGAAACAAGGCTCAAAAGTCACTTATTTGATTTCAGTGTGTTGATCTTTTATCTCTGCTCACTGCCTACAATTAGCTTTTTTCCCCCAAAGTGAGAAATACTTACTGCAGATTTAGGCTCCCAATTCCTACACTGCATTATTCTATATCCCCTTTTCTTCTGCAGCAGGTGGTACTCAGTATCAACATGAGGCAACATGACATGGGACAATTAAACCTCTGCAAAGGCATTTGCTGTTCAGGAGAGAGGAGGGCAATGCAATCTCATGCTCCAGAGGTTCCTGGCACAGCCCCAGAGGGACCTTCTCCTCCATAGCACACACAGCATAAAGGGGCTCAGGCAAGAGCATCTGGCAGCACAGCTTCACACATTACCCTGCCGCACATCACACCACTGAACTGACACATCAAGGAAAAAACAAAGCCATCATACTTCTAGTAGCAAAACATTCTGCTTCCCCAGGGGGGAACAAAACTAAGCACTTAAAGCTTTTTGGAAGACTTTAAAACAGATGAAGCTATAAAACCCTAGAAAAGTGGCACAATATCTAATGCTGCCATTATGAATCAGGTGTGAAGAATGACAAATTTGATTTAGAAAATGGAACTGTAGCAGGTCACACACATCTGAAAAACACTATAAAGTTCCCAGAGGCCTGAAGCCAAGGATTGATTGACAAGAAACTAGTTCAGTCTTGTTGAAACTCACTGCTATACAGCAACACTAGCAACCATGATGATGCTTGATGTTAGTTTATGTGTTACCCAAGACTTTTCTTATTCACACCTAGGATTATTTGTATTCTGGAGCTCTGGCACCTTGTACCAGTTGGCTGAGTTCAGTTATCACCTCCCTTCAAATCCAGCCAACCAGGCTGCCGACTGTTGGACTTTCTGGACGTGTCCAAGACACATAAAAGGCAACAAGAACCTGACACCCTGCTTGCACAGCCAGCACCAACCCATTTGTTCTCCCAGATCTTGTTTTCCCAGTCTGTGAGCTGCGATTGGCAGGCGATTTTGGAGCCAAGGACTTTGAATTTGAGCGGGTGAATCTGGCAGGACTGCTGCCCGGGCAGGAACCGCAAAGGACCAAAGTGCTTTTCTGGCCATAGCTCTGGCTTGGGGCGGTAGGAAAAAAAAACCCTCCGAGACAGCGATCTCTGGAGCGCAGTAACCAGCAGGGATGAACACAGGGACTATCGGGTACCTCTCTTCATAGAATCATAGAATGGTTTGGGTTAGAAAGGACCTTAAAGATCATCGAGTTCCAGCCCCCCTGCCACAGGCAGGGACACCTCCCACTAGATCAGGCTGCTCAGTGCCTTACCCAGCCTGGCCAGAGTACTCGGTCCAGGCAATTTACCTGCGACCTCAGTGCATGTCATTTCGCGTGTCGCTGCTGCCGCACCCTCCGCACGCCGAGTGACACCGCAAAGAGCCCCCCGCTGTTTTACCCCCCTCAAACTCCCAGCACAGCGAGGTGACCCCCGCCTGACGCGGCGGGGAGCGGTCTTGACAGGTCCGTCCCGTTCCTGAGGAGAGAAAGGACGCACCGACTCACACTTACCGATGCCGGCGGCGGCACCGACGCGCAGGACGGACTCGGCATTCCCCATAAGTGGCCGGAGCGGGGCTCAGGACGAGCTGGTACAGGTGAACGGACGGCAGCCGGGAAACACCGAGCTCCCG